>JAQFVV010012395.1:27031675-27614667 GCA_028023455.1 Epiperipatus broadwayi | reverse complement strand
ACTCTCAATACAGGTATATATATTCAAGTAGGTGGAAAAGGGTTAAAATATATAATTATACATATATACATGTGTCGTAAATTAACTCACTCTTTATTATTATTTTTTATTTAAAAATATAAATGGGAAGTCAATGATTAGTAAGCATTATTTATTTAGAATGTTCCACCACAATATTACAAATTGACAAAATTACGAGATTATTACAATATATTATCTATTGTTTTTAGAATGTTGATTTAGTTTCAATTATATTTCAAATTAATGAGAGGGTAGCAAAAGCAATAATCTTCTGTACTCTAACATTTCAAGCCATTCTGTGTTTGGATCTGATGGCAAATTACTGCAAAAATAAAATTCAAGAAAAGTAAAGATGTTGACCAAAAGATAGATACCAGAAGATGGCACCATAAAACAATGGAAATGTAAAGTACAAGAAGTAAAAAGTCATTTGGCAAAAAAAACCTATTCAAGAAAGAATTAGATTAGAGATCAGATAAAAAATTCATACGTCTGAAAATGAAAATTAATTAGACAAAAAAAATAATTGAAGTGGAGAAGGAAAAGACAGATTTAGTTAGATTGTGACCACTGAAGAGACAGACGCTGAAAATGCTGAAAAATATTTAACATGATGAGGTAAAGGACCATCAATAAAGGCTTCAAAAAGCATCACCATAACCCGATATGGATCAACTATAAACATATATTACGAAGAACCTAGAATAGTGATTACTCGGATTACTGAACTCAAAATGAAGAATAGAAGAATCGTACATCCCAAAATATGAATTTAATATTGTTTAGAAAATTATATTAGACAAGACTCCACCTAGCAAACCCGCCATTACTTATAGACACCTAAATATCGGACTCTGTGAAGAAGAGAAAAATTATATATTATATTACTTTCATAAAGCGCTTCCAAATACTACTAGCGATCACGAAAATCACTTGATATGCTTCGTACCATTCTAATCCCCCACATACCAGAAGTTTCATAAAGGTAAAGTGAACTATATTTTTATAACTCAAATTGCTTAAACTACCTCGAAAATAACAAACTTTCTTAAATTATTTCATAACATATTATTGCATTTATAACTTATAGTAATTTTTTTCTTATATATATAAATTAATATGTAGTTATTCCCTAAATTAAATGTTTGTTTCATTTATGATTTGAGCACATTATATTTTAAATGAACGAATAAAGTTGATTACATGGAATGCATTTAGATAATAATAAATTTAATTTCAGTTTACCTTTCGTTAGAGTTATTTCAATAATTATGGTTACATTTTCCAATCTCACTTCCATTTGCTAAATAAATTCTGATGATTCATCTCATCTGAGTAGCGGATATGTCTATCAGAGTGCATTATAAATTGAAAATTTCAGCTTTATTCTTTTGTGTTCAATATCTGGATTCATCTGATAGGTTTTCCTCCCCACCCACACCTGGGTAGGTTAGCTTAGGTCAGCACCTACGTTAATCGGAAATATAGGTCTCACTGTAATAGTGAGTATGAAGCTTGAGGTCATCGATAAATTGACGGCTCATAAATATATTTTCTATAGATATTTTTATAGATTAGATCTTATTCAAGATACAAGAGACTACCTGAAACTTTATTCATTTATCTTAACTCTCTTCATAACACCAAATTTGCCTCAAGTAAACAATACTTGTCTAAATAATTCTTATCAGAATTTTCGTTGGTGAATAATATTTAAATATTACCACTACAGTGTTATGAAACTAGACAACCCTTAAATTCCATTTAGTCTATGGTTTTAGCTTACTTTAAACCATTGTGAGATCTATATTATTTGGTTTAGATTTTCCATGGCAGATAAGACAAGGGAGAAAGGGGTTTACCTGTTAAATGGCCTTGATATTGGGGCTACAAAAATGAAGACTTAGCAGGTTAATAAAAATAATAATGTTATTTGTTTGTTTTTTGCGTGAGTTTATTATTTGCCTATAAATATTGCTAAAAATACAGCATAAAGACAGGAGAAAATAGAGTGGAAGTGAGGTTCAACAGATAAGGCAGGTAATGGTCAACCTACAGTATTTCATGAGCTGGGGTAAAGAAATTGACATCATTATATCTCTCTTTGTCATATATCTCAAAGATAAAGTAGGAGAGACAAGTCAGTATAGATGTAATATATTAAGATTACCAGGAGATAGAGGGGATGGAAATGAAGGTATTTAGAGGACAGAAGGAAAGAGGAAAGCCCCAAAAGGAGCATATAAAACTCCCTTTAAAAATATTTTAGGAGATATAGGATACTGGGAGAATTCAAATAATCTGCCCACAGGTCCAGCTTCAAGGATATGCAAAAAATCATAATTATGATTTTATATTTTACTAATAAACTCTAAGAGTATGAAAGAGGCCCCTGAAGATGTTTTGGAATATGAGGAACAGCAGGAAAATATCAAAATGCGAATCATTAATCAAAGTTTGTTTTCAGAAAAAGGAGGAAAACCACATATGAACTATCTTCTAGATGTCAAGTGGCCACACTGAGACGATGATGAGAGTGAGAAGGTATCTGAAAATCAGATAGTAAAAGATGGTGGTGTCGAATTCTGTCGTCAGAAATAAGATACTGAATAGGGATTAAAAAGTAGTATATCAATAATGACAAAATGTTAAATCAAGTGAGTGAATGAGCAAATGAGGGAGGTGAGAAGATAAAATATTCAGGGATAAATGTCAATATGGCCAGAGAAGGAAAGAAGAAATGACATGTGAAAAAACATCTTAAATTTGTATATATGAGATGATAGGTTTCTCAGCTTATGCAAGCAGAGATGCCCAAAGACTCATATGGAAATCGATAAATGAAAAGACTCTCATTGATTCAAGTCAATCCTACCATGATGTCAGAAACACTATATGATAAGCTGACTGAACTCAACCTAGCACCTCTGGACAACTTCCACTGAAGGCCACATAAGTGACAAATGCAAATAATAAGAAGGCAAAATGGGAACCTAAACAGATATGGGTAGACCTATGGATACAATGAGAAAAACTTTTGCTCTATGTTCTATCTTTATTATGAAGATTGATTCAAGGAGAATATATTGGAATCAGACTTCCTTCACAAATACTAGATGTGTCTTGGACTATGAAGTAAGAGCAATTTGCTGAAAGAAAAATAAATTAATTTCTGATTTGGACCTCATACCATTCAATTGGGGGTCATGAAAGTGGAAGATCAATGATGTCTCAGGTATTAAAGTCTTAAAGCAAATGTAATGATCGAGAAGAAACAAATTTTGCAGAGGAAGTATTGGAAGAGGTATGGCCACATTTTTCAGATATGCCCGGTGATTAACAAACATGAGATTTGAGCAAGAAATTAAAATAAATCAGGATCAGCCATTCCAGTCTAGGTCTTTACCCTGTATTCCGCATCAATGCCAAGAATGATGTGAGAGGAACAAATCAACCAAATGATAGAATGAAATTATTTACAAAATGTTCCTCTCTGTATTGTAATCTTTACTAGTGTTTGTCAAAAAGAAGGAAGGCAGGTCAGATCAGTCATTGTGTGTGGCCGCGAGGCAACTTAGCCGAATAACTATCCCAGATTGTAGCTATTCCCCTCCTATGCAAGAACTGTTAGGACAGTTAAGAGGGAAAGAAAATATTTTCTACCTTTGAGTTGTCATGGCCAGTTACTTGGCAGATCCAACTCCATCCTGAAGACCACCAAATATACCGCCTTACTAGATTCTGATGGGTCTATTGTATCCAATTTGGCACCCCGTGTGCCGTTTGGCTGCAATAAACAGCAGTGGCAGGGCTGCTCAAATGTTTGGACCAAGTGTTGTCCGAGGAGGGGTGAAAAAATTGGTCTCTATGTATGTAGATGATGTATTAGTGGTATCGCTGCATCCATCAAGAGAACATCTTTAGGGATGTAGAAGATATATTTCTCTATAAAGAATGCCAGAAAGGAATCAAGATTAATTTTAAAAGAAGCATGTTAATGATAAGGATGAAGTTACGTTTTTGGAGCCATGTTGTGAATTCCCAGGGGATGAAACCCCATCCAAACAAAGTCTTGGCTTCTTAGAGAATTTCCTCAACCTACATCATGGAAACAAATTCGAGTCATTCCTGGGCCTCTGTAATTTCTGCAACAGATTTTATGAGGGATTTGCAGGACAAATGGGAGCCTGCGATCAAGCTGACAAGAAAGAATGCCCCATGGAAATGGGCTCAGGAACAAGAAGAAAGCACTTTGAGAATATAGGTTGGAGTTTTGGAAAATGAGTCATGTTGGCGATTTCCAGATTATATGAGAAATGCCGTTCATGTGTGCAAACATGAACAGTGAGTGGGTATGGTCTAGGAGTTACACTATCCCAGATACAGGATGATAGGTCGGACAAAAGTATTGTAGCGTTATAACCGGAAATTACTTACAGGACCAGGGCGTAACTATGCCCCACTCACTGAAAAGGAGAGCCCTAATGTGAGTTGTCTGGAGCCTTCCAGAAGTTCAAGGACACTATTGTTGGGATCAAAAGTGGTTGTCATTACTGACCATCAAAAGCTTGGAGTTTTTGAACCACAGCTACACTCACCAGTAGCCAGCTGAATTTGAGTGGAGTTTATACCTCCAGGCATCATATGATTACAGTGTAAAATATTTCAAAAGGGGTCAGAGGACATTGTAGCCGGGTCATCATTGATTTCGGAACCCGGCTCAATCCCAAACCACTTTTGCTATTTGGGCGGAAGAACTTGTGTGTCACCGGTGTAAACCTGAAGATGAATGAAGCAGTGGAACAGACCAGACCTGGCCCCAACTATCCCACCACCAGCAACTGAAAGATGCTGATTGAACGAGTTGGAAGAAATGGGTTCAGCTGACTTGGGTTGGACGCTACTGAATGAGACAATTCACTGCATACTAATAAAATTCTAAGAGGATCAAGAGGAATGGAAACCTTTTTTACCACATCAGATCAGGGATACTGTTCTTCTCCCATGTGCACCAACTTTATGGCCATTATGGCTCTCCCTAATGGAGCATTTGCTTTGGGAATGGTTTTATTGGCCAGGAATGCACATCAAATACTTTGGCGGTGATAAACCAATGCTGAAATATGCCAAAAAGCAAAGCCAGCTGATGGGAGTTACGTAACATCTACTGATGTCCATAATTCCAACCAAGCTTTAGGGAAATGATGGCATTGGATTACCTATGGCCCATATGCCAGCTTTTAATCAGAAGTATCTCGTTGTGGTGCTATGACTTGTTCTTTCGAAATTTTGTGGCCTCAGTACCCGATGTCCCCAGGCCAATACTAAGAACACCATAAAGATGTTAGTTGAATGAACACTTTCCAAGCGGTGGGAAAACCAAACATGTTTATTGTCCGATCATGGCTCTCCCTTCATATCAGGGGAATGTGCATAGGTGGATACAATGAACAATGAGAATCAAGCACATATTGACATCCATCAGCAATCCCCAATCAAACCCATGTGAGAGGGTTATGTGGGAGCTGGGTCGGTTGATTCAGAACATATCTCCCAACACGTCATCTGAGAGTGGAGGTCAAGCAAGTTCCACAAATCTGTAGACTAAATTAATTGTTCTGTCAATGAGTCGACGAGGGTTGCCCCAATATGGCTGCACTTAGTAAGACTTTATGTTCCTCGATTGATAAAAACACCCTTGCCTGGGCTGGAGGAAGCACCCAGTAGATGTAGAAGCTGACAGATCTCAAGCTTACCAGACACTTATGAAAAGAAGTCAAAGAGAAATAATGAAGAGCACATCAGGCACTCTGAGCACGGATTCCAAATGGGAGAATAAATGTAATGGTGAACACCACATGTGAAGTGACGCCAAAAGAAAACATTGCCTGCTCACAGGAGTTCTGCTCACATCTATGAGAGTCCAGGCTCACTGCAGCCATATGCAGTGGGAAATGATGGCTTTGGATGGACCCTGGCCCATTGCCAGCTTTTAATAAGAGTATCTCGTACGTGGTCTAGGACTTTAAAACCTGCGTACCCGATAATCCGAGGCCATTATCTCAGAACACTCAAAAGTGTTAAAAACAAGGAGACAAAAGTATATCCAGTTTTTTTTTTTTTTAAATAAATCACTCTTATTTTTTTCCTTATTCAAACTGGATTAAACCATCATTAGGATAACTAAGCAGAAAGATGAAAAACTGCCTGACACCTAATATTGACTCCTTCTGAATTTGACAGAACTATTTAAAAGAAATCTGTACTCAAAATAAGAAAAAAAATAGAAATAATACAAACTAACTCCTTCTTTTTAAAACTTGTTTTTTATATGACTATTACATGGGGAAAAAAAATCCAACGGTTAGACTATTTTATATAGTCTTTTTCAAGGCACACTAAAATAAAATAATATATATATAACAAATAACACATATTCCATAAAAATAAATAAACAAACAAAAAATTACAAAATATATTCATAACCAAAAATATACCTTATCTCACTCCCCTTTCCTATTACCAACAAACACAACTCAAAGAAAAACAATTTCCTTTTATTAAAAAAAAAAATCTATATATATCCTTTAAAACATTTAATTAAAAACCTATTATTTTCTTTTCTGTTTATTTATTAACATCCTATTTAATTCTGGTTTTATTTCATTAATGTATACACTTTCTTTTATCATTCTTTCATTATATGACTTAATACATTCCAAAGGCTTTATATCAAAATCTCTATGCTTAAATTTATTCATGTGAATGTAAACAGCAGAATTTTTATCACCTAAATGCTGTTTTAATCTAGCTTTTAATTTATTTTTACTAGTCCCAACATATGTCATTTCTAGATTCTTTCTAAAACAATTCAAACATTTTATCAAATAAACTGAATTCATAATATCTAACCTATTATATTCCCCATTATTATTAATCAAAAGATTTAAACTAGCTTTCTTTTTATAAACTGGACAAATTGAAATATTATATTTCCTATTAATCATTTGAACTAATTTCTTAACTTTAATAAATAAATCTTTAGATATATTAAAACCAACATAAATAATCTTTTCTATATTCTTACTCCTATCTAATCCCATTCTATTTTTTATTTTATTTATATTTTTATTAGAAAACAAATGTTTAACTACCCCTAGGATAATCATTCATAAAACATTCATTCCTAATAATATCAATCTCATTCCCAAACAAATTACTATTTGAACATAACTTAATTGCCTTAATAATTTTATTATTAACAATATTAATTTTACTATGATTATCAATATCTGAAAACCAATTATTTGATAATCCAAAAAAAAATTTTTTTTTTTAAACACAGATGTTTTTATACTAACACTACCTTTCCTATCAATTTTTTTAAAAATTCTAGCATCCATATATTCAATAACATTAATATATTCTTTTTCCATAGTAAATTTTATTTTTTCAACTCTACCATTAATATAACTCAAAAAATTATCTGCATTTCTTTTATTACCATTGAAAACCATAAAATAGTCATCAATATATCTAACATAAAAAATTGGTTTATTTCTATTATAATTAAAAAATTGCTCTTCAAACTTATACATATATATTCCTGCCAAAAAACCACTCAGACTATTACCCATACTTAAACCCTTTTTTTGCTTATAAAATTCATCTCCATATTTAAAAATAAGGTCCCTACAACAAATCACTAATATTTCATATAAAAGAAAACCCTCAATTTTTAATTTTACCCTTTTATCTTTATTATATAAATCCATAAAACTACAAATAGCAACCTCCGGATCAATGTTAGTATACATACTAAATATATCTAACTTTACAAAAAACAAATTTTTAAAAACCTTTTTTAGAAGGTAAGGTTTTTAAAAATGTTTATATAATTTAATAATTTATTGACAAAATTTGAACAATACTTATTATAATAACATTTAAGACTTTATGTTATTTTGTGTAATTTTCTTTAAAACATTTGAATGATATATTAATTAACTATTCTCATAATAATAGCAAGCCAGATTACTGTCATGTGAAGACCACATGGCTGACAAGGAAATGAATAAGACATTATTCATTTCATATTCTCAAACTTTGAAACAAAAAAACAATGGTTTTTGTATTAACTCCTCCCTGTCCATATGGCATTTTGCTAAGCCTTTTCATCCAGCTTATTTGTCATTCATGTAATGTTTCTTTATTCTAATTTGAAATTGATATGTACCTGGAAGTTCTTCTATGTCAGTTTTGGAGAAGTCTTCATTGTTGTCTGAGAATATGTTCTCTTTTATGTTTTCAGTATTAAATAAAGCTTGATGTTCAGTGATATACTTTCCTGATCGACTTTCTCTAAATCTTGTGCCCCAATATACATATAATAAATATATTATATGCACATAATAAATATCTTTATAAAATTACTTTTAGTTTGAAAACATAACTTTTACTATATGTGAGGAAACATTGATTCATTGCATATATTAATATATGAGGAAATAAAACATAGATATATTCAGCATCTGAAAATCTTGTTTACATATGTCATAGATAAAAAAATGTAACTTTTAAAGGACTCACTTCCCAATAATCTTTAAATGAAAAAAGTGAAACAGAAAGCCTTTTTCACTATCTTTGTATATATTTGCTTTGTGGTGAAAGTATTTTCATGCTTGTTTTAACCTTTAACTATGAAATGATAAATATCCATTTATTGAACAATATTAATTAAGTATTACCATATAACTAAAATATCAAGCATTATTAGAACCTAAAAATGTTTCAATGTTTGAAACTAATAAATCCCTACAGAACTCCACTCGTGCAATATTTTTATATAGTAAATTTATTTCTTTTACTATACTTCCACTTTTGGTTGAAAAGTAAGTCAGATGAGATGGATATGATTTCAATTTATAATTGCGGATTTTAATTGTTTGATTATCTAATTACATCATAATGGAAACCTTCAACAGATATGCCTTACACATGCTTATGTGACAGCCAATAAGATGAAATAATGACATCACATGGACCTCTCAATTCTCAAACACAAGTCAGAACTATAAGAAAGAGATGGGACCCATGTGATGTCATTATTTCATCTTATTGGCTGTCATGTAAGCATGTGTAAGGTGTATCTGTTGAAGGTTTTAGCTTTCACATTATTACAATATTATCTGTTTATGCTTAATAAATTTGATATATTTACACCATAATGGAAGTTTATTTAAGTCAATACATTTTATTTTTTTCAATGTTTGCACTTATAAAGTGTGTGAAATCTTCTAATAAATACATGTGACTCTTGATGGAAGTGATTTATTTATTTGTAAAAAATATTTAGTAATAACGTGAAAGGCTAAAACCTCTGAAAAATGTACTTTATGCATGCTTATGTGTTAGCCAATCAGATGTAATAATGACTGCATGTAGAACTCTTAATTCTAAAACACAAGCCAGAACTATAAGAAAAAGATGGATCCAATTGTGACTTTTATTTTTACTCATACAGTATGATTTTCAACTCCTCTAATATCTAGAGTACTAAGCCAAAAGTAATTTAACTCCTGCTTTAAAAAATTAATAAGACAAAAAATATTATTATTAAATAGCATGAATTTAATTTGTAATTACAATTTTCATTGATTATTTTCCTAAACATATCAGCTTTTTATTATTGTCACCATTAGTTATAATAAGTTTTATAATATTTGCTTTAAAACATAGGAAAAAAATAATGATCATTTACAAAAAAATGAAAAAATTATAGCAATTTAGACTACAAGTGGTACGAGATATAGCTAAACCAAAAAAAAAAGGGGGGGGGCATAAAATGTATACTATGCAAGCTAAATTCAAATAATTTGATTTTTGTATAATAGTGATATACATAAGAAGATACTGACATGGACAGTTTTCAGTTTATAAAATAATATGAAATTAAGGCATTTGAAAGTTGTTAGTAGTATTACTTACAGCTTGTAATCATTGCTGGTTAATATTGCCTTTTAAATAATTTTGGCATTTTATGACAATGAATTATTCTGATTACTTATATCTTTTTATACAATTTTTTAGATAATACAGGCCATTAAATTGCAATCACCATTTATAAATTAACCTTATATTTATAGTTTGTTTCAAAGTCCCCTTAACATATATTTTATATCACAGACAATACTTCATATTTTGTTAACAAGATTTAATACAATATATATTGTTAATTGTACTATAAGAGCACAGTATTTTTAACATGAATAAATATTTACCACAGATTATTTTATGTGTATGATAATCTTATCTAAATTATGATTATAATATAAAATTTTAAAAAGTAATAATCTAATCATTAATATTAAATTAAGAGAGCATATTTACATATATACTGCATGTGTTCATTTATTTAATCAAAAAATAAAAATAAAATACTTATTGTACTATTAGTAATATTATGTTCCTTGGACAGGTCCAGAGAGTGGTCACATCATCAATTTATCCATACATATATGTAATCAGTACTCAGTTTATATTAAGATAACCAATCCTTACACTTTAATGGATAAACTTCAGCCTACTCCAACCTCCAATTCTTCAGTCATCCATACCATGATAACAACAACAATATTGGAATTAGCATGGGATTTGGGAATTCTATCATCAGATTTTCAATGATATGGATGGCTGAACAGTCTGAGATTGGAGTAGGTTGAAGCCTGTCCAATAAAGTGTAAGGATTTGCTATCTCAATATAAACTGAGCACTGATTATATATATATATGTATGGGAGATGGTAATCTGGACCAACTGATCAGTGCTGGTTTAGCACGAATTACCTTTATTGGTGATTATTAATCTTTTCTGCATGTGTGTCGTCATGTGTATCAGTAGTATAAGATAGTGTGGATAGTGAAGAGGCCTGAAAGTCTGAGTTCAAATCCCCTATATTTATTTATGAACAGTAACTAATAATGATTGTTATATAATTTGTAATTATAGGTTCTAATTAAAAAAGTAATTATTTTTCTAATATCTTGTAATTAAATTTTGTTTCGAAAACGTGTTTACAAAAATATTAAAAGAAATTTATGTATTGAAATTAATTTAAAACAACAAATATTTGGAATTGGTGTCAAAAACTTCAATTTTTTTTTTTTATCACGTTTTAATTAAAATCATTATTAACATTTCAGTAAACGCTGTTATTAGATTAAATTAACCGAGAGATTTTGTTTAGCTTTACCCACTATCTTTTGCAATAATTTATGCCGTAATGACAATAAAGTTTGTTTACCAACTTTGTTAAACATTTTATTATCAAAAAGATTTATTAGTGTTGTGGAGCGAAACGCGAAGTCTTTATAATGCAGAAGTTTATCCTCGATGACTGAGAATATATTTAAAATGTGAAATATAGTTGTATGTTTATATTTGGCTCAAATATTTGTATAAAAATAATCAAATGGTATAAATCAGAGTTATCTTTCCTCAAGCTTTGCGCAGTTTGATGTTATGGTAGAGTGAAATACTCAGGAACTAAAGATTTCTGTATCGAAACTCGGTTCTGTCTCTTCATTTGTACAAACATCGCATAACATCCCAAACACCGAACTATTCGATTATATATTTATTTTACTCTTTCCCAAACCGCAGTTTATCATATCATGAATTGGCATGCAATTAAAGCCTATAAATCATTTACTTTGATTTAAACTTATAGACTGAAAACAATACAATCGAATATAAAATGATAAAACTCTTAGCTAATAAAACCTTTATTAAATCCGCTCTCTGACAAGTTTCTATTATTCATAAATTAGCTAAATTCATATCATTTTTATTCAGGAATAAAATACATAAATATAAAAGAAATCATTTGGCTAATGTAGAACTAAGTGTCAATGAATTGTTAGATATTGAATAACAAAAAGCATATTTAATATAACAATGAATTTTAAACGTGGATAGATAAGAAAGAAAATAGAAAAAATAAGCTCCCATTATCTTATATTAAATAATGATCTATGTATGTAGTGATTTGATCATTAGTTTTCAACCTTTAATATACAATTTAATATAACAGTATAGTTATTGGTTAATTAATTATTAATGATAAAGTATCATAAATACAGTCAATAATAATATATATCAAGCAATATTGAAATACAGGTGAAAATTTCCACAAATTCTTATCATCTGACAAATGGCATGCCAGCTCCTTTATGATTCCCCTGGCTGTTGTGAGAGGTTTTTATCTTGAATTTGGCTATTTAAATATTGTTTTATTTAAGTGGGTGTGAACCATATTACATTATTGCTAGTTTGTTCTATCTTATAGATAGATGCAGAGATTAATCACAAATAATTATTCCTTAATTTTTCTCAGTTTCTTTAATTCCATGAAAGACAGTTTAGCTTGAAAGTCATTCTCTTCCATCTCATCAAAAACTCAATTATTTCTTCATTTTGTTCTGTTCTTTGTGTGAGTCTTTAATTTCATTTAATTCTCCTTCATCTCCTCTTTCTATTGCTATTTACCATTCTCTCCAAAACATAACTCATTATACTATTTTTTCTTCTCAATATATATCTGATCTAGTTTCCTTTTCTACATTTAATCTTTCTCCAATCAATCTTCTCTTATTGCCCCACTCACATTGAAACTTTCTCATATATTGTTCTATCCAACCAATTAATCTTCTTCATTTCTCTTCATACCCATATTCAAAGATCCATAATACATCTTAAATTTTTATTTAGTGTCCACGTTTTCAACCATAATACATTACTCTCCACAAATAGCACTTAAATTTCTCAACTCTCTCTTCAGATATCCACAGGTTATTTGTTCTTGGTATATGCCTCCTTTGCCAATATTCTTCTTTTAACCTCATTATTCATTTTTCAATCTTCAACCAATTTTAAAACCCACTAATTCACTAAACCACCTTATCCTCAAATTTCGAATTTTGCATTAGTTAATCTAAATCTTATTTAAAGAATAAAATGCATAAACATTAAATATTGTACAGAAGCAATTTTTATGTAACAGTTGTCAGTTGTAAATATTTTTATTTATTTTATTTTATTATAGAAAGTGATTTAAGAAAATGAAATATGATCATGAATAAACAGCTAAAAATTCTTTAAACCCCTGCAATGCAAAACACGTTCAGGTATTGGTTACAATAGTTTCTGAATTTCCATGGTTCATGAAGATTTTTTTTTAAGGTTCTGACAGTTCATTTCATGCTAGTATTTTTGATAAGTTTATACTTCACCACTTTAGAATATGAGTCAATCATGATTAGAAATATGTAGCTATTCATTGGACCTGTACTGTCTGTGTGTAACATCTGCATAAAGTTTTTGACATTGACCAAAGTTCAAAATTTTTTGGAGATGTTAGTGGTGAATTGACATTTTCAACAGTTCTCACCATCTTTTCTACTTTTTGGTTCAAATTATGCCACCATACATATGATCTAGCTATGTCTTTCATTTGTACTATGTCTGGGTATTCCTTATATCATTTATGATCGCTTGCATTTGACCTTTAGATGGTATGAGTGCATAGTCAGTCCTAGGAATGCAACTATTGCATGCAAACAAACTTTCACATTCATTCATACAGGCTTTGCAATATAGTTCGATCAACTTTTTGGCCATCCATACCTTATCCAATTTTGCAACCTTTTAAATTCAAAGTCATTTTAACTATTCAACATTTTGAAATTCTACTTCTTGCTGATACCATCACTTGTATTGTCCCAGATTCCTTTTCGCAATTTGCAACCATTGTAAATAATCTTTATTCTTTTTTTTCTATTGAAATCCAAGATGCCTGAGCCATTTTCTACCCAGTAGAGGAATTATGTTTCTCTTGACTATATACAATAGTAGAAATTTAACTTTAGTATTAATTTTAATGGGTAGAGTTACTTTACCACATATGTCAATTTTATTTTTATTTGAATTCATAGTTATTCATATGTTTTTTCATCACTAATTTTGTTTCGATCCTTTTGTGATAACAAAAATAAACTATCATTGTTGTCTACTTTCACAGTAATTTTCTGTTCATAGGTAACAAGGTCTAACAATATATTACCATTATCCAGTCATTAATCTACTTAACATCATTTTTTCTTCTTAGTCTGCTTCCCTGTAATTTAAAATTTGAAATTAACTCTTTTTTTTTAAACTCTTGTCTTTATTTGGACAAGTTTGATGAAAAGATAAAAATAGTATTCGCACAAAATTACAACAAAAAAATCAGCAGAAAACTTCTAGATATAGGATGTTATGCCCATATTGTGCACAATTGTGTACAGAATGGTTTAGTGTGTACAAAAAGATATTGATAAATTATCTTTAGATATAGAAATGGTCAAATTGAAATATATAGAAATTTTTCACTTTTATACACTCAGAGAGGAGTTACAAGAATTCTGTGGATTTGTGAGCACTGAGTACAAAAAAACTGTTGCTATATGGTATAACAAAATTTTTAAGTCTATTCATTACCCGCCCTTCATAGGATTCTAGTTTGGGAAGGCCTTTTTTTTTCTTTCTAAATCTCGAAATTCTTGTCCAAAATTAATAAAAAAGTTTTTTTGAAAGCCTATTAAATGAACTGCTAACTTTAATGTCGGTCTTCAAATTTTTCAAAAAAATTATTACTATTTTTGAAAGAAATGTTATTTTGACTATAGAGGTTGCAAGGAATTAAAAATAAAATTAAAAGTCAGAAAAGATAATAAATTCATTTTTCAAACTTTTCAAATAAAAGATTTCTTTCTATGTAAAGTAATGAACTGTAAACCAAGAAGATTTTGAAAGACGTATTTTAGGCTTTCTTGAAAGCAGCATTTATTACTTACAAAAGTGCAAAAGTAGCCTCCATGGCACAGAAAAAGTTTTAAAGACGAAAATAAATCAGACTTTCAGTTTCTCCTCTAAAAATCAGCTAAAAACTTTTGATGAAATTTTGGTTATAAAAATAGTACTGTAAGATATAAAACAAGAAATTGAGAAAAGTAAGTAGGAAGGAGGAAATATTAAAGCTTTTAAAATTATTACTTTTAATGTTATTATTGATTTAAGGGTTGAAGTATTTAAATGCTTCAAGCATATGGAGGTGAATTTTTTCACAAAATTATTAGAATTCATTTTTTTTGTCTACCAGGATCCACAACACCAATTGATCCAGTTTTTTCTATCGTGAAAAACGTTTGGTCTGATGTTCGAAACAAATTGTTAATAAAAAAAACCTTAAATATCTGTTATAAATAAAAGTAAATGCAAATGTTAATTGTGCAGAATTCTATGAACTAATTAAAAATAATAACATTTTGTTAAAAAAATATTCCCTCAAATAAAAGATATGACTAGTTAACAAAATAAATAAATAATTTTGTACAGTTTAAAAATTAATATTTTTGCTCGATGTTTTCAATTGCTCAATAAATATTACTTGGTCTCACAATATGATTACAAAATATTCTAGATCCTATTTATATTCTGTTTAATATAAATATTTATTTGATGACTCCAGTGTCAGGAATGGCAGGCGGCATTAAAAAGTGGTAGGGTTTGATTTTCCAAGTATCCTTATTTTACAATTTGAAAATCTGGTAACCCTACTGTTTCTATATTGAAACAGATATACTGTTCCCTGTGTATATATATTCAAAAGACCCACCCCCCATTTAAAAAAGACTAGAATGATTTGATCAAATAAAAAAAAGTAAAGTAAAAAAGTTTATAGTTAAAAGAAAAACATTATTGATTTTATAGTTTCAAATTGCGATGTAAATAAAAGCTGGCAGTTATTAAAAAAGATTATATTTTTAATTTTTGGAACGATGTTTTTAAATAAAGTGTTATATCAGCTTGAGGCAGTCTTAATCAATTGAAAAACATGGCTTAATCTTTATGTTTTCTTATCTATCCCACTAAAAAAGTAGATTATCCAATCATTATGAAGAAAAAAACAATCAGGCTTAAATGAGAGCAGTATGCAAATTAGGTACAGTGGGAAAAGGCTGTTTAATCAGTCCAAGAATCAGATATAAATAGTCAAGTTGCAAGTTCAGTGCACATTAGATTTGATTTTAAAACAAGAGACTTTGAAAGAGTTTTAAAAAGTTTTTTTCAGAGAGATTTTAAGGAGATCAAATAGTTATATTTTTTCCAAAGAGATATTTTTCAAGTAGCTGTTAAAGAAGAATTTTGAAAAAAAAAAAAAAGATTTCAATTTTAAAAGGATATTAAAGAACCTCTGTTAATAATGGAAAAAGAAAGTTTTATTAAGGAAATTATAACGATGGAAAAATAAACCAACAGCTTCATGTCTTCATTCTAAGCCATGATTTACCAAGATTTTCCTGGATGATCATTATGAAAGGGATTAATGCCATTCAGCTTAAGTAAAACGACTCCTTTTTGAAGGAACAAACTGGATAAATGAAGATAATGATTTTATGAAAATATTTGTCTTTATTATAAAAATGTCTTTATTATAAAATAAAAAAAAAGAATCATTAAAAAAATATAGCTACATGAAAATACATTTATTATTGATAAATTATAAATGATATTAAAATCATACTAAAATTATGAAAATCGTTTATTCTTGATAAAGTATAAATGAAAATGCTTATCTGCATATTAATGTAAAATTACAAATACTTAATACTTACCTGAATATTGATTTTTGTGGGAGTAATTTAAACCACATTAGATAAATGTAATGAAATACTATATGGACTCTAAATGCTTATCTGCATATTGATATAAAATTACAAATGCTTAATGCTTACCTGAATGTTGATTTTGTGGGAGTAATTTAAACCACATTACTGGATTTAATAAATTTAATGAAATACTCTATGGACTCTAAATGCTTAATACTTATCTGAATATTGATTTTCTGGAAGTAATTTAAACCACATTACTGGATTTGATAAATTTAATGAAATATTATATGGACTCTAAATGCTTACCTGCATATTGAATAAAATTGCAAATGCTTAATACTTACCTGAATATTGATTTTGTGGGAGTAATTTAAGCCACATTACTGGATTTGATAAATTTGATGAAATATTATATGGACTCTAAATGCTCATCTGCATGTTGATATAAAATGACCAATGCTTAATGCTCATCTGAATATTGATTTTCTGGAAGTAATTTAAACCACATTACTGGATTTGGTAAATTGAATGAAATATTATATGGACTCTAAATGCTTATCTGCATATTAATGTAAAATTACAAATGCTTACCTGAATATTGATTTTGTGGGAGTAATTTAAACCACATTACTGCATTTAATAAATCTAATGAAATACTACATGGACTGTAAATGCTTACCTGCATATTGAAATAAAATTACAAATGCTTAATACTTATCTAAATGTTGATTTTGTGGGAGTAATTTAAACCACATTACTGGATTTGATAAATTTAATGAAATACCATATGGACTCTAAATGCTTACCTGCATATTGAATAAAATTGCAAATGCTTAATACTTACCTGAATATTGATTTTGTGGAAAGAAAATAACGAAACTTATGCACATAAATGCACTCCTCTCTGTGAAGTAACTAACTAAACTGCTTCCAACCTTTTCATAAATGAAATGAAAATGAGTCATCACATAGATATGAATAAACTTTATTAGAAATTGCAAATTAATTGTTATTAAATAAAATTATTGTTACTAAAAATTAAATCTTAGTTATCCAGTTGTTCAATGCTATTTTGTTTTTGTTGCATCACTCATCATTCATTGCATTTGTTCATGAGAATCTCAGGCCTCCTGAGCTACGTCTGGCATAACTAGACCTAGGTAAGTCAGATTGTAGTGAGATGGAACTCTAGTGGCGCTATTTGGAAAACCAAACATATAAATGTCTAGATGCTTCCAGCATCTATGGTGCTACATCCTCTGATGAGCAGGAAATATTGTTGTAGGGGGAGGGGTAACATCTGCATTGAGTAATGCCAATTGATAGTTTCTTCCTGCAACGTGCTCATCAGAAAATTGTTACAACCAAGATAATAAAGGGTTGTGTGGTGGTCCGGTTACAATATATATTGTTACAAAATAATTCACTATGTAAACATATATAAGCAGCCACAAACAGTGTATTATTTTATATGTACCTGAATATAGTTATTAGTGAGAAGATAATGTTTAAGTGCTATCAATGGTAACGATGATGATTGTCATTAAAAGTGCATATATCATCAGTACAAATAATAAAATTAATTCTAGTAATCAAAATAAATATAAAAATGAGAATGATTTAATTAAATAATTAGATTACCATAAGTAAATAGCAATATATATATATATATATATATATAGATAAGGGCACAATATATATATATATATATATATATTCCATCTTTATTGTTAAAAGGAGATTTCCTTGACAACAGTTTAAAATTGTTGATTGTTATTGATATTGGGATTGTCTAAGTATTGATTGACTTTTAATGATTATATATTTGGTATATGTGCACTAAATCCCTATGACATTACTAATCTGCTAATACTTTTTAAACTTTGCCACTAGCTATAATTCAGATCATCATCAATCATTATCAATCTATTGCAGAATGAAGATCTCTCCAAGTTTAATCCATCTTCTTCAATCTTTAGCTTCTCTTCTCCACATCACCCCTGCACACTTTCTTATTTCATCCAATCATCTCACATGTGGTCGCTTTCTGGGTCTTTTACAATCTCTTGGAATGAAGTTTAAGATTTCAATTGCCCATCTATTATCATCTCTTCTAGCAATATGTCCAGCCCAAGTCCACTCTAATCTTCTAACTTTTTCAATGAAGTCAGTAACACCTGTTTGTTCTCTTACCCATACATTGTGTTTTCGATCTTTTCTTGTTACTCCCAACATGCATCTCTCCACACTTCTTTGAGTGGTCTGAAATCTCTGTATTGCTCTTTTATTAAGTGTCCAAGTCTCAGATTCATAAGTAAGAACTGGTAAAACACATTTTTTAAAAACCTTCCTTTTCAAACACATAGGCATATTTCCTTTTAGTATCAAGTTATTTCTACCAAAAGTGCTTCAACCAAGTTTAATTCCATGATTAATTAAGATACTTAGGAGAATATCTATGAATCCTTGATTAAACCTAGGAAACCCTATTACCAAACCTTTAAATATTATTCTTTTGCCTGCATCTTATTCACAGCACAAACAAGTTCTGAATATATTATTAATATTATCTTTTATCTAACATTGATTTAGATATAACAAAAAGATGAGTATTATTTACCAGTTCATAGAAAATGCTTCTTTGAGAATCTAGTTTGTAAATTATTTTACTTCATATTTGGATTTTTTAGTTCTGTGAAAAGGTTTATATTCTTAGTATTATATATTTGATAAGCCATAAAATTGTTTAGGTGTCATAAAAATTATTAGTTTTCTATGTGTGTGTGTATATATATGTTATATAAAGAGCTCACAAATAAACTCTTAACAAGCTTTGCAGAATATTCCTAATCAGACTGATTTTTGCTATTGGCTTCCTCGGTGAGGTTTAGGTCATGTGACATCTGACTTGACTTTTTTGTAATATGACATGAGATACTTGAATAGAACACAAAACTCAGGATATAATATGATGTAATGGATATCAATAAAAAAGATTAGCAACAGACTCACATTACAATAAATAGAATAAAAATTCATAAAATCTATTTTTTTTAAATGATGGAACAAGCAATCCTTTCAAATTTAAATTGCATTTATAATGTAAATGGAGTTGAAGGCAAGATTAAAGCTATTTAGAATTTGCAATATACTTTTCCGCTTTTTACTTCTGTTCTTTTCTTTTGTTTGAATAAATAAAAGCAAAAATGTTTCTTCTTAAGTATTTTTTATTTGTGATATCTATATGAAATGCTTGCATTCACATATGCACCAGATGGGAACTCAAATTTTTTATAGCAATTACCATTTAAGTACATATGTACCGTACATATTTATAATAAAAGATATTAAAATTTTGACATAACTATTATTAGAGTGGTACAAGTTAATGAATTTATTACTGTCAATATTGCTGATGCTGATTTGCAATAAGTTTAGAATATTTTTTTGCAATGTCCACATAAATAATAATTTATTTCCAATGTTGTAGATTTTTTGAGTAGTTCATTTTAATTTTGCTTAGTAATTTGAGAGACAAATTAATAATTTTCCCAGTCAAATAATTGAAATTCCATAACTTTAGTTAATGAAGTTTCCAAGGTATCTCTTCTAATGCAAGATTAAACCTTAGCAAATCATTGTAATGATAGGATAATTATTCTTCTACTTGTGCTTGAGCGACAGTTCTCTTCTTTTAATTCTTCCAACATATGGCTTGATATAATAGTGCAATCTGAATATAGAATAACTTGGCTTAATAGTTCAAATGATTCTTACTAACATTAACTAACCAACATGACACTGAAATAATGTAATTTGTTTTGTCCTTTTTTAATTAACTATTTTTTTTTTTAAAAACTATAAACACACACACACACGATCAGATTATCAATATATATATTACATGATAATAACTCAAGCTTATCAACACTAGGAATCTTCAATTTCTTGTCAAGACACGATAAAAATTGGAAAGAAATCTATCTTTCATTCAGTCATTTACAGGGGTTGCTTTGACAACAGATTGAAGATTTTTGGTGTAGATAAGTTTGGCTTATTATCATGGTATTTAAATTTGCTGAACCATTGAGCTTTGCATAAAATCAAGTTTATTATCTAAATAATATATATATCTGATTATTTATGATTATTTGACAAGCATATGCTTTAAAAAATTTAAGAAAATTTGCTAATTTATTTTATTACTAAACTTTAAGGGAAAAATTTTCAGTCAAGCTTATACAATCCAGCAGAGAAATAGGCGCATCAGTATTTCTTTCGGTATTTAATAAGTTGAATCAAGAGTGTTTTAAACAATATACAGTATTCCTTACTAGTATTACCATTAAATTTTTTAACTTACATTCAAATTGTGTTTTTGAAAGCATGTGTTTCTTTGTTTATTCTATTTTAAAGACTATCTATTATATGTTTGAGCAATAAATCAATATCTTATGACAGAACTAAAACCAACATGTTGAGATAGTTTGTAGCTATGATTTTTATCAGTAGCAAATATATATACTTTATGATAGATCAGTAACTGGGTATTTTAATGCCCTCCATTTTCTTTTTTGATTTTAAGGGATTTTTTTTTTCTCAAGCTACTTTACTATTTTTCTATAATTGTCTTGTGGTTCTTTTTTTATATGTTGTCATAAGATGGGATATTGATAATAAAGAACTTTTTTGCAATCCCTAGAATTATCAATAATCAAAATCACTTGATTTTCCTTAATGATATCAACAAATCATCAAACTCCCCACTATATGATGAAACAAGAGCAGCTCCTGACTCTACTGCCATTTAATATAAGCTTGAGCAATCAGTGATTGCCAGATGCATATAATACACCTATCTTCCATATTTAAATATACACTCTCAGATTGGTATCTGACTTCTCTCTTTATCAATGAGGCTTGGAATAAAGTTAGAATCTCAGTCCTCATTGATAAAGGAAGATTGATAAAGGAAGCATCTAGATACCAGTCTGACAGGATGGATTTAAATACTAAAGCTAGGGATTTTATATGCATATGGTATTCACTCATTATTCAAGCCTACCTAAATGGCATTAAAATGGGGAAACTCTAATCTTATGATATTTCTTAATATATTTCATGATTCTCTTCTTTCTTTGAACAAACCCTTGTTTGCAATCTTATGAAAAATATTTTTTAAAACTATCTAAATGTTAAATAATGAGTTTCAATTTAATTGAAGAGATATATGAATTTTTTGACTATTTAAAATTATAAACATTACCATCTGTCATCCCAATCACCAGAGGTTAACATTCTGTCAGGTAAACCTTGGAATTTCTCTTTGGTTTTAAGCAAAGGAAATGTTTTTTTCTGAGAATCTTTGTTATTGAACCTGGTTAATGAAGAAAACCTAATTAACCAAGGAAAATCTATCAGTAAATGGATTGGGTGTTCAAATGTCACATTACATGCAGAGAAATGGATCTACAATTATTATATTTACTTATAAGTAAATAAAAATTCTATTTGATGCTGCAATATTTTTTATTTGTTAGTTTGATTTAATGAGATTTTTAAAAAAGCTAAACTTCCATAATGATATTTTAAAAGAAAGTACCCTGTGTCGATAGCTCAGTCCTACAATAATAAATTCAAGAGCTAAAGCATTTTAGATTACAGTTTAACATATCTTTTCTAGTGATCAAACTATTATCATCTCTTGAGAGATTAACTTTTTAATTATTCATGTAATTGGCAATAAAGCTGAAATTTATCATTTAAACCTATTTTATAACTTGCCTAATTATACACTTCTGTTGGGTTTTATGGCTTTTTTTTAATTTGTACACATAAAACTCAATACTGTTTATTATTCTAAATAATAATTTATTAAGGTAGTATAATTACATTGTGAAAGTTACATATTGAAATTGATTGCTATGTTAATTGCTTGGGTAACATCCAAAAGCATTTTGGATAAGTGTTCAGGTCATTGTTTGGAAAAGTCTGTTAGTTGAAGATTTTGGCAAAGTTTCCATGTTTCTTTGAAGATAAATTTGGTAACTAGTGTCTTGGCCCTTTCTTTAACCTTATTTGTTATTTGGATAAAGTGATGGTCTTCATCTGGTTGAGGTAGGGTGTATTGCTTTTTGCATCTAACAAGCCAGATGGAGTATGTTATAAAGATTGATAGTGTTTGAATATTTTATGCCCCTACAAATCAAATAAAAACTTAGAATTATTTTACAGTTTTTGTGTTTTAAATACAAGAGAATTGATCATGTTATTTTAAAAATTATATTGTTGAATTTACTATTTATCTGAAGGTTTGTAACAATGGTATTTTCTTGTAATTATATGTTGGATGTTTTATTGTTAAATGTTTTAAAAAAATTCAAAACCTATACTTTTCCAAATATATTCCTAACATGCAAATTGATCTCATTTTATCTTCACATATTGCAAACTCAACCATTGACAATAGTAGCATGGAAATCAAATTAGTGATCTTTATATTCATATATACTATATTTCAGGTGACATTTTAACCAACTACAAATATTTTGCTCAAATCAATAGTCAGAATTTTTTATACATTAAGCACTAGCAGATATCTAATAATAATGTACAAGGCTAAAACCTTAGACAGAAGCACCTTAAAAATGCTTATGTGACAGCCAATCGCTTCTGTCTAAGGTTTTAGCCTTGTACGTTATTATTAGATATTTACTAGCACTTAATAAATTTATATATTTACATTTGTTACTATCATTTTATTAGATTTAAAAATTGCTTCATTATAAATCAAAAGATTTTGCTTTGTTTATTTATATATAATATTTAGGGAATTAAATGTGAAGATGTTTTAAGCTTCGCGCTCTTATTTCGGAATGCTTGAGTCTGACTTATTTATATATAAATTTAAGTTATAGAAGAAAGTGGGTCCCATCTTTTTCTTGTGTTTTGGCTTGTGTTCTTGATGAGAGTTCCTCATGCAGTCATTATTACATCTGATTGTATGTCACATAAGCATTTTTAAGGCGCTTCTGTCCATTTATTTGTAAATTTAACTATTATGAAAAGTGAGCCCTTATTTAACAGGATATGTTAGTTGCTCAAAACATTATCTTAATTTAGTATTCATGAATCTAAAGTTCACCAATTAAATATTCCTGCTAGTATTGTCACTGCTCAAGCCAACAATTATGTTATAAAACTAATAAAATATCACATGACTTTATCACATGACTCCAGCTTATATATTGTACTTTAGCAGCATACCCTTTTTCTTTTACCATTTAGTTACAAACACTTACACTAGGGGGCATACCAGTGGTGAAAGAAAAAGATTGTTGTGTTCTACTGTGTTATATTAACTTATGTTTTATTACAAGCTGTTGAAGGTATTTGGAAAAGTATAAAGTTTGAATTTTTCCAAAATCATTTTAATAATTAAACTAGTTGGTGGAAATGGGACAATATATAATTGCAAATAAACTTACGGATTTAAATCTTAATTCAAAGCACTACAAACATTTTTTTAAATAAAATAAATAAAGCTAATAAAAAGTTTATTAATTTTACTGATAGTCTTTTGCTGAAAAAGATATTCACGATAAAAAATTAATTAATTAATTAATTAAATGTGAAAACTTTTACGGTTTTAATATTAATAAAACTATTAATAAAAATGTTTTTAAAAATGATATAATTTGCAATCAAAGTATATATTTCTAAAAATTATTTAAATTCAATACTTGGTTAGATATTTTAAAATAATAATAAAGAAAGGATTGCGGTGCAGTCTATTGATTGTTTTAGATGTTATGTTTATATAAAAAATTTATTTCATTTTCCATATTTTATATTATTTCCTAAAAAAAAAAAAAAAAGTTTATCCATAAAAAAAAATGCATTTAAAAAATTATTAGATATACTTAAAACTTCTATCTCACCCATGTATTTTGAATAAAGGTATTTGAAAGAAGTAAATGATTCCAAGATGCATTTCTAGTTGAACCAGCATTTCTCAGTTAACCCAAGTCATAACCTGACCTATGGGATAATTGAAATACGCTGGTTTAACTAGAAAATTATTTTGGGCATCGTTTATGTTTTTCAGACATCTATATTCAAAGATTATGTGGTGAGATTGAAATTTTAAATATATCTAAGATATTATCATGGGGTAAAAAGACTGGTGAATTTGGATTAATAATAGCATGTGATTATATTTAATGAGAATAAATAAATTAATCATTAAATTTAAGGTTTATATCTGGGCTAAAAATGGTATTAGTAATAATCACTAATGTATTTATCTAAAATGTGTGTTATGAAAGTTGTGAGTACATAAAGTATGACCTTTATAAATCAAATTCTGAATAAATATGAAGTTGGGTGTAAGATATTGTGATCTGGGCTAACTGGGAAATGCTGGTTTAGCATGAAAGGTATTTTAGAGGTCATTTATCCTTTTTGGATATTCTCATTTATATGTTTGAAAAATATGTGTGGAAGTTTTATGTATTTTTTATAAAAGATATTATGTGTAGAAAATGAGAATTGAAGTTGCATTAATTATTGTTTATGTTTAACTAAAAGTCATAAATATTACTCTTTAATTGAGTTTAAAGTTCACATCTGGGCTAGGAATCATATGATAATCTCTAGCCTAATAATTGATTAATAATAATTACTAATGTATTTATCTAAACTCACTGTTGTCAGTTGTGCAAGTGCAAAATATTTGGCACTTGTAGATTAAATTATAATTTAAAAATTACCCTAATTTATATTAAGTAATAATCTGTATATTTATACTTTACGTTTGTCCAATATAATAATATTAAATTGTGCTTTCACACTTCTAACGTAAAGCTATAACAACAAATTCTGTGTGGGATAAAAAAGTTCCAAAATTCAGCTATGTAGTGGAAACACATATAAAACACTTTATGAAATTATCTTGACCTTTTGTTTTTACTGACTGCATATTTGTAATGTTTGGCTATTTTTCTCAACTCTTTCATGTTTCAAAATGTGAACCTTTTTTTTTAAACTAAATAAATAATTTATCATAAATTTCATACTAATAATATATACATATATATTATTTTGTAATAAGCCCTTTTATTTACTGTGTATTAAAAAGCCAAAAATAGTTGGGGTTTTTTCAATCACTATTGGGGTTTTTATATTTAACTTGAAATAAAAACATGGGGCACCCAGAAATTAATTCATTTGTACATTGTAAAAATTAGTAATTGAATTAATTAATTTCTTGGTGGATCATGCTTTTATTTTAAATTAAATATAAACTCCATCTTGTGGTCAAAGAAACAATTAATTTTGGCATTTTTAATAAAAGCATTTATTGCAAAATATTTTTTATGTATATTATTTTTAATTTTTTTTTTAGTATTCAGATATTTTTTGCAGTTATTCATATTTAAAAATTTGCTTTTTAATGCAATATCAGTATTATTTTTAACCTTTTAGTATTGGGATCTTTTTAGCAATTATTTCTTTTCAAATTTTAAAATTAACAATAAAATCAATGTTGTAGTTCGGCCATATTTGAAGGGAATTTGTGCATTAAAACTAGATTCCAATATTGTTTTCTTTTAAAAATATATATATATATTATAATAAATAGATATTAAAATTTTGTCTATTTTAAAAACAGCCACTTTTGTAATTAAAAAAAATTAAGTTTTTTTTTTTAATTTTAATTTGTTGTAAATTCTTTTTAGTGCAATCTTTTTTTAAAAAAATATGCTGCTATCTTATATTCATCACCAAATCTTACTGAACTGACATCAACACATTTTAAATTTGTCCTGCCAACACCCCTAAACTAGACAAATGATGGGACAACCTGAAGTATTTTTTATCTATTGCATGCTCATTGATTTTTAATATGTGAAAAACTTAAAAGCATTCCATTTGATGGAAGTATTTTTAAAATTGATTTCTAAATTTAATCTAAACAAACAAACAGTTTTTTAATTAAATAAAATCATTTGAAAAAAGTGAATATTACTAACTACTTTATCATCTAAACAAACAATTACTTATAAACATACTTCAATAACATCTAAAAGAGAGGTGGAGAACATCTATCATTGAATATGCAATTGTCCAAAGTCATATCTATGCACAAAAGTTTAATATATATTTTTTTTTGGGGGGAGGGGGGATTGTATGAAAAAAATAAATTAATTTTATTCTATATAAAAAGTATTTTATTCTCCTGAAAACATTATGTGACATTGGATTTAGCTCAGCAGTTCATCTCAATTAACCAAACAGGAATTTTAATTTTCAGCTATAAATTGTTCTGTAAATAAAGAATTAAACTGTTTATTGTTCTGGTGATCAATTGCCTTAATATTGAGTCATCATTCTTTTCTATTGTGAAAAACCACTCGGAAATAATAATCATATTAGCAGGTGTCCAAAGGATCACAATGTCCATGCATCGAAAATATAATGGGATATGAATAATAGGTTTTTTTCATCTGGATAAACTGAAACTTTTTTACAACTAGAAATCAACCTAGAAACTGTATTTCTTTACTAAGTTATTTTACCACTGTGATAATCTGTACAGAGGAGTGTAGTAATAATTACTGGCCAAAAGTACTTGTACTTTCAATCACACAGTGCTCAATAAATACATCTGTGTAGATGTAATAGGTTTTAAATACAATTTCTTTAGTTTTCCATAATTATTAATATATATATATATTATAATGGAAATGGTTATTCATACGGTTGATTAATTATTTGTACTTTCAACTATATTTATTTCGATTATTTTATTCTACATTATACTTATTTATTATATCCATTTATTCTTTTCATAACTTTTATTTCTATCCATTTATTGTTTACAACTTAGATTCTTTATTATCTTATTTATTATTTTAACCAATGCCATTACAATACAAGCAGAGAGCTAATACAGATACAAACTTAATTTCATATCTATACCCTTGATCGAACCCCAAGGCAATACGTACATATTATCTTGGCCTTATTTTTCCCGACCAAGATACCCTCAGCTGCTGAACAAAGCAAACTATTTCAAAGAAACTTAACGAATGTCCAGCGCTTGCTATTTATTTTTTAGAATTGGGAGTTCACACGAACAAGCAGCACATGAATATCTTAAACAAATCAGCATGCCCCTTTAATCACTAATTACAGTTTCCCCCCTGTCATAGCTTGGTGATAGGAGAATAAAGCAAGGATACAAAATTTAATGACAAATATGTTTAATAATAAAATTCACACTTTATATAAAAAATTTACATTATAATAATAATAATAAACACACACTTATAAAATACATGGCTATAATAAACATATGAAAATAGATCAGATATTAAAGTTCTTAAAGTCCTGTTGATAGAGTTCTATTTTATTAAATCATTAATTTTATATTTAGTTATGAATAGTAGACAAATGAAAATGCATGCATGCTTTTACCTAGGCTTTGTTGTAATTGTCCCATGGGTATTTCTTCCGAGCGCTCTTGATTAACTTCCTCAGTTTGTGGGGTTATTTCCGTTCCAGTTTTGCTTGTTGATTCCTTAGGTTCTCCATTCACTTCTTCAGTTTGTGGGGTTATTTTCATCCAGTTTTCTGGCCAATTCTTTAGGTTGAGTTTCAATTGACAACTACAGAAGTGGCGGTCCCTCTAGCAGGTCAGGCAAAGATCTTACATTGCGAGTCAGTGATGAGATGGCTTGAATCCGAACCCACGTCCCTTTAACACCACTAGCCATGCACTCCTTCCATTTTCTTTTAGCTGTTGCTTCTCTAAAGTCTCTACTAGCAATGCCAGACAAAAATTGTAATTTTCTTAATCTCATTCTTTTGTTCATTGTTTTTAAAAAATTTTAATTAAGACTTAGATTTCCAACCAATTCTTATCATTATGTTTCTTTATTTAATTAGTGGCCGGAATGTAAGTCCCAATTAATTTAACAGATCAGGCAAAGATTTTCCATTGATAACATTTCTTTGTCCGTGGAATTTAATTTGTCCAACAGACTTTCACACCTACGGCCATATTGTTTTTCCTTTTATATATCACATATTACATTTTATTTAAATTTACAATTCATTCATTTTTTCTCCACATTTGTTTTTTACATTTTATTTTAATTTGTTATTATATAGTTTTTTTTTTTATGAGAGAGAAGACACACATTTCTTTATGCATCCTTTTCCCCTCTCCCACAATAAACAAAATAACTTTCTAGCATTTGACTTACAAGAGAGAAAGAGATGCATTCCTTTATTTATGCACCTCCCCTCCCCTTCTCTTACTATTACAAAATCCACAGTAATTTTGACATTAGAATTTCAATTTTTTCTTTTCCTTCCTTTTTTTTTTTTAAAAAAAATTTATTAGCTAATTTATTTCACCTTTATTACTTTCTAATTTTATTAATAAATATATATGTGTGTCAACGACTTTACATGGTCATCACAATATATATATATATATTTGTCCATAATGCTTTACTGGAGCACCTTCTGAATATTATTTATTCAGAGGGCATTCAAGTAAATAATCTTATAATATATAGCTGTTTGTAAAATGGTCAAATTCACATATCAAATATAACAGGTATATTTAAAAAAATTGATTTTAATTTAGCTTTATTAATAAAGCTAAATTTATTAATATCTTGATGGGCACATTTCTGAAGTGTACCAAACAGTTTATTACAAAACTGGTGACTTTTCAGACTGAGTACATTTCTCATATTTGTTTATATAATATTAAAATCATTTGTTTAATTTACATTAAATCTTTAAAAAAAATTGTTAAAGCAATCAATTGAAAAACTTATTACAAAAATGACAGTCTTTCAGTCAGCTAAGATGTTATAAACCATAATATAAATATGATGGCCTTTCTTGCAGAGTACATCTCTCACATTTATTTATATAATATTAAAATCTTTTATTTAATTTATGTTAAATCTTTTAAAAAATTTGTTAAAGCAATTAATTTTAAAAAATGATGACTTTTCCATAGGCTATACATCTAGTATATATATATAATTTCTGTCATATTTTGTATTGTATAGGTTTTCATAGGCTATTTATTTAATAATACATATATATAATAAAGTGAAACTGTGCCATCATTGTGATAATAAAATATGAAAATTATTTATTTAAATAAATTAGGTGTAAGTTTTGATATTGTAGTGTCAGAATCATAGTCATTAAAAAACATTTTACCATTAAAAAATTTAAAGAAAACATATTTTGCTTATTTGAATGCTATTTACTATCTAATTCATCATAGGATGAATCAGAGAGCCAATAGCATTCAAATAAGCAAAAAAAATGTCTCTCTTTAAATTTTTAATGGTAAAATAGTGTGATTTTTTTTATGCCATGATTATGACACTAGCATTTCAATAGTATAATTGGTTTATTTAAATTAATTTTTTATACTTTATTCTCTATTACAGTATTTTCGTAATATATCTATGTGTATATAAGAATAAAATGGTTTTCAATTATTATTAATAAATAACAACTTCCCTTTAGCAGCTATGTTCATTAACACTTATAGTTAGAAAATGACCTTTTTTATTGCAGTCCAAGATTAATATATATATATGAAAATAATAAATATATGAACTAACTCAAGGAAATATAAAAATACTAATAAAAAACACACACAATTGCTTTATAGAGAAGTAATTGTGTGGGTTTTTATTAGTATATATATATATATATATATATATATATATATATATATATATATATATATATATATATAGAGAGAGAGAGAGAGAGAGAGAGAGAGAAAGTTAAATTGCTTTATTATATACAGTTATCATGTAAATCATGGATTACAGTAAGAAACACTATTTTCTTTGCATATAATTTATTGGATGTGAGACAACGAGAGGGCAGTTTAATTATTTAATAATAATTTTAAAAACCATTTTGCCATTATTATTTGTCATTATTTATATATATAGAAAATTCTATAACTTAGTTTTAAAATAATTTAAAAATTTGTATATAAATAGAAACATGTTTATAAAGACTATAGTTTATGATAAGAGCAAAAATTGAATGGAAAATCTGTTCGCAATTGGAGAATTCTAATATTCTAAATAATGGTTACATTGGTAAGGGAAGTCACATTTCACAGCATATATTAGTGAATAAAATAAAAAACTGAATACATGTCCACTGTGAATAAAATAAAATTTCAGGGACCACAAAAATATCCACTACTGTATGGGATTCATCTATCATTTTAATTTAACTTTTTTGTTTAATAAGAGTATCATATTTATGTGATGAATGGTTAAAGTCAGTTGACATTATAAGAACCAGAGTGTGAAAGTATTGGTACTTAGTGGAACCAATGATACTGGATAGTATTTGAGTATGTAAGTAATTTTGGTGTTATATGTGGAATAAAGGGTCCGATGCTCTTTTCATTTGTGTGACATTAAATAAATAAAGGATCTGTATTCATAAAGTGCATTTTGTAGGGGAAAAAATTTAAGAAAAGGACTTTGACCATTGGCTTTTATTAAGAAGTCCGTGTAGTTAGTTGGATTCCAGATATCAATAACTGAACTTTTTTTATCATATACTTGTTGTTGAATAAAAGAAAAGATAGTTATTTGATGTATAATGTTATTTCCTTGAGTGGTCATGTGATATGAATATTGGAAGTGACATAACCAAGTTTGATTGATAGATCTTTACCCATTAAGTTCATCATTCTAGTACTTCCCCAACTTATGCAAGGCACTAATATTATTAATAATGAGATTGTGCTGGAAAGTAATGGCATAATAGAAAAATGCACAACAGTTTAAAAATGATAGGAGATTGAGAAATAGAGTGTTATATAAATTGAATAAAAGCTATAAAAAATACATTATTTATATGCTTCAAACATAAAAAATATATTAAAACATCTGAAAATTATTAATCACCGGTATACAGGAAGAAGCACTAGAATAAAGAAATGTTCTTTTTCTTTTTATCACATATTATGTATTCTGAAGTATTAAGTAGTTTATTATTGTCATTCCTATTCAAAGTGAAAGATTAATAAAAAATAGAGGCTACTGTAATGTATAGATACTGAACTGAAATCAGATCTATACAGTTTTTCAATTGAATTGATTCGAATTTAAAACCTTAGGCCGATTTTGATTTCAAGTTGTTAGCTTGAATAGTAAAAATCAAATTAAAGGTAGTTGTAACATGTATAATTGCATTTTTCCAGCTTTAAATCTTCAGTTTCACTCTATGAAGGGTGGGGGTATAATAAGATAGGTCATTTGATATTCACTGATGACTTAGGCTTGTAGTGGGTAGCTCTTGAATAGACAATTGCTTTTATTTTATTAAACACTGAATAAGCAGAAGTACTGAATAGTTTAACATTTTAAATATAGAATTCCACTTTGAATACAAACCAGTTTGCTTATCTAGCCTAAAATGTAACATTTGGTTATTTATTGTACTAAACTCAATTATAAGATAAATTGGAGTCACTTCTAAAGGAGAAAAATATCAAAAGGGCTAGTATTTATCATTTTTATACTCAATTTTATACAAAAAAATTGTATCATTTTAAGTATATAAGGGTAATAAGATGTGATATCCCCACCTTTTTATACCCATGACATGGATTTGAATTCTGAATAAAGTAATTTTTATTTTCAATAGCCATCACATAATTATCTTAATGGCTCACTTGAAGTTGGGGGAATAAGTGTTTTTTTATAAATAAAAAAAATCAAAAGAAAAAAGTTTATTTAATAAGATTATTATTATAAAGTGGTGAAAATCTTGAAATTATTAGATAGGAAATTGAACTCGATAATGCACTATTACTTTAAATATTATAAATCTCTGCACACTTACTCATCAGTAAGAGTTTAAAAAACAAGTGAATCACTTAAGTTTAGAGTGCATTTCTATAAATACATGAACTTTCACTGACCATGCCAAATCAGGGCTTGAGTCTATTGTGTGGAGATGTTATAATCAAATTTAGAATTGTACAAATCTATTTAACCTATCACAGGAGAAAGACAGTGTCTCATTTTCAACCATCCACAATCAGACAAACCCAACTTATAAATGTAAATCTATTATTATAAAGCACTGAAAATCTTGAAATTATTAGATCAGAAGTCAAACTCCGATAATACACTATTATTTTAAATATAATAATAATATTTAAAGTAATAATAATAATTATAATATTTAAAATAATAGCACATTATTGGAGTTTGACTTCCAATCTAACAATTTCAAGATTTTCAGTGTTTTATAATAATAGATTTACATTTATAAGTCATGTTTGTTTGATTGTGGGTGGTTAAAAATGAGACACTGTCTTCTGTGATAGGTTAAATAGATTTGTATAATTCAAAATTTGATTAGAACATCAGGCATACAATAGACTCAAACCCTGATTTAGCATGGTCAGTGAAAGTTGATGTATTTATAGAAATGCACTCTAAACTTAAATGATTTACTTAAGTTTTTTAAACTCTTACTGATGTGTGAGTGCACAGAGATTTATAATATTTAAAGTAATAGTGCATTATTGGAGTTTGACTTCCAATCTAATAATTTATTTAATAAGCTGTATTTTATGTGTGTTTTTTTTTTCTGGGTTTTATATGAAAATTTGTATACAGGAAAATTGATAGATTATTTATGTTATTTCATTTAATCGAAGAACAAAATCAGAAAGTAATATAAGAGCTGATAATAAGCTAAAATGAATAATGTAGATAGGTTCACATGTATAACTATCAGGATTATGATTTATCCAGTTTCAAAATTTTCTCCAATTAAGATTTGTCTTTCTCACTACATCTTAGAGCTTCTCACAATTTTGATTCTTGTGCAAATAATTTGGAATCAATTTCTTTACCATATCTAAACATAATAGTACACTTGGTGAATAACTGGAAGATAAGCATACACAATGGCTCAAACACTTATCAGAAAAGTTTGGGAAGTAATCTTTTTTTATTATTGCTATCTAGACAGAAGTGTTGTTTAAAAGCCTTTACTATTCAGGAAGGTCTGTTTTACTTGTATGGTTTAGTTTAGGAATAGGATAACAGTCTTTAGGGCTTAAGATTTTTAGTAGACCCAGCTCTATTATTTCTAGTGCTTGACTATTATCAACTTCCAAGCAATAAAGCTATTTTCTTACTTACTTATCTTTTTTTTTGCTGTAAGACTATTGTAATTCTGTTTGATCTTTTTTTTTACTAGTTGCAAGTAAATGTTACCGGTTGATGGAGCCATCCTCGGAATGAACAAAAATAATTTTAATTGTTTTCATTTCATTTGGTAAAAAAAAAAAATCAAAATGAAACATGAAAATAATCTGATGTTTGCCTGAAGATTTATAATTGTATATTAGATGTGATAATATGTTGGACTATTTCTGTGTTGAATGTAAAGAAAATTTTAAACTTTATTTAAACTTTTCAAATACAAACTACTTGTTAGTAATAATACACAAATAGACAACACAGATTAGTAATGACAATATTTCAAGTAGTATTATTTTTTACTCTTCTTCAGATATTGCTGGCTTGACCAATAATAGTATTAGCATAGGAGTCAAACTTGCATTTTTAGATTCTCGAACATCAGTTTAAGGCAAATACTCTAACCAACTGAGCTATTCTGTCAAAGACAACAGAGTAGAAATTTCATATATTTATCACTGTGCCATGGGGTGATCTACTCCAATATATATGTCTGTGTGCACAGGTGAAGCTCCAAGAATCAAGTGTCCTCTTGTTTATCAAATTAGTACTGAGGTATTCATCGTTCAATCTCTAAAGTTGATTGGCTAATACTCCTGTCCATCCACTCAGGTGATTCTTCATTTTAATCCCCATACAAGAATTTACATTGTTATCTTTCTGACTTTAATTAATGAGTTATTTTTATAGTTTATTTGTCTTATAAAGGAAATCTAACTCAAATTCTTGTAATTGTTTTATTTCATTAATGGCATATTCTACTCTCATTAATTAGACTGGTATTCATTTTAGAAAATAATTTTTTTTCTAATCTTAAAGTTATAAATCTTTTACTTACTAATTTCAAAAGAATCAGTTGTTAAAAATTCTTTAGTTTATTAAACATTATTTTTTCTCTCTATAAGTTTATACATATATATATATGTGTGTGTGTGTGCGTGTGTGCATTTAAACATACACATACATGTCAGGTATACAATTTTTTTGGGTTTGAATCTTCCTGAGTCCTTAAAAAAAAATTATTGCTAATATTTTCTGACTCAGGAGGATTTAAACAAAAAGAAATTGAAGAACTCAGAAGGATTTGAACCAACCCTCATATAGAAATGTATGCAATTTCTACCATCTGCTGCTTTTGACAGAATAGATCAAATAGATCAGTTGGTTAGATCGTTTGTCTTAAATTCGATATTTGAGAGTCTAAAGGAGTGAGTTTGATTCCTATGCTAATACTGTCACTGATCAGGCCAGCAACACCTAAAGAAGCATGGAGAATAATACTATTTGAAACATTGTATCATTACTAATCGATGTTATCTATTTGTGTTATTCCTAATAAGTTGTTTGTATTTGAAAAGTTTAAATAAAGTTTAAAATTGTCTATGCATTCAACATTTGCAGATAGAAGATGAAAACAATCTGTTTGAAAACATAAAAATAATATAATTTATTTGAAAAACAAACCTGAATATAATATACTTAGTGAACAATTAATGATTAAAAAACCAATTACTTTCAATAAGTATTAACAATGCAAATATTCTTTGAGAAATTTTACTACCATTCATGGAAAATAGTGTTATAAAAGCTGGGCCAAAAATGTGAATATACTATATACTTCGAAACAAGAAAATAATACAATTTACTTAAAAAAACAAATCTGAAACTAATATATTTATTAAACAAACAATGATTGAAATATTGTCAATAAGTGTGAGTAATGCAAACATTCGGTAAGAAATTTTGTCACTGATTATGTCAAATGGCTGTTATGAAAGTTAAGCCCAAAAATGTAAAAGTAATATATATTTGGAAACCAGAATATAATATATTTAGGCAACAAATAATTATTGAAAAATAAATATTTTTAATAAATGTTATTAATGTAAATATTCTGAAAAAAATTAAATTAGCACTTATTGTCATTGCTACTTTAATTTTTATATAATCATTGTATTCATCGCACTTAATGAAGATATTTGTTTTTTAATTATTGTTTGTTAAATAAATGCATTATTTTTTTATCTTTGTTTTCTAAGTAAATTAGATTATTATGTTTTTGAACATATATTATTTTTATATATTTTATTCTCTGCATGGTCTAGTGCAGTTGGTAGTGTAATTGACATGTGATCGGGAGATCCTGGGAATGATTCCGGTGCTCGAACTTCTTATGAACTCTCTAGTAATAATGCCATTGGCATTATTATTACTATATGTTTTACTTTGTATTCACAATAGCTGTTTGCCATGATTGCAAATAAAATTTGTCATGAATATTTACATTGATAACATTTATTGAAAATATTTGTTTTTCAATTATTGTATTATTGTAATTATTTATCGAGCACACAGGCCGTATGTAATTATAAAGAAAAAAGGCTTTAATCTTTTTTGCAGGCCTTTTAAATGTTTATAACAGGCAAATGACGTATTTTTGACTATAAAAAGAACTCTCAAATCTCTGTGTTTATAAAGTTCTATCTTGTGTTGAGGTTTGAGAATTCCCTCTATAGTTAAAAAACTACATCATTTGGCTATTATAAACATTAAAAGTGACTGTGATAAAGGTTAAAGCCTTTCTCTTTATAATTATTTCTTTTTTAACATTAAAATTATTAATTTCGTACTTATTTTCAAATATATTATTTTATATTTTTTGTTTACTTTGGTATAAGGATGATGGTTCCTCTAGGATGGTAGTAGCACCAAAACTTCCATATGTGTTTACTTGATTTTGTGAATAAAATTAATTTTATACATGTCAATATTTATTTAAAAGTAAGTTTTTGTTTGGTTGATTATTGTTAATAATTTCATAATAATAATTAAAATTTAAATTGTTTACTCTTTATAATTTTTCTTATTAAAAATAGTAAAAACATTGTTATTTAAAAAAAAAATCTGTCTCAACAAAATATATTTTTGTTTTTTATTAGAGGAATAAATGAAACACAAAAATCAATTATTTTAACTATATGTTTATAATAACAATATTTTCTACACAAATAAACATTCAAATTTGTTTTCTGTTTTTATAATTGCCTGTATTCTTTAATTACATTCTTTAGTATGCAAAATTAAATGTATAAGTTTTGTTTGGAAAATAAAATTTTCATTTATATTGTTAATTTATAATTCTAATAATTTTCTTATCATTTGTTAATAGTTAGTAAGTATAAATATGAAAAATTATTAAAGTTTTCTTTTGAAAAGCAATCACTTTCTTATTATTAATATTATTAGATGTGATGAGATGAGATGAGACGAGATGCGCTATGGCTTTTCCTTTATTGAAGTCAGGAATTTCTCAGCCACTATGCCCAAAAAAACCTGTTAGAAACCTTATTTTCCCTTTTCATTCCCCATCCTAAGTTCTTCTCATATTGTTCTTTATCCTACTCCATCCTATTTCCACAACATCATCTTTATCCATTCTGTGACCTTTATATTTAGATCTCCTTATCTTTTTCCAAACCTAACATAAAAATCAAGAACCCATTTTATGTATAATCACTTTGTTTATATTTAGTCTCCCACAACTTTATTATTTGTACCCTCCCTGCTTGTAAGCATTTACATTCAATTAACAGATGCCTAATATTTTCCATGCTTTCCTTACATAATTTTCAGATTAAATCACCCATATTTTTTTATTTGTGTATATATTCCCTTGCTACTAATGATCTTGTGTGAGCTTTAAACAGTAAACTAATTTCCTTGCTATTATCATAAATTAACTCACATCTAATATTCTGTTTACTTATATATATATATATATAAACTCACATCTAATATTCTGTTTACTTATATATATATATATATAAACTGATTTTACTCTCCATACTGATTTTCCATCTTTCCAACTCCCTATTGTTTATTAATTCATCTATACTTCTATCCCATTCTTTGCCACTATAATACTCAACAATCTTCCTAACACAATCATCTCACTTTTTATGCAAATATACTGACATAAAGTCTTTATCCAAATCTTCTGTATACCATACGACCTTTCTCACCCATCTTGTTACCTGTCCTTTACTCATAACCCAATTAAATACTGTTTTGGCTATTCTCTTTCTATCCTTAAAATGTAATTTACTGAACATTTGTATTTTGCTTTTTGCATCTCTCATATAAAAACTTGACCACTCCATTTCTTTTTGAATTGCCTCCTTTGCCATCTGCATCTTATGCATGTCTTTCTACTTCTCTTTATACTTTTTCTAAGTAATCTAAAACTCCTTTACTAATGCACAATGCATTGTTACCATAAGTTAACACTGTCTTTGACACAATTCTTGCTATATCATATTTATTATATGAAAACACTATTAATTTCTTTATCAGTCTTTTTCTTTTCTTTGCTTTATTTATCAGTTTTTTCCCTTTCATCCAAGTAATTTCTCTGACTATTTAAGATGATTTCCAAATAGTTGTACCTATTCACCACTTTTAAATTTATATCCCCCAATAAAAATTTCTTTTTCTTCTTTTTCACCAACATTTATCATCATTATTTTTGATTTTTTTTCACTAAATTTAATCCCCATCTCTTTATACATCCTTTTGCACATCTTCAACAAAACTTCCATATCTTCCTTACTTTCTGTACACAAGAAGATATCAGCAAATACAAGACCTGCTAACATATACACACCCTTGCCATTTTGATGGTATCTCTATACCTCTTTAGTTTTTCTATTGCTCTCTCCATTTCTTTCAAGTATAACAAAAATAAAATAGGTGACATAGGGCATCCATGCTTTAGTTCCATCCCATTTTTAACTCTAACTGATTCTATATTTCCTAATTGATATGCATAGTAATTATTTTCATACAATCTCTTTATAAGATCCACTAAAGATACATTGATTCTCAAATTTACTAACCTTACCCATAATCTAGTTCTACTTACTCTGTCATATGCCTTCTCTATATTTATAAAGAGCATATATAACTATTCTATTCTTACTCATATCTATAACTGTATGACTATAAATAAACTATCTCTTATATGCCTATCTATTCTAAAACCTCCTTGCATTTCTCCCACTATATTATTTTCTTCCATCCATTTTGCCATTCTTACAGACACCATATATGAAAAACTTTATATAACACTGACATTATTACATTCTGTCTACAATTGTTTATCTATCTATAGTCCTTACCCTTTCCTTTAAATAATAGCTTCACTGTTGTGTTATTCCAGCTAACTAGAAATTCTAACTCCTGTGCCATCTTATTAAAACATGATAATAGATTTAATTTTGTCTTATTTTCCAAATTCATCATCATCTCTGCTTTCCATTCATCTAAACCACTTGTCTTTTCACTTTTTAATTTCTTCCCTCCCTCATTCAATTCATTCTCTGTATAACTAATATTTCCATTACTATGTGCTTTTAAGTTTGGTATCACTTTGTTCTTCACATCTAACATCTTTTCTATATCCATTACATACTTATTTAAGATTGTCTCTAATTCTCTAGAGCTACACTCTTTTTTTTCATCATTTATTAATACTATTTCTCTCTCTCCTACTTTCCTTTTTTTAATACATTTCCAAAAATTTTTACTCCCATCTCTTCCACTTTTATTAATATCCTCCAATAATTTATTATTTAATTTTATACTCTTTAATTATTTATTATAGCCAACTTCTTTTTTTAAATAGTTTTCCCATTTAATATTAACATCTTTTTCACTTTCTTGTTTTTAATAGCACATTTGTATTCTCTGCATGCTTTTTCGCTTTCTTTTACACCTTTATTAATTTTCACTTTTCTATTACTTTTATTCTTCTAAATATTCTCACCTAAAATCCTATTTGCCACTTTTTATACTTTATCACACCAGACATTATATGCACCCCCAACAAACTCTTCCATGATTTCTTCTACTTTTATTTTATATTCTTCTAACTTATTCTTATCATTCATTCTCCATCAACTCTTTCACTTTTGTTATCATTTATTACTAACTATTTCTATTATAAAGAAATTATGATCACTATTATATACTTTCTTTTTTATCAAACACTTTAATTTTGTGTACTTTATTTATTTCCTCTTTCTTTTTTAATACATAATCAATTATGTGAAATATATTATTTCTAGATCATATGTGTTGCCCCTTAAAATATTTCATAAATTTCCAATGCTCATATTCACCCTTTGACAAACATTTTTTTAAAAATTGTCCATTCTTGTTATCTACATCATCAATTTCTTCAATATGCCCATTCATATCCCCAATAACCATTATTGTCTTTCCATTTTTAAAAAAATATGTATATCTTTAACTAAACATTTACATATGCTACTGTTTGACTCCATTATAGTGTAATTATCTCCAGTGGCCATATACTCTACAGCCACCATCCATTCTTGTCTTCCTAACTTATCTCAAACAACAAATATTCTTGACACATTACATTATTTAAATATTTTTTGAAATAACTCTTATACCACAATCCCTTTTTTTTCTTTTTATACTCTGTCATATCAATTTTCCATTGTATGTTTTTCTTCTCATAGATGCATTTTCACTACTGCTAATATCTCAAGCTTTTCATTTTTAACTGCTTTGTTTAATTCTGATGACTTTTTGGTCTCCTACCACCTTGAATTTTCAAATATCCAATTTTAACAATTTTTCCTTTTTTACTACTGTTTTATAAATTCTTTTGATTCTTTATTCTCTATTACATTTGTAGTTAGTTTGTAAAACATTAGTTTTATAGTCTCAATCTTTTTCCACATTTACATTTATATCTGGATCACCTATCCTTTGTTCACTTCTTACAACCCATCCATTCTTAACTATTTTGATAATACTATCATTTAAAACCCCACCGTGCTTTATAAATTTCCTGAACTATAATATTTTTCATAAATCAAATCCCAATGCTTCACTTCCTTGTTTTGCTAAGTGCAATCCATCTTTATTGTATAACTTCTACTTACTAATAAAAAAATCTTACACATCCATAACATAACATATTTCTATCATATAATTTTTTCAATCTCTCTTTTATAGAACATGTGCTATCTAATATATATCTATCATAGAATCTTTGTAGTAATTCAAACTACTCCTACTCTACCTTTAACCTTATTCAAACTATTAATCAATTCCTTGTATTCATCCATTACTCTCTCTGATGGCTCTGTAAATTATTTGTCCCTACCATAATATAATCATATCTACTTCCCCATTTTTTTACCTTATCTGTGACATTTCTAATTCTAGTTTCAGGTAAATATACTCTTACATACCTATTTCTATTTTCCCTTCCAGTTACATCTTCAAATCTTCTAATTAGTGAGGCCTATCAAGTCTGTTTTATAGTTTACTTTCTCTACTTAATCAGTAACATTCTCTTCCACCTCCTGGACTTCATTTTTTTATTCTTTCTATTCATTCATTTTTTGATTCGCTCTTACTGCATGTCTAATGCTTTTTATTTTACTTCTATATCCTTTACCTCTTTCTCTATCTTACTTATTCTTTGCCTAGCAATTTTTATTTCATTACTTATTTTGTTGTCTATATCTCATATCACAGCACTAAATATATATTTCATTCTGTCATCCTATTTACATTTTCATTCATTTGTCCTGACTTTCTCTTTAAATTATCTACACTTAAAAGTCATTTTTTCATTTCTTTTATCACATTTATACATGATCTACACAATCCTATATATTTTATATTCTTACTAGTTTTATGAAAACACTTCAGATGTAAAACCTTACATTCTATTAAAGCATGCCTAATTTCCTTCTTACTATCATACATACATTGTGAATTACAGATGCAATCCATATTTCATTATTTTTCAATGCTCCTACTCATATTTATGATTTTTCTATTATTCCCCAAACCTCTTTATGCAAAAGGAAAAAAAATGTTTTGTTTTTTTTTTAAATGGCAACCGATAAACATGTGCTTCTCTAAACTCACACTTTAAACATTACCCTCTTTCTCAAATAAATCACTCTTTTACTTAAAGTGAAAAATTTTTTTAATGCAAAACCTCCTAAAATCCAACTAATCTTATGTATACCTTAGTTTTAAAGCCTTTTTGCAGTAAACATGCAGACAAAAAATAGTTTTTCCTTTTATATTTAAAATGTTGGCATATCAGATCACTTTCCAAATGTTGGCTATATTTTTCTCGATCTTTCCAAATCTATTTAAATTTATCTCTCTGTGATCCAGTTCTCTTTTTTCATCCACTCTCTAAACAATTATTTTTCAGCAACAGAAATCTTTATCTAGATGTTATTAAAAAAATTTACCTAGATGTTTTTAAAAATATTTAAAACTTTATCTTATCTTGTGGTGCAAAAATCAGCCATATCAGCACAGCAAGGCAATCAAGATCAACTGAATCTTAAAAATTACATTCCGTATTATGATAATGCAGTCTATAAACTTCATTCTGGTCATCCTCTTCATCTTTTAATATACATTTTTGAACTCATTCATTTTTTAAATAATTTATAATATCCTATAATATGGCCAAATAATGATAACTTCAATCTGGAAGTTTATAAATCAAGCAAAAGTTCAGATCTAATTGCATCAAATAATCATTATTTTTACTGCTGTCAATTATATTGTCAAAAATAAATCCATTTCTATAATTCAAAAGCATTATCATTTTTCCTAATCTTTTCCCATGCCATATTATCACATTCATTGAGAATCACAGGAAATACCATTGCTTGAATAATTATGCCTTTCATTTTTAAAGATATGTCCCCACAATTAAAAGACTTTACAAGATTTTTTATTGCAATTCTATTCACTGTTTGTCATCTTTGGGTGTCCTAATTCTTTTCACTCTATTTCAGATATATCTCTTATAATCTTGATTAATTAGTAAATACTAGATGGCAGTGCTATTACATTTATTTCCAATTCTATCCTATCAGTATTATGAATTTCATCAGTGCCTGTGAACTTCCTGGTCCATATTTTTCTTAATCACCAGCACCTTTTAGTGTTTTTTACTGTCAAATTATCAATCTAAAATTTAAAAACCGCAACCAATTTGATTTAGATTTAAAACATTATGATGTTTTGAATTCAAGATCAAGAACTTGCCAGTTTATATTGGTATGATCCCAAATCATTAAGCTATAAACTAATGAAGAAATATAAAAATGCATCTAGGAATATAGTTAAAACAAATCTCTTAATTAATGAAGCTTGCAATAGTTGTCCTGAAATAGAAAAATATTGTTCTTAACAGTGTAATATTGTTCTTAACAGTGTACATAAGTAAAGAACATATTTGATATGTTTATTATCTTAACTACTGGATTATTTGTTGGTGATAAATAATCCTTAGGAATGAAGATTGTCAGCTGTATATATTATTGCTTTATAGGAGTTTTTTCTTAATCCATATTTGTATGTGTATATAAATAAATAATAGTGTTAAATATAAAAAGGAAAAAACAGTGATAAAATAAAAAAAACCACTGAGTAAAAGAGAAAACTGTAAAAACATAAGAAGAAAATAAAAGGTATGATGGGATTAAATAAAGTTATGCAAAGTAGTGTCTTAATACCAACAATTACATGATTTAAAATTATGAAATATATCTCAAATCATAACTATAAATAGTAGTAAAAATAATATAATTTTTTAGACAGAAAAAGAGATAGATAAAACAAATAACCAAAGAATTTAAGTCTCATTGTTAACTGGAAACTAAAATATTAACAAAGAAATTATCATATTTTGGATGTGTGTAAGAGCTGAAAATTACACTACAGAAATATTATTTATTGTGGATAATCTCTAGTCTAATGAATGACTAATAAAATTAATATATTTACAATTGTGGACTTTCTTCATTATAAGTCCCTCCTCATTGTTGCTTTGTCATAGTCAAATATAGAAAGGAAATGAATGATGGCAAGGTCATAAATTCAACCTTCATACCAGAGTAATGCTAAATGGGTCCCCAAGCATAGTGGTAAGAGTGAAATTTAAAAGCTGTTGATTCTGAATCAATATCCAGCTGAAAATAGTAAAGAAAATTTTAGTTGAACAAAATTAAATGAAGCTGTACTTTTGTACTAGAACATCATTTGTCCTTAATAATTATATGACTATTATTTACTGCCACAATTCTTTAGGAGCATTACTTAGAATATAGCTATAATCTTTAATGACCCAACCTCTAACTTGACAAAGTGTTAGTTTTTTTTATCTCCACCTGTTTAATGACTAACCATAATTAATATCTAATCTGAAAATCTTAATTTGTCAACACTGAATTGTTAGCATCTTTAATTATAACTTTCCTATATGTGTGGGTACATGTTAAATAAGTAGATATATAATTAAATAAAACATAATGCACAATATTAAACAAGTAATAATTATTTTGAAATATTTTACCACAAAAATGTGATAACCGACTGTTCACTACGCTTAGTCAGTTTAATTTAAAAAACTTTATTCTTACATTTTCCATTATTTTCTATTATTAATTTTTAAAAAAACTATTTTATTGTATTCAGTTCATTCTTTTTAATATTCTCCATTCATTCATCTGAGTACTACATTTCCTTTTTTAGAAGTGGATTCTTCGAGCTTCCTTAATTTTTAGTTTTTATAATTTTTTTAAGCTGAATATAGATTTCCTTTAGAACTCTTCTTACTTCCTTTTCACTCTCTTTTATTTTTTACTTCCTGTTGACTATGATTTATTATAAGCTCTGTTTGAGCTTTCATATCTCGCACAGTTTAAACATCATTATTTTTAGAATAGTTGAACTTTTATTGATTAAATATTTAAAATCAATTCTTAAATAGCTAATTTTGAAGAGAGTACAGCTGATAAACTATGGAAGATAAGTATTATGATTACCAAAATAGTATTCAGGCTGTCATTTGTTTTCTCTCTACTTATTATTTAACTCTCCATCGTTATTTTCACATGAATAAAATAGTGCCACTCTGTTTAAAATATATAGAATATACACACACACATATATATACAGGCTTTGGACAAAATAAAAAGAACACGTTATGATACATTGCTTTTGACATATTTTAGCATAGAAAAAGTATTTTATTTGTAGAAATTTTCTGGGGATAGAAAGTAAACATCAGTTTTATAAATGCATGAGAACGACTATTGAATTAGTCTGTGTTTAAATACATAGAACTTTCCATAAAAGTTAAAAAATAATGTATGTTACTTTTGTAAACTTGAAAAGTCCGGGTTTAGAAACATGTCACATTGTTGATCAATTAGATTAGAAGTCATTATTCAAAACGATTAAATTGCTTAGTGTTTTAAAAGTGATAATATCAACAGGTAGCACCAATCATTTATAAACGACGACGTGGTTTTTCCAAATGCAAGAGAAAAATATAATAAATCAACAATTCAAAATAAATAATACAAACGGCTATAGTGAAAAATTTTATTTAAACCTAATCTCGCAAGTCTGCTTAGCATGCTTTTGACTACATGGTAGTCATATTCATAAAAATAGTGTGAATATGGCTATCAGACTATATTTATAAAAATAGTGTGAATATGGCTATCAAGTAGTGAAAGCATGCAAATCATACCATAGTACTAGGTTTAAATAAAGTTTTTCTCTTTATACATTGGTATATATTTATTTTGAAATACATTTTCCGAGAAAAAGTTTAATAAAAGTTTTAAACTTACAATAAGACAATAAATAAAAATAATAATACACTTGAGATTAGTTTTATGGGACTATGTAAGCCAATGTATGAACCATAAATACATTCACTTGTACAACATTCTGGTTATTATACCATTTTACTTGGTATTTTGTGATGTTGTCTTTTAACTTCTGCAACAAACTTTTTTTCTGAAATATTTCAACACCATGTGTAATAATTAAATATATGCATGTATGTTTGTGTGCTATGTGTATTCAATAATGCACAAAGACTTACTGGTAAAGATTTTTTTCAAATAAATTTTCCAATAGTAATGAAAGTCTTTAAAATATCCTATTACTGAATAAATGTTTCTCCACAATGTCTCATAGAAAAACAGGAATAAGAAGATTATTCTCATCAGGCTTGTATGCTTGATTTATCTTTTAGCTAAGAATATCTAGTTATCCAATCAATAACTAATATTGCTTTGCTCAACTGTATTAGCTATGGCTTGATTACTTGAAAGAAAAATTCCAAGTCTTTTGAAAAAAATTTCAAGTTTGCTGACTTGCATTCGAATTTTGCTACTCTTAAACAAAAGATTGGTAGTTTGCCATTATATTTCAATATCTCTAATAACTATAACTAACTGACAAAGGTATGACTATTACAGTTAAATGTTATGTTAATTGCTCAAGAGGTCATGTGACATTCAATAATTCATTTGTTAGGTTCATCATTCAATTCTGCTTAATTTACTAAACTATTATTTATTTATTTTTGCTTTTCTCATGTGTGAATCAATTCTGGAATTTCTAATTTATAGTTTGTGACTAAGAGGCAAAACTATATAATTTTGTAAATAATTTTAAAACCCCATATGGTCTAATGCAATGATAGCTTGTCTGATTCTGGGGCTCAAGGTTTTTATATCAAATTCTTACATCTTCAGCTCTCAAACTTTTCTAAATTCCTGTGAAATAAAACCATTTAGTTATTTTTGTTTTACTATGTGTTGTTTATTACAATAGTAGAGGGTCAGATTTTGGACATAAAGTTCTCAGATCAATTACAGTTTTGACACTTCCAGTATTAGAACTTTTTCTGAATTCCCAAGCAATAAAGCCATTCAATTGTTTTTTAATAATTTTAAAATATTTATTTTTGATATATGATATCAATCAGATATTGATTCCCTTGAAACCACCATCATGGAAACTTTTATATGGTCAACTTTTTTTAAAAACTTTTTATTAACATTCTCAGTTATGATTATTTTGACATGAAAAATATTTCTGATAGAAAACTTTTTTTTCCAATGAAAAAGATCAAAGTGCTCTGGTTTTTTGCTTTGCAATTCATTTTTTTAATAACCGATGATCTGCTGTATAGGATATGATATGAGAAAAATTATTTCTTTTTAATAGAAGTAGAAACCCATGCACTAATAACAACAATGGAACCTATTAATCCATTGTACTTGTCTCTTAATAATTCTCTAACATGGGTAGCTTTTAAATTTTTAAATCTATTTTTTATCCAGTTTTCATGGTGTTATCTTTGTTCATTCAATAACTTTATATTAAAATCATCCATATCATTAACCACTTTCAACATAAAAGCTAAAGTTTACTTAATTTATACTTATGTTGTTGTTTTTTTCATAAATTCATTATTTCTGTGTTTTGCTATCCTCTAACTGTAAATGGTTATTTCCTCATACTTTGGTTATATAATTTGCAAAATAAATTCCCCAATTTATTTTGCTTATAAACTCATTTTTTGTTCTTCAGTGTTCTTGTTTGAGCTTTAAAAAATAGCTGATTTTTCATGTTATCATAAAATGGTTCACTCTTGATAATTTGTTTATTTCTATATGTGTATCCAACTTTGTTTTATTTTTCATATTTTCTCTCCATCTCTTTGTTTTTTACTAGCCATAATATCTAGAAATTTGATTTATCTTAAGTTTCATGTTTCATCCACTAGATAGTGTTTTAGAGACAAAAAGCACTGAAGAAAATAGTCTATCCAAAATTAAATATAAATACAGTGTTTACTTATCACAAAAAAAAAATTGCAAAATAATAAAGAAGTTAATTTATGTCTAAGTGTGAAGTATGTATTTCTTATACTGTGATGATAAAATTAATAAATATTTTCTTATTAATAAATTCAAAATGGGCTGATTTATTTTTTAGGTGTGATGAATTTTTTATGTTTATTACTGGTTAACAACTAAAGGATATCTCACTTTTTAAATGGAGTAAAGACTCAAAGTCTTCATTAAATTAATTTTTGAAAGAAAAAAAAATTCTTAGTGATGTTAAAACTGTCTTTCTTAAAAATATATAATCAGCAATAAATTGCACATTTTAGATATGATTTTTGAAATTATATTTCAAATATTCATTTTTATTATGTAACTTATTATGCATTTCTTTTTTATTCTTTTGCAAATGTTTTGGACAAATGCTGCATTCATGCATTTAATGTATTATGGATTACTTTTTTTATTTCTTATATTAAATATACTTATTTCCATAACATACTTAGCACGAGGCCAAAGCCAAAATTAATAATAATAAAAAAAACACAAAAGATACTTTTTGGAGAACGTTTTATCCCAGAATCATTTATTTTGGAAAATTTCAAATGAAATATTGCTGGCTATTATTAGAAATAGTTTCCTGCAACAAATAATTATTCATTTAAAATTACATTTTAAAAATTTGAAATTTATTGTGGACTTTTTATTATTTGCAATTTATTATCTTTTTTGGATTACATAAATTAATAACTTTTATTATTCATTCATTAGTCGAGAGATTATCCAATAATGAATAATTATTGAATAATCTCTCGTCTAATGAATAAATAATAAAAGTTATTAATATATTTTCATTAAGTGATTTGTGTCTAACTTGTGAGGGCAGCATGTTTGACATCCATCAATTAAACTAGCAATTTTCTATTTATATATATTGAACAATGATAAAGATATGCGTAAGAGATTGTGGTCTGAGCCAATTGATGAGTGCTGGTTCAGCACAAAATGTGCATCTTGGGAAATAATCTTTTTTACATGTCTTTGGTCATATATTTATAATTACATCCCTTCACAAGTTATTAAAAGCAGATAGAAAACACCGAAAACAGTCCCTATCTTGCATGAGAATGAAGTATTGACAAAAATTACTCTATATTTAAAGATGTACATAGATCTAATTTTATATGGTGTATTTTTATTGCATTATTTGATTACATTTTATTGCATTACTTTACTTGGTCAAAGGCATAATAGTTAGTTCAATAACAACATATATATATATATATATATATATATATATATATATATATATATATATATATATATCAAAACCAAAACTGTCTAACACTATACTAGCAAAAAATAAAAATGCAAAACCATAAAACAATACAGTACTAGATTAAATTCAAAATTTTACCAAAATCCTTACACAACCATGGTTTCATCTACTACAAATAGACCTTCTCAAGTGAAAATCAACCTAAAGGAAAACATATATATATACAAACAAACAAACCTTCCCATAATTCATTTCAAACTCCACCTTCCCTTAATATCAAAAGAAGTCTTCATAAGATTGATAGCCTCAGAATCAAGGAGTTTTATCATCAAAGTCTCCTTTATTCTTCTTTTTAACTCATTCTTTTCATAAAAAATAACCGAAGCATTGTCAAACAATATTCTATGACCTGTATTCAATTCATGAATATATAAAGCTGAGTTAAGATACCTATGTTTAACTCTACTTATATGAACCTTAACCCTTTCCTTAAGGCTAAATTTACTCTGGCCTACATAAAATTTACCACAACTACATGGAATTTTATAAACAATACCAGGAATAGACCTACTATCAATAGACTGCTTTGAACCATTAAGTAATGAATTCAAATCAGAACCTTTCCTCCATGCAACCTTCTTTCCACCTAACAAATGACTATTCCTATAAACCAAATTATAAATTGATGCTTTAAATGGTAAAGACATATAATCATCATCCTTACCAACAAAATTCTTATCATCCAAATCACGACTATAAACATTATTATTAAATACCACTTTTTAATAAAATCATGACTATAACCCAATTCTACATATTCAGCAGCAAATTGACTTTTTGAATATCAGCATCATTATTAAAATTATTAAGCCTTCTATTCCGACAACAAAAATTCAACAAAGACATTTTTTTATGTATAAAAGGCTGATAACTATCAGGCCTAATCATATTTCTCAAATTTTTAGGTTTTATAAAATGACTACAAAACAAAACATCATTAACCTTCTCAACATTTAAATCTAAAAACTTTAATTTTACAAAATCAAAACCACCCCCCTCAATTGTAAACTTAATATTAGAATCAAAACCATTCAATCCACATAAAAACTCTTCTAATTTCTCTTTCTGAATAACAAACAAACAATCATCAACATACCTAACAAATAATTTAATAGAACCTGAAAACATATTAATAATACTACACTCCAAATAATCTATATAGACAGCACACATCAATGGAGAAATGACATAACCAATAACCCAACCTTCTCTAATCTTATAAAACACATCATTAGACATAAAATACATTGAATCCTCTAACAGCAAAAGCAAATCATGAAAAACCTTAATCTTATCTGCAGAAAAACATTCCATTTTTTTTAAAATTGAAAGAAAAACATCAATACTTTTTAATCTATTAACCGATTGGTACATATTTTCAATGTCTAAACTACCAAAAACACAATCATCATCCAAAACAAAACCATTTATTTTCTTAAAAGCTTCAAAGGAAAAGAAACACAAAATTGACCCAGTTTTATGTAATCCTTAAAATATCTTATAATAAATTTTGATATTTTATCAACAATTCCTCCTGTAAAATCAAAAATACATCTCAAAGGAAAATTATCTTTATGAGACTTCAAATTAAAGAAAACCTTTGGAGCCACAAAATCGTCTAGGGTAACAATTTAAATAAGTAGCTCTATCAAAAATCTTTTTATTTTCCATAACTTTCATAATCTTAATTAATTTAGATTTTATTTTTTTACCAGGATCAGAATCTAAAATAGCATATTTTCCATTATTTAATTCTAAAGAAACTTTACTTTTAAAATCAATATTATTTAACAATACAAACCGGCCACCTTTATCTTCTTTTAATAATATAACATCATTGGCTTTCAATCTTTTTTTAACAAAACTAATTTCCTTAGGGGCAAAAACAAATTTTTCTCTTTTAAGTAATTGACTATTCAAAATAACCTGTAAAGACATTTTATTTTCATCAGAAATATTACTACTACTTTCAATTGCAGAAACAAAATCAAAATTAAACTTCTATTAGCAAACGGAACAAAGCCAGGACCCTTAGCTAAAATAGCCAAATCAGATGCATTCAAAATATAATTTGACAAATTTAAAAAGATGAAGCATCAGGCCTATTTTTATAAGACCCAAATCTAAACTCTTTTCCTTTCACAAAACTTTTATTTTCAGCCTTTCCAATCAACCATTTAAATTTCTTGAAATACTTATTATTATAAGTTATTTCACACTTACTCCTAAACCACTTTAAAAAAGAATTTAAAACAGAATAATTAAAATTCCTTCTAAAATCCAACTTTCTTCTAAACATTCTATAACTATCAATTAAATTAGATAAACTACTCATAATCTGTATAATAAATTGTTTAAGAATAAATCTTTTAAAATTTAGAATAAAATCACAATTAGAAAATAAAACCAATTTCCTACCAATTTAATATTACATGAATTAGGAAACAATTGCAAAACCTACAAGACTTAAGAAAATTAACCTGAGCCTTTAAAGATTCAATTCTATTAGACATATTAATTAACTTTTTTATTTCTAAAATTTCTAACAAGAAAAATTATCATACAAAATCTCACATACTAAAGAAAATTAATAACTATACCAAAAAAATAATACAAATAATAAAAACAAATAATAAAAATAATACAAATTAATAATACAAATAAAAAACAAAGAAATAAAATATAAAATTCACTAAACTATAAAAATATTAAAATATTAAAAGTACACCTAATTAGAAAACTAAAACTGCCTAACACTATAATTATCTAATAAAACTCACATACTAAAAGAAAATTAATACCTATACAAATAAAAAAATAATAATAAGTAATAAAAAAAAAAAAAAAATTATAATAATAATAATAATAAAAAATAATATTAAAATAAAAAAAAAAAAATAAAATATAAATTAAAAACATATATCACTATTCAAAATATTAAATAGTATACCTAAATAAAAAAAAACTTCTAAATATATAGAAAAAATAAAAATAAAACAAAAACAATACATATAGATTAAATTCAAAATTTTAAAAATCTTACAAACATGTTTATCTACTAAAATAACTTCTCAAGTGAAAATCAACTAAAGAAAATATATATATAAAACAAACAAACTTATAATTATTTAAACTCCACTTCTTAATATCAAAAGAAGTTTATAAGATTTTTAGATTTAAATGTTGAGAAGGTTAATGTGTTTTGTTTTGTAGTCATTTTATAAAACTAAAAATTTGAGAAATATGATTAGGTGATATTATTTATAATAAAAAAATTTTTGTTGAATTTTGTTGTGAATAGAGGTTAATAATTTTAATAATGTGTGATATTAAAAAAGTCAATTTGTGTGAATATGTAGAATTGGGTTATAGTCATGATTTTATTAAAAAGTGGTATTTAATAATAATGTTTATAGTCGTGATTTGGATGATAAGAATTTGTTGGTAAGGATGATGTTATATGTTTTAATTTAAAGTAATTTATAATTTGGTTTATAGGAATAGTCATTGTTAGGTGGAAAGAAGGTTGATGGAGGAAAGGTTCTGATTTGAATTCATTATAATTTCAAAGATTATTGTAGTAGTTATTTGGTATTGTTTATAAAATTATTAGTTGTGGAAATTTTATGTAGAGAAAATTTAAGGAAAGGGTTAAGGTTCATATAAGTAGAGTTAAAATAGGTATTTATCTATATATTCATGAATTGAATAAGGTCATAGAATATTGTTTGAAATTTTATTTTTTATGAAAAGAATGAGTTAAAAGAAGAATAAAGGAGATTGATGATAAAATTGATTCTGGTATAATTATGAAGTTTTGATATTAAGGGAAGGTGGAGTTTGAAATGAATTATGGGAAGGTTTGTTTGTTTGATATATATATGTTTTCTAGGTTGATTTTCATTGAGAAGGTTATTTGTAGTAGATGAAAATGGTTGTGTAAGGATTTTGGTAAAATTTTGAATTTAATATATGTATTGTTTTATGGTTTTGCTATATATATATATCAAAACTACCCCAAATCCAAAATTAAACCAGACCAGCATAAAAATAATATTAAAACACAACCTAAGGTTTCACTGCTACAAGCAGACTTCTCAAGTGTAAAGAACTACAAAAACTACACAATATATATAATATTAAAAACTACCCACAAATCCATTCACTTCCCACCCACCCTTAATATTAAAAGAACTCTTAAATAAGTTAATTGCTTCAGAATAATATTAAGGGTGGATGGGAAGTGAATGGATTTGTGGGTAGTTTTTAATATTATATATATATATATAAACAAAAAAAGACTTATAAATCCAATAAATAATATTATATTTCAACCAGAGGACTGGTTTTCATCAGAAAGAAAAAAATATATATATAATATTATTTATTGGATTTATAAGTCTTTTTTTGTTTTTATATGTATTTCCTTTGGTTAGTTTGTTATATATTAATATTTTGATATATATATATATATATATATATATATATATATATATATATTGTGTAGTTTTTGTAATTCTTTACACTTGAGAAGTCTGCTTATAGCAGTGAAACCTTAGGTTGTGTTTTAATATTATTTTTATGCTGGTCTGGTTTAATTTTGGAATTGGAGTAGTTTTGATTTTATATTGACTAGTTTAGCTTTATGCTTGTAATGTTTATATATATATATATTATTTTTATAAATTAATTTCTTCATTGTTTTTCTAGTGGAAAGATTATTAAAGTTAATGTAGATCATATACTATAACAGTTACTTAACATTTTTTCTAAAGTTGACTATGCTGCTACTTTTTGTGACATTTAGAAAACTTGTTCAACCATTTTACAGATATATCTAATTCATTTTCAGAAGCTTTCTTGTAGTAATGTTCACTTATTTTGATGTATATACACACACAGTGTGATTTTGTGAAAAGTTACTGGTGATTTGTTTTTTCTCCAAGTTTTCTGCAGTCCTTTGCCTGAATTAATGCATATATTATGTAGTTATATATATTAGCTATTTACCACAAAACGTTTAGGGTACTAATTAGCATATATGAATCATGAGTTTTTATATAAAATGTGCCAATATTCTTTTGACCTTAATCTATGATGGAACTATATGATAACATTAAATTTTGTTTAAATTGGGAAAAACTACTATTGAAATGTCTGAAATGATTCATACTATATATAATAGTGAAGCTATGAATCACAATAATGTTTTGAATTTTTTTTCTACAGTACAGTCTTTTTCATATCTGCACTTCAATATATAATATACAGGGGGTTTGAACTCAAACTTTCACATGATCCTCAACTATCCATGCTATCTCATATTTCTGGCACACTTGATTACACATGCCAAAAAGATAAATAATCACCAATATATATTTCATACTAAACCAGCACTTATCAGTTGGTCCAGATTATCATCTCCACACATATATACAATCAATGCTCACATTATATTAAGATAGACAATCTTCATACTTTAATAGACAGGTTTTAGTCCACTCCACCCCACAACTCTTCAGTTATCCATTTCATTGAAAATCTGATGATGGAATGCTCAAAGCCCTCATTAGTGCCAATCTTGTCATCCTACTCATGTTGACCATAAATCATTCTGATCTCTCATATACAGGACCTAATCCATTTACATACATATATGAGGGATGGGCAGACCTTGCAGCATTGTATTTTAATATATAATTTTATTCTACAGTACAGGATTTTTCATACCTGCACTCCAATATGTAATATATAGGGGGTTTGAAGTAGTTTGCAATATTTTGTGATGCCAGGAAAATGAAGACTATCTATGAAGATAGAAAGCACATCGCCATATTTTATGACAAAATAACTAAACTATGTCACTATAATATAAGCATTAATTATCAACTAAGGCAGTGTAGTCTGCTTGAAAAAGAACTAGAAACTTTTCATTTGAACACAGCAGAATATATCACAAATTTTATGAAAGAAAATTTTTAGTACATATATTTAATGTAGATATAGTTTATTTTTAGATTTTTGTTTTTTACAATTATCATTTGTAGATGCAAAACAAAATAATAATTATAAGAAAATGTGATTCATAACTGTAGTAAAATCCCATTTCTTTTAAATTTTTTTATCATTCATCATTTCCTGAGTGAGTGGCGATCATCTGTCAAAGAATATAAATTACTAATTTGTTTCAGCGTTCATTCCATCTTTTGGTTTGCTTTTTTTCTATATTGTCTTAACATTTTGACTGATTACTATAATTTCCAGAGAAAGAAACTTTCAAAACTTTTTTTATTATTAGAGTAAGAAGTAATCATTTCTTACTCTATATATTTTACAAAAAAAAAAAAGATTGGAAAATATATAAATTACAGATTTATGTAGATGTGCATTGAACGATTGATTGTTAAATGCTCTATTGATTTCAGAGAATTTTATTTTTCTTTATTCTAATATGTACTATATAAATGTGTGTGTTGCATAAGCTTTATATATAAATATACTATCATTATTAACCATCACTTGTAAATAAGTATAGTCGTCTTAATTTTAGAAGTAAAAATGTGTGCGAAAGAGCGAGAGAAAGATTAGCACAACTATTTTGTAGTAGGATAGTAAAAAAAATGTATAGCATTTTATAAAATAGTTTTTATTGTATATACATTAATTACTAAATCTTAAAAACCTAAAGCTAAACCAGACTAGTCAAAGAAAATAAACTCTAAAACACAACCAATAGTTTCACTGCTACAAGTAGATTTCTCAAGTGTAAAGGACTACAAGATAACTTATTTATACTAAATATTACCCACAATTCCATTTGTATCCCTCACACCCTTAATATTAAAAGAATTTTTAAATGTTAATTAATTCAGAATCATAATTTTTAATAATAATTCTTTAATTCTTTTTTTATTTCATTTCTTTCCAAAAAGACTACCTTAGCCTCATCAAAACTAATAATAATAAAAAAGAATTGAAGAATTTTTATTATTAAAAATTTATGATTCTAAAGCAATTAACTTATTTAAAAATTCTTTTAATATTAAGGGTATGTGGGATATAAATAGAATTGTGGGTAATGTTTAGTTTAAACACGTTGTTATTTTGTAGTTCTTTACACTTGAGAAGTCTGCTTGTAGCAGTGAAACCATTGGTTATGTTTTAGAATTTGCTTTCTTTGGCTAATCTGGTTCAGTGGTGAATTTGGAGTAATTTTGATTAATTACTAAGCATGTAAATTAATATATTTAAAGAACTGTAAGCTATAATATTGATGTGTTATAATATGGCTTTTTAGAATTCAGAAGTTTTTTGTGTTAGTCATATATTCAGGGAATCTAATGGCAAAATTAAATAGTCTTCTTTCAAAAATCACCATATATCATTAATAAACTCATCTATTTTTTATTTGTTGGTTTCCAATTATTTTTCTAGGCTGAATTTGTTTTTTTTTATCACATGTTAATAAAAATGGTTTATATATCCAGTATCTCATCTCCATGTTCTCCATTTTATTATAGAGATAAGCAAAATGTCACAAAATTTCTGCCTTTTTTATTCTTTTTATCTTTAAAATGTTTTTCTTTTAACTTCCTTCACTCCAAAAATAATGTTCAATATTTTTTTTATTTTTACATAAATACATCTACAGTTCAAATTCTTATTTCATTTTCTGTGATGTATCACTTCAAGCTATATGCCAAATAACAGTAAATTTCTTATCATACATCATTTTGTATTTTATATATTGTAACCGGACCACCATACAACCCTTTTCTTACTTCAGTTGTAACAATTTCCTGATGAGCATGTTGCAGGCAGGAACTATCAATTGGCATTACCCAATGCAGATGTTAACCTCCCCTACAACAATATTTCCTGCTCACCAGAGGATGTAGTACCATAGAGGCTGGAAGCATCTAGACATTTATATGTTTGGTTTTCCAAACGGCGCCACTAGAGTTCCATCTCACTACAACCTGACTTACCTAGGTCTAGTTATGCCAGACGTAGCTCAGGAGGCATGAGATTCTCATAAACAAATGCACTGAATGATGAGTGATGCAATAAAAACAAAATAGAATTGAACAACTGGATAACTAAGATTAATTTTAAGTAACAATAAATTTATTTAACAAGTTAATTTTCAAGTTCTTCTAATAAAGTTCCTTCATATCCATGTGAAGATTCATTGTTTTATTCATTTCTGGTCCATTGGGTTTCTTTGGTATACTTCAGTATGACTTAAAGAATGTAACTTGTTGAGAGTATAATAAAGTCCTTTCATAGTTCTTTTAACAACTTACATCTTTAGTTACATAATTAATTCACAGAGAGGAATATGTCAAGTTGAGACAACAGAGAGAGTAATGAAGACAACCGATAGCATCTGATGCAGAGTTCCACCTAATTTAACAAATATTTTGTTTGCAGTCCACTGTGTATCTTAGTATACACTCAATGATAGTACAATAGGAATTAGAGAATGCAAGTTTTTTAACAATTTACCTTTGGTGTCTCATTCAGAGTTCCAGTTAACCTTAAGTTATTTTATTTGCAGTCCATTAGTATTTCATTAAATTTATTAAATCCAGTAATGTGGTTTAAATTACTCTTACAAAATCAATATTCAGGTAAGCATTAAGCATTTGTAATTTTACATTAATATGCAGATACGCATTTAGAGTCCATATAGTATTCCATTACATTTAACTAATGGGGTTTAAATTACTCCCACAAAATCAATATTCAGGTAAGCCTTAAGCATTTGTAATTTTACATTAATATGCAGATAAGCATTTAGAGTCCATATAGTATTCCATTACATTTAACTAATGTGGTTTAAATTACTCCCACAAAATCAACATTCATGTAAGCATTAAACATTTGTAATTTTACATTAATATGCAGATAAGCATTTCATTTATACTTTATCACAATAAGTGATTTTCATAACTTTAGTTTCATTCATAATTTTCCAGTAACAAACGTATTTTCATTCAGCTACATTTATTAATAATTCTTTTTTATATATTTATAATAAAGATGTTTGGTTTGTCTTTATAATTTTAGTTTAAGAAATACGTTTTGTTTATCTTTTAAAAACACATATAATTTTAGTTTAAGAAATACGTTTTGTCTTGTCTTTTAAAAAATATATATCGAATATTTTTATAAAATCATTACCTTCATTTATCCAGTTGTCGCTTCAAAAAGGGGTCATCGCATTTCAGCTGAATGGCATTATTTCCTTTCTATGATGTCTATCCAGGCAAATCTAGAAAAATCATGGCTTAGAGTGAAGAGGTACAGCTGTTACGTTAGCCCTCCATCGCTATGTTTTCGTTAATAATGTTTTCTTTTTTCATTATTAACAGTGGTTGTAAAAGTTATATTCCACGGTGACGAAAGTCAGAGTTGAGTAACACTTAAATAAGAATTTTAACTTTTTAATTCTTCACTTTTCTTACTATCTTTTTCTCAAAAAAAAAAATCTTCTTTAAACATACACTTTAAAAATCCAATCTAATCTGCCTATGAATTTGCAACTTGACTATTTATATCTCATTCTTGGACTGATTAAACAGCCTTTTCCCCCAGCTCATTGGCTATTCTTTTTGGCGGTAGAAGACCATTTTTAATTATCTGGCTATGGGTTTTCGAATTCCAATTAATTTTACATTTCTTTGACTAAGGCATTGGCTTAACACCTAAGTTATTCTGCCTTACAAATTATTTTTCTGCAATACAAAATAAACTTTTTTTTTTTTTTAATGTTTTTAAATATATTTTTTTCTTTTTTACTTTATTGATTTCCTTTGTTTTTTTTGATTGATGAATTTTAATAAAGAAAGATTTATACTTTCTTTTAATTGCAGATTTAACGTATTTGTTGTGTCTTTTTTTATTTTTAATTTGACCAAATTAACTTTCTTTTTTCATTGCTGTCAATTTTCATGATTCCTTTGTTTCTTTAAATTTTTAGTTTTCCTCAACCATTATTAAGTCTTTTCTTTTCTAACAACAAATCATGCCAGTATTTTTAAATGAGAGGGGAGGATCTTTTGAATATACATGGGGAACAGTATATCTGTTTCATTATATATATTTATTCTTATTTAACTCCAAATTATTATTTTTTTATCCATATTCGTTTTTCATAGCTATTTTTTTTTCTAACCAATTTATTTATCTTTTTTTTTCATCCCTCATAATTATGCATTTGCAATGCATTCACATTTAACTTATTTTGTATATAAATACATAGCAATAACTTATCTAATAACTTTATCATATTGTATTACAGTGGAGTGATGAACTGTGCTACATTTTGTTCAGCATGTAATAGATTATGTTTTGTTGGTAAACATTGATTTGAGTAAAATATGTATTGTTTATTGAACTGCAATTATACAGTACTTTATAATATACGCATATATATATATTGAAGCAATGGATCTGAAGTCCGATCCATGCTTCACAGCCTCCTATAAACTTAATTAGTATTGTAGGCTTGAATTAAGTTTATAGTCCAATATCAGCAAGGTTTTGCATTAAAGCTAAGATTAATTACATTTATAAAATTTGTATTTGCACTTAACTATTTCATTTTAAATAAATTCCATTTCAAGATTAAATTTCTGTTAATAAAAATTACTTGTAAAACCTATTAGTCAAACATATATATACGTCAAGCGTATATATATGAGTTAATGCAAAATTCTGCTGAAATAAAAATGCTTATTTTATTAAATATTTCTTTTTAAAATCTTGTTAAAATATGGTGTATGATTTCATTTTGAGATAAGCCCACCAACATTTTCTAAAGGAATGTATGTTTTAATTAGTGAGACCATTTAAGTCAAATTAAAGATGGCCTTCTCTTTCTTTTTTTAATTAATAAAAATTCAAACTTTAAAGAAAGAAATGTAGAATAAAAAAGTAAAAGTTATTTTTAAAAAATGTTACCTTGAAACAAAGGAGCGTGGGGGGCTTATCAAGATCTAAGATCATAGGCAAAGCAATAGAAGGTAGCTTACAAAAAAGGTATAAATAGGAGAGTGAACAGAAGACTAGGCATTCAGATTTCCCTTTTGAGATTTCGATTCAGATTTCTCTTGGGGAGAACTCTTTCAGATTTTGCTTTTGCTTGCTGAGATTTCTCCGTAGAGAATTCATGCAGATTTTTCCTGTGCTTTGAACCTCTCAGATTTTGCTTCTCGTTTCCATTTTGCTCAAAAAAAGTTATTCAACTGTCGTCTTCAAAATCATGGAGAAGTTTGAACATGCTACAAGCTAAAAATCATATGAATTTGATGGATTCTACCATGCTAGGTCATTAGGCGAGTTTTGCCTGCCACCGAGGTTCCTAAATACCATCAAAATGCCATAGTATCCACTCAATAGTAATCTGAACTTTGTGCCGTGTCTGTACGTGAAATCATGCTATGTATTTCAATTTTCCTTGTCCGGACAAATACCTATCGATGGTCATATCAAGCCACGATGACACCTAACAGGAGCAAGGAACCAAAATGGTAATCATATCTTTCCTCGAACTATTTATTTTCTACCCTTTTTTGTTCATACCTTTCCTAATTGCTTCACTGAATTATATTTCTGAAATGTTGTATTTAATTATATTTGTAATGTAACCATTTTTTTATTAGACTAGTCTTAGATATATATCGTGTGATCATCTATCTATATATTTAACCCTTTTTCCTTCACTATTCTTCATTACTAACATGTATAAATATTTTGTATTCCATTGTGGTTAAGTTTAAAAGTTAATTTCTTTCATTTAAAATCTTTTTCCAATTTTATTTATGTTTCTAAATTCCATGCGAGTAAGTTTCCTTTGTTTGCCAACTTGATCTCAATAACACCTCTTTTGTCTGCCATTAGCTTATTACGTATATCTGATTTAGCTATATACATTTTAAATAATTTTTAAACTGTCTGTTTTTAGTGCAAAGCAATTAAAAAATGCTTTGCGAAAGATTTTTATTATTGTACTTTATCGAGGAGATTCGAGTTGACAATTTTATTAAAATTGGGAAGAAAAGACTTAGACCGCAAAAATATTATATTGTTTAATCTGTTTTTATTGTCTAATTAGTTTTCCATTCATTTAGGGGAATAGCGGAGGCCATTAAATTATTATTAATATTTTAAAGTCATTAATTAAATACCTTATTGAACTAAAAAGCTTCAGTTTGCTAATTTTATTTTAATGCTTTACTTTACTTTTCCAATGATCCAGGCATGCAAAACACATATTTCATAGTACTTTTACACATATTTAACTATTTAGCTCCGTAGGTGTTCCCGTCCATGTTTCTCCCCTGATGCTAGTTTGTGGCCGGATGAGAAAATAAGTTATGCATGTCTCAGATAATGTTGTTCGTTCATAGTTAGCCTCACGAATAGGCGAATAGGGCAGAGGTCATAGTATTCTTGATTTAATATCTCGCATATGGGTGGCCTTGAGGTACTTTCGCCTAGTATTCGAACTGGGTTAAACCAACATACATCATCTGACTGTCACAATATATAACATAGGCCCTTTTAAATTATATTATGCATATATAATTATTTTTAAAATAGAGTAAATAGTGAAATGTCAGACTTTTATTGCTATTAACTTGCCTGCACTCATTTCCATTAATAACTGTGGCTTGTTTACTCCCTAAATTGAGTGGTAGTTCTGCTACTTTAGATTCACTGTTTTACCACTATAGTTGTGCTTCTGCTTTTATTAATTTATTAGTAAAAAAATTCTGAAGAGATCAGTATGTTAAAAACAGTCTGCAAATATCAATATTTATTCTATTTTTACAACAGAAACAAACTCTGCCAATGCATTCTTTCTTCCGGTCTTATTATCACAGCAATATTTTTGGAATAAAAAATATGATTTTTGTTTGTTTATTAAATATTTCTGATTATTTTTAAATATTAGTTAGTTGATAATTGTTTAAACAAAATCTAAAATACACATACAGTTTGATTTTATTCAATTGTTTCATTTTTAAAAATAGAAGTTTAAAAATTTGACCATAATATTAACAAAAAAAAATCATAGTATGTGTAATGTCATACTAGTAGAATTGACATGGTAGTAGAATTTTTTCAAATGTTGTAATAATTATAAAGCAAATATCAGACTTTAGACCAGAATTTGATATATTTATTATAAATCCACATTCATTTGTTTGCATTTTAAAAAAATTAAAATAAAAAATAATTCATAGTCTCTTTACTTTCACACTATTGTATGATATCCTTTGTTTTTATTGATAATTCATTTTTTCTCTAGATATGATTTTTTTAGAATATATTTTGTTTATAAAATTAAATTTAAAAAAATCAACTCAAATGTAATGTGTTATTATAAAATAAAGATTTTATATACAAATGAAAGGTTAAGCATTTACAAAAACTCTCACCAAGTTGAATAATAGAAAATGTGAATTTGAAAAGTTAAATATGTTCTGAGTGATATTCTTTTTTTCAATAAGTTTTCTTTTTCCACAACATAATAAATTATGATCTCTTTTAATTGTTTTTGTGTTTTGATGTTTTTAAATCAATATCAACTTTTAGTATGTTGTAAAAAAATTTAAAACATTTAGTATTATGCTCAAGAAATATTTTATTACACAAAATACTACACATCAAATTTGGAAAGGATAATAAAAAAGAATAAAATGTATATACTTTCAACATAAACTGATGAAAGTTTATTAATAATATATATATATATATATAATCATATACAGGGATCTGAAACTGAAAAACACTTATTAGCATATTTGATAACTGAAATACAGGCTTATCATATACCTGTATCAATATATGCAATATCTAGGGTATATGAGAACAGACTTTCACACAACCCACCACTTACCACTCTATCTCAATATATATCTTAATATATATCTGAGCACTTATCGCATATATGTGTGGAAATGATAATCTGGACCACCAGATGATTGCTGGTTTAGCATGATATATATATATTGGTGATTATTTATCTTTTCAACATATATGTGTTCAAGTGTATCAGTGAGTTTAGATAGAGTGGTGAGTGGTGGGTCATGTGAAAATCTGTGCTCATATACCCTAGATATTATTAGCATATTGTAAAATTTATTCACAAATTTGAAATTTTTTAAATATATATATAATCATGTACAGTAATCAGAAATGGTTTTTTGTTTATTTGTTTATATTTTTTTGAATAGCATATAATTCAAGTCGTGTAGTTAAATACAACATAGTTCTTGACTACATTCTACTATGAATGAGAATAAGCACTGTTAAGAGCTTATTTTGTGAGCTCTATATATAACATTTGTAAATACAAGCTTATTAAATTAGGTCATGTGATATCTGACTTGATTTTTTTTTTTAATATATATATTAATCGTACATAAAAAATCCTTTTCAGCACATGATTTAATGCCCTTTTCAAAAGTTGATAATCTATTATAATTTTAATAAAATATTACATATACAACACCATTTAGTGTTTCATATTATTTGGATATAAAATAAATGCAACAAAAATATTAAATTTTTAAATTACATTAAAATCCAAAGAGAAGACAAATATATGAAACATATTATATTAAAAATAACTTAAGTAATTATATGAATATTTACAAAACTTTGATAAATTTAATTAACAACTGGTCAATTGGAAATGAATGGAAAATTATATAAGACAACATATATATGTATAAAGTTGTATAATATATGTATTATTTGTTTTGTTATTGATAACAATCACCCTTAATCTATCAACAATCTCAACCTGTAGTCAAGGCAACCTCCTGAAACAATAAAAATGGTACCATCTTTATATATGGTCTGATATATTTATATAGACACTAAAGTTTGCAACTTGACCAAGGAGTTTGAAATTAATAATGCAAATAAGTTTAAACAAACTTCATTAATGATGCAAATATAACCTGTTCCAAAGGCAGACTAATAAATAATCAATTATAACTTCCAGATTGTGAAAGCAGTTACAAATACTTATTTATAACTTTCAAATTCCATATAAAGTATATATTTACTAAGACAATAAAGCCATTTATCCAAGGCTTTTTTTTTTATGTTAAGTAGTCAACTTTTTGAAGTTATATTAAATCTCTATATTAAAATTTTATTCTATTTTATTAACGTTTTATTTTTATTATTATCATTGTTTTACTTCTGCTATTGAACACTAGATGGTGTTGTATATATAATAATTCAGTTATGTTATAATAGATTATTAACATTTGAGAATGGCACTAAATCATGTGCCAAAAAAGGCTTTTTATGTACAATTAATGTATATATGATTTTTTTTTTTTTGTGATTTATATGAACTAACAGCATATTAGATTTCATTATTTCCATTTTTTAATATTAATAATATGTAATAATAAAAAATCATTCAACACTTAGACAATATCAATAACAATCAAGAATTTCAAACTGTTGTCATGGCAACCTCCATTTAACAATAATAATATATGTATATGCATATGAAGGACTGATAATGATGAAAATAAGCATTTTAAAACTAATAGATGATGAGTTTTTGTAAGTATCACATAACAAGTATTATTTATTTTTTAATTGAGACAAAAATATTTTTAATAATTATATATACTGCATTCAAAAGTTTTAAAGGATTTCCACTTCCCCCTCTCAATTTGCCACATTTAAAATTTGAAAATTGGTAATATAATTAAAATCACTATTAATTTTAATTATATATTAATCAATCAGCAGTCATACGTAAATGAATATGGCCATTTTAATTATACATAGGCAAAACTCTCCATACAGTATTGCCACTCAGTGGAAGCCAGAGTAACAGTGGATTTTGCCTATGTGCAAACAGCTTGTGTAAGCATAAAGAATGGTGATCATGTGATGTTTAGTGGCCATTTTAATTCTAAGAAAAAACAAATAACAAGATAAAAAATAATGACTATTCTCAAGATAAATTTTGTAATGATATATTAAAAAAATCTATAAATCATAAATGCATCCATATATAGAATACCATTATCATTATTTTCTTTATTTGATATTTTATGATGCTCTCTTTGAACTTCTGCTGAAAACCTTTCTAAACTACTTCAATACTATGTCTAATCATAGGTTCTTATAATATTCTAACATCATCCAAATCTTCCCGTTTAAAATAATTAACAGTATACATATTTGGGATGTTTTGAAGTAATATGATACAAATAGTCTCTATCCTTCCCATTATCCATGATAACCATATTTACATTAACCATTAAATACTTTTAAGAAATCGTGTATTGTTCATTAATGTAGCATATGTATGTGATTTGACAATCCAGAAAGTTGGAGAATATATTGCTTCATCTTATGATTTTGCCATTGTAATTTTAAAATTTTGCAAAGTATACTTAATAGCCTTAATCTCATCTACATGCAATGAATTAAATAAAAATAGTAGCTCTATATACAGCTAATTTAATTGTAGCAGTTATTTCACTGCAATGAAATATCCTATTTTTTAATTTTGTTAAAACATCTATTATGATGCAATTCATAATCATAGTCTATCTTTCTACTTAAAAAATTACAAAGATTTTAAAATTGGCTCACATTTCAAGTTGACAACTATCCAAGCTAAAATTTGCTGAAGATTTTCTCTATCATTAGAGCTTAAATTTTTTTAGCACTATTTACTAAATTAATATCTTATAATACATTGTATTCAAAACATTAAGTACATTCTGCATATCATCTTTAGAACCAATTTAAACATATTTTAATATGATGTCATAATAAGTATTGATTACTAGGATTTGATTGACTTGCTTGTTTAAACTCTGTTTGAATAGGTAATTTTACATGTTATTTTCATTTTAGAAGTATGCACTTTGAATATATACATATATAATACAAATAAAATGTCTGTTAATTAATAACCTATCATAACAACAATAAAAATAATAAATATAATGGTAATAAACTATTATAAACAGTCTTTCAATCTGCAGAAATGCTTTTGGTTAATTTTTTAACCTGCCATTAATAGCAGTTGAGGCAGGTTAAGAAATTAACCGAAAGTATTTTTGCAGATTGAAAAACTTTTTATAATGGTTTATCACCTTTATATTTATTATTTTTATTGTTATTGTATATATACACCTGGGTCTCATTTTATGTGGTAAATAGGTTCCTCAGAAAATGCATACAAAAGAAATCACACAAAAATAGACTTAACTTATCTTGAAAAATGAGGGATACATACTGTAATTTTCAAAAATCGCATAAAAGCAAAGCAACAGCATAAAATTACTTTAAAATTTGTATAAAAAAAATAAGGAAATAAAATAAGATGTCTACATACCTCATATATATTATATGATTATCTACTATGTTGTATTTAGATAATATATGTTTTTCATCATAATTCAAATAGATTCTAGACATGATGCCATTCATGGTTAATCCCATGGGCCACCTATCATTCATGTGGTACCAGTTGTCTTCAAACTTTGCCATTATATTTTTATCCAACCATCTCAAAAATTCAGTGATGAAACAAATGTGAGCTTGAGCCACATTATTATTTGCCTGTTCTAGTTGTATAATGTCGATAGAATTCTTTCTATTAATAGACCTGTATAACTCAGAAATATCTAAAGTGGCAATTTTAAACTCAGATTTTACTAGCATGTTCTTGATTCGTTCTACAAAATCAAAAGAAGATTTGATAGTATATTTTCCAAAGCCTTACGTTATAAGTGTGATAGCACTATTTAATATTTTTATAATTTGGACAAGTGTAAAGCATAAATCTATGATTTATTATTTAAATGATTAATTGATTATGTACCCTTTTTTAAAAACACAATTATAGAATGTGATTTAAAATGCAAAAACAACAACATGCAAAGTATAGGCATCTATAATGTTTGAACAGATTTACATTATAATCTTATAAAATTTAATGTGTATATATAAAATGATTAAATCCTGATTTTAAGCAAATTATGAACTTCTTTATTGCATAAAATCTATTACAGTACTATTATAAAGCATTGAAAATTATTAGATGGAAGTTGAACTCCGATAATGTGCTATTACTTTAAATATGATGTGTGAGTATGCTAAATTTATAATATTTAATGTAATAGTGCATTATCAGAGCTTGACTTCTGATCTAATAATTTTTATCACATAAAAGAAAACCACTTACAAAGATATTAATAAGAAACAAGAATCACATAACTTTAAAATTGCATTTAAAAAATCCGCATAAAATGAGACCCAGGTATATACATGAAACAATTCATACCTAAACAATATATATATATATATACACATTAAAGATTGACTTTTGACTGAAAGAGATTGATATTTATGAATTCAAAGAAATTTAAATAAGCCTCATTAAACAGGCAAATATCTATTTTTGAAAGCAGTTCCACAAATAGTCAATTTAGTTTTCAAACTGCATTGAAATCAAATATTAATTAGGGAAAGATAAGACAGCCTTTAAATATATTACTGTAAAATTAACTTCAATCGCCTTTCATTAGAAACAATGAAGAATGAGTATTACTTGATAATCTTGCCAATCGGATATGGTTTGAGCAATATGTCATTCTTATATATATATATATATATATATATATATATATATATATATATATATATATATTGTAATGGGATGGGGTGATATCAAAAAAAGGAGTGAACCTGGAGTGATGGCAAATCATCAATCCCAAGTAAATACAAAATCTCTGAGAGATCATTGAGATATCATCCAGCTACTAAAAAGAGCAACTACAAATATAATTATCCATCAACCATATATTAACCAGCATTATAATTAGTCTAAATAAGTATATGTAAATATTAAGAGAACTATCCATCATTATCATTGATGGGAATAAACAAATCAGTACAATATATCAGAATAAAATCAACAGACCATCTTGTGGCTGGATTTGCACAATAAAAAATATAAATCAACAGTCAACTCTGTGACTGGATTGGAAATGGGTCTTCTGTAGACCAGGCTAACCATAGAGCCTTTGCAAGCTTGGGCAATTATATAAACATAACTTGGATGCACCAGTTTAGTGCTCATCCATTAAAATACACAATAATCAGAAATCGAACAATAATGCTGGGACATTAAAATATGCTGATCATCATCAATGCTCTGGCCACTTGTACTGGCCAACTATAAACTTAAATTTTTTTAACAAGACTAAACTAAAATAAAATATAGTGTGTGGACTTTAAAGAGTATCCTCTTTTGCACCAACCAGGATGATGATTGATCATCACTGGATCCCCAAAGCACTAAACACATCCCCATTTATCCGTGTCCGAATCTAGCTCAGGAACAGAAGCTCTTTTATTGTATGTGTCCAAGAGATGATGGAATATGATTTTTAACAATTAAATACAAGTTTATTAATAACAAAAAAAAATAAATGATTAAGGTCTTATAAGGGTTCTGATTTTGAAAGATACACAATAATAAAGTCATCATTCTATAATTTACCAGATTACTACAAAATTCTAGTTATCACATTAATTGCATTATTTCTTAATGGGTATCTATAAACGCATTTATATATCTGTACACAGACATGAGTTTTATAATACATGATTAAGACATTTCAATTAAACATAAAATTATTACATTTGTGATTTACATAATTGCTATTCAAAATTTGAATTGTTACATTAATTTACAAAATTACAATTTACAATTCATATTATTACTATAGTTTACACATATATGCGCACAGACGCGCGATTTATAATATATGATGAATCTATTTAAATTGATATTTAATAAGAATAAAAAATGATTAAAATTTACATATATATGTTATAATTGACAACATACGCATATATACATGTGTGTGCGTGAAATAGCCTATTTGACTTGTTACAAAATAATTATCAAAATCTTAAATTATATACAATACAATAAATGATTGAAGTTTCAGTTAAATGAAATACATTTTACATACTAGGTTTACTGAAACACGTATATATAATTTGTACAGACGTGCGAAACATTAATTTATATACATAACATTTGTATTTATCACAATAAAATTATTAAAGATTATTTCGCAATTTAATTCTCTTTGCTGAATATAATCTTTTTCTTTAAAATAAGAACTATCAAATTTTTGACAGTTAATTGATTTAAAATGTCTCTTTTTTTCTAGTCTAAAGGATTTTTGGAAATCTTTTTCTTGGTTATTAATTATAACTTTCTTTGTAGTTTTTTTTTTTTTTTCTAAATTATAAATATAACTTTAAACAGTTTTTTTTCTTTAATAAACGATTTTAAACTAATATCGTTTTATATATTTCTATCAGTTATAAAAATGTCATTTTACTAAGGAAATTGTTTAAAACTTCCTTATCATATATAACGCTACTCACCACCAGCTGTATATACGTTTATCCGTGTTTCTCTGCCTTTATCTGATGCAGCATACATGTAATTAATTCTTCATCAAGCTGGAAGATTTTTCTTGATGAGTTTGGTTTTAGTGATTGTCATCATCAGGTAAAAGTATATAATTTCGGTAATTTGTTGGTATACCATGAGATTTCTTTTGTAGTCCAAGCAATTGTCAGGTTATCTTCTAGAACATATTTAAGCAGCTAGTTGATCCATTTGAAGTGACCCTGGCTCCATGAATCAAATCTCTGCAGTAAACTATAAGGCAGCTACTGGACTGTACTCCCTTAGATTTTCATAGGAGCTCTGTGTACCACTGCTAGGTATTTGTCCCTTTTTTTTCAGGCTATTGATTCAGAAGTGACCCAGCTTCTAGTAAATCAAAAATCCTGTGAAGGAAAATAGTAGCAGCTCTGAATCTCCTGTCCTGCCTTCAGCCATATTAGTTCATAGTAGCTATTCTGTCAACTCTACAGTCAGCTAAAACTAATTGCTGCAAACTTCAACAAGCTGCAACAAAATATTATAACCAACTCTGCAGCTGACCTGAAATCTTCAAAAATCACTCTCCAGACTAGCTGATATTTTTTATCAGCTCTTTTTATAAAATCATCTCAGGTGTTATAACAACACCTTGATGAAAAACAGAATTTTATCTTTATCTCTCTAATCCATTGGAATCTATATACATGTTTTCACTTAGACAATAAAAATTTACAAATTAATTCAAGATTTCAAAAATAGACTTTTTTTAAAAAAATTATCAAAAAAACATGCTTACATTTAAATTTCAAAATCAGAATTACAAATAATATTTATCAAACATTTTAAAAGTTTAATTTATAAAACAATTTTTATTTTAAATCGGAGTTATTATTTAACTCTTTACTTATTATTATTTTAGGAAATATTAGAAAAATATCTACAAAAATTTATGTCTGTGTTTATTTCTACTTTTCCTTTATTTTACGTATATATATTTATGTGCACACACTATATTAGTGTATGCTGTGTAAGCCAACTGGTTACAATATATATATATATATATATTGTACTAGACACACACTTCGATCTCTTAGAATATTGGTTACTTGAGGGCACCGCCAGGCTACTTATGAGCCTAGAAAATTTATTTGGGGTGACCAGTTCGCCACTAATAATGATAAGCTGTTACTAACATAAAATAAGTTACTTGCTCCTGGAACTAGCTCAGCTTAGGGTATGAGACTCACAACTATTAAACAATTGATAGACAGCAAGTACACTTCAGCCAAATTAATTTAGTAATAACGAAATTTATTAAGATTAAAAGAAAATAAACTAAAAGAAATTAATAATACTTCATCTATGGATGTATTGATAGAGTACTTTATTTATTGACAGTTTTGGCAATTAAATTGTCTCACCTTTTAATTAATTTTATAATACTAAAATAATCTTTTAAATGCAGTTCTTATGCTATGTGTGTGAATAACTTTTACTAAAAATAAGAAAGCACAGACTTTCACATGCCCCACCACTCTCCACACTATCTTATAATACTGATACACTTGAACACATATATGTTGAAAAGATAAATAATCACCAATATACGTATTTCATGCTAAACCAGCAATCATCAGTTGGTCCAGATTACCATCTCTACACATATATGCTATAAGTGCTGAGATATATATTAAGAAAGTCAGTGCTCATATACCTATATATTACATATATATATATACACAGGTATATAATAAGCCTGTGTGTTTCAGTTATTACATAGTAGAGATGTCTGCCCATCCCTTGTATATGTATTAAATGGATTATGTCCTGTACATGAGGGGTCAGATTGACCTTAGGTCAACATGGGTGTGACAAGAATCTCAGCCTCATGGTGGCCTTTGAGCATTTCATCATCAGATTTTTAATTGGATGGATGGTTGAAGAGTTGGAGTGTGGAGTAGACTGAAGCCTGTCCATTAAAGTATGAGGATTGGCTATCTTAATATATATCTGAGCACTTATAGCATATATGTGTAGAGATGGTACTCTGGACTAACTGATGATTGCTGTTTAGCATGAAATACATATATTGGTGATTATCTTTTCAATATATATGTATTCAAGTGTATCAGTATTATAAGATAGTGTGGAGAGTGGTGAGGCATGTGAAAGTATGTGCTCATATACCTATATATTACATATGTAGACACAGGTATATAATAAGCCTGTGTGTTTCAGTTAAAAATAAGAAAGGAAAATACTTAATTTATGTTATCAAATGCCTATATATATATATATATATATACACACATATATATCTGTTTTTACTGTAAAGATTTGTGGGTGGGTGTCAAGAGCCATATTACTAGATAATTGTGTGGAAAATAGTTAGGGATATTAAATTTGGAAAGGCATAAGAAGCTATTTTGGAGTTAATCCATGCATCAATAAAAAGGTTGTCAATTCCAGTCATGGTTAAAAGGTTATGAGTTTGACCAAAACTTGGTGGATCAGAGGCTTTTAGAATTAGTCAATATATAGCAATAATATAAAACAAATTAAGTGCAGTGTGTATTTTAAACCCAGGTCATGCCAGAATAAATAAACTGCAATTAAAGTAATAGATGATCCAGTGGCCAGATGTAATACAAAATATTATCAACCAGGTAGAGACATAACTAATACCATTGAAGTAAAAGAAAAGCCTTAGAAAATAAAAATAACCTTCATATGGATATATTTTATGTCCTCATACACAAGTAGATCAATACTTTTATCTAAAGCTATATCCCATATATACATATATATATATATATATATATATATATATGGGATATTTAAATAGATATATATATATATATATATATATATATATATATATATATATATATAATAAACTGATTGGCTATTTAAAAGAAAAATAATAATTTTAAACATCATTATGAATCTTATAAATTTAAAAGTTTTACTGTCTGCTTTTAAACTTCAGACTTGGTTTTCTTTAGAAAAGAAAAATACTTGGGTTTTAGATATTCAAAGAGAGGAGAGGAGAAGATCGAATAACTTTACAATAATAATCAACTCGTTCAAAATTAAGACTTCATTAATAACTATCAAAACTCTCAATGAAAGCAAAGAGCATTTTTTTCAATAATTATTTTTTAAAATATAATAAATTCTAATTTCATCAGTACTCTAATAAAAATAGTAAAACCTTCATAAATAACATTATAAAATAGTATATGCATGAATTATAAAAAAATACATTTAAATCTAAGATTACTATTAAAATGCACATATACATAATGAAAATAATTTTAACCACACCTGGTTTTTTAAGGTAGACAAAAGCTTATATTATCATTAAAGTTCATCAGTATGTCACATTTGCTTTCTGTGAATTCATTATAGGAGTAGCTACTCATCCATTTTATAGTTGCATCCTATTGTCAGTTAATTGAGAGAGGCTTCCATGTAGGTTGGCATTTATGAGTTTAAGACCTGCTGGCAGATGAAGTTAGGCTTAGAGCATGGAGTTTATCTTGATAAAGCATCTAGCCATGCATATTTTAGAGAACACCACTAGGAACTGCAGGCTGCTTGTTATGAACTGTTTGTGATATATAAATAATTTTGACAATTAGTTGATGATGAGCACAGCTTCATTAGCAGAATGAAAAGTCACAGTGTTTTAAATGGGATCTTGACTAGTAGAATCCAAAAGAATATAATGACTGAATGATACAATAGATTTTGGGGAGCTTTTATACACATTATGGTTGATTGTTCTCCTACACAATCTTTCTAGAAATTTTCTAGATTAACATCTTAAAAATAAGTCAGATTCTTAATTAAGACATTCTTGTATATATTTCAGAAATAAGCCAACTTTTTTTAATTAATACATTTTTGCATTCCACACTACATTAATTTGATTATATACCTTATCTGAACAATGCTTAACTTTTAGATTTTGTTATCACAACAAATTAAAACTTTTTGTAGATTAAGCATTGTTGCGCAACATTAAAAATAATTTTATATAAAAAATAAGAAAATTTATTTACAAAGTTCATTTTTCTTTAAAATATATCACTTTTAATAAATAACAGAAATATTTTCCAACTTCATGTGTGCACATATATATACATGTGATCACACTTATAATATGTTTATTGTAAAATTAATTTAGAAATAGAATTTTAGTTGAACCCACCTCTTTGTCTACATATATATTTGAGACATAACAAAGCATATATATGTAATAAGTTCTAATCTAATAAATGATTAGTAATAGTCATAAATGCATTTATCATAAAAATTAATGGATTTATTGAAAATTGATAATATCAAAGATGTTTATATAAAATTAGATTGATTCTTAAACAATAAATCCTAACAAAAGAGCTATTATAAGTAATAGACAAATATTATTTGGCTTCAGTGAGATTGTCAATTAGGAGTAATACATAGTTTCCTGGCAACATCAAAGACAAAAGTTACTCTGTTTACATGGATAAAATCTTATTTCTGTTATATTTATTGCAATAAAATCTTATTTCTGTTTTTTATTAAAATAATAGTCCGTGGAAAATATTTTAATTTTATTTATATAATAAAAAAATAAAGTATAATGTTGTTAATATATTTTATAAATGATTACAATAAAACACAGAAATATTTCCACTTAATTTCTTATTCTTCTTCAAGTGAAAATAACTAAAAATACTGTGGTTTATTATAATCATTTATAAAATATATTATCATTGTTATACTTTATTGTTTTATGTCAATTGTATTACAATTATTATACTATAATGGATATTTAATTTTACTTTTATATGCATATATAGATATAGAAATGAAGATTTTCACAAATCATAGATGTAAAAGATATTTTGTCTATATTCACTCAGAATAATTAGCACTATTATTAAACAACATTTTAACTGATTGCATCTGCTATCGTGAATGTTATCCTTTAAAAATGTTGTAGAGCTGGTGAAAGCAAGAACTCATAAACAAAAACCATTAAGATTTTTAAATCAGACAGCATTTGAAATATGAAGGTATATATAAATTACTTCACACAAATTAACATTTGAAAAAAAAAATTAAAGCCTATTAATCAGAACACCTACTGAATTTATATTAATTTTTTCATCTATTGTTACTCCCCTCCCCCTCTCTGTCATATTCTATGTTTATTTTTATTTTTTGCTTTTATTTGATTAATCTTTATTCTTGTTTATAGTTGTTGCTTTCAGTGCTTATGTAATATTTCTTTTAAAACAATACCCCCTAGTCAATTGATGGGAAATATAATCCCGCTAAAATGAAGAATATATCTTACACGCACACACACATTGCACTCTCATATGAAAATGACTAGCTATAGTAGTAATCTAACATAGTAATCTAACATTAAATGATACGAAAAGGCTAGATGTAAAATGTCTATATATGTTTGTATGTTCGTAAATATAAATATAAAATATATTTTATATTTATCTGTTATTTTTAAAAGTAGTTTTTCAATAAATCTTTGATAAACATGTAATTAGTTAATTAACTAAATTACAAAAAATAATATAAGAGATTATCAAACTAGAATTAGTTTGATTAAGAAAGAAGATGAAAATTAAAATTGTTTTTCAAACTTTAATATAAATTATTATTTGTTTTTTAAAAAAGTCTATATATGAGAAAAAAATAATGGGTCACAGAAAAAAAAAAAAAGTGAAATTGCACAGATAATTTAAAAATTACGTAAATTTCCAGATATTAGATAAGTTATTGATATTTACCTTCCAGTCTAAAAGATAGAAGAACTTTTGGTCAGCATAAAATTGAAGCCTCTAAAATATATAGAAACTTATTTGATATCAGATCTATATAATTTTCAAACAAATTAGCATGAGTTTAAAACCTTAAACGTTTGAAAACTGCAGGTCACTAGCTTGAATAATATAAATAAGTGAAACGTGGCTGCTGGATCCATAAGAGCATTAGTTTTAGGTCTGAATCCCAGTCTTGATTGATGAATGCAAAAGCCAAAAACTGATGTGGCAACAGTGATTTTATAACACTATATTTTTTGGTGTTTACTGAATCCTTAGGTTTATACTAGATATCTATAGAGTAGGGTAAAGAGACAGTTATCTTGCAAATGTATATAAGAAGCAATTAGTCTTATTTCTTTTTACAAGTCAAGATCTTGGCTTGAAAGTTTTAACATCTTGAGATTTTTAAATAGAATGCAACTTATTTAGTGTTTTAGGTATCATATGATATCGGCAACTTTGAGAAGTACCGAAAAGTAACTGGAATTATATAATATAAAATTATTTATTTATTTGTGTTACAAATTTAGTTTTTTTTCAAATTACTGGCCATTTGATACAATACATGGGTCTAAATGTGTTTTTCACTTTTTGAACTAGTTTGGAAACACTTGCAAAGTTATGCCTTTTGAAGCCTGCATCATTTATTTTCTCACCACTTTTAAGTCCTCTAAAAGTTGCACAAAGTGAGGTAGAGTGATATGAGTGATGGATAAACTAGATTCTGCTTAATTTAATTAAAAATTGTTTCACAATCAATGTTTTATGCACTGATGTTTTGTCATGGTGAAGTTTGCACTCCTCGCACAGAATGTGATGTTTGTGCTTTACCGCATAAAATAAATGTTTCAGAACTTTGAGATAAAATGCCTGACCATTACAAACTAATTGGGAGAGAAAAATGCCCTTTGCATATAACAAAATCAGACATTTTCTAGATACTGGACTTTACTCATCATGATGTTTAGGGATGTAGTAAATTTGACATTTCTATTAAACCACTCATAAACTTCTGTTTTTCTGAGGTCAGTTTGCCTTTAATCTGTTTCAAGCATTATAGTTGTTTTCCCAGCTGTTTCTTAAAAGAAAACAGAATTTCACATTATTCTAATTTTTCAGTGATTACAAAAAATGACAAATTTGCAAAATGAAGTTTACAAAAAAATGTGCTGCATGGTTCCATGATTTCACACTGTGATGTCATTTGGAAGATTGATGCAGACAGGTCCCTGAGAAACATATGTAACAGAGTATGCATATACTACAAAAGTCTTGCATAACACTTCTGTTTATTTTTGGATTGCAGTATGAAGTTTTAGTAATATCAGTAATATAATTCTTAAACAAAAAGATACCAAAAATCAAGAAAAATCATCTTATGATTCTTTTAGCTTACATCAAATTTTGCATTAATATAGGTTTTAAATAGATAAAATTCAATAGCTCCAAAATAAACTAGTATGCTGGACATTACTATCATTTGGTATTTATTGATTACTCATGATTGCATAGATGGGTTTAGATTAAAGTTCTAAAGGAGATTGTTGCTATTAATACAGGGTTTAACATAACTCTAAGTCATGTGATATTTAGTAAGGGATAGATTAATGATGTTAATCAGTCAATATAAAAATTTAACACAGCAGTTCTATTTAATAGTTCTATTTTTAGATTTTGAAAATTATCCAATACAATTAATCATTCATTAGATTAAAGATTATCCAATAACGAATAATATTTCTGTAGTGTAATTTTCACTCTCTTAAACACTTGCAAGGTAGGACTGGTTTCTGTCCACTTTTAATACCTTGTGGAGGGATGTAATCATAAACATATGACCAAAGATATGTGAAAAAGATCTATGATTTCCAAGATACACATTTTGTGCTGATCCAGAAGTTATCAGTTGATCTGGACCACAATACCTTACATATATCTTTATCATTGTTCAGTATGTATATATATCAAATTATTACAGTTCTGACAATTATAACAGTATAATAATTATGCCATTTTTAATAATATGAGAATATCAAATTAAGTATATTAGAATAGTATTATATTAAGTACCTAAAATAAAATAATTTAATGGTTTATTGCTTTGAAATTTGTAGAAAGTTGCACCAGAAGTGATAAAATTTTGTTGTGACCAATGGACTTTGAGTATCACAGTACCCCATTCTAACATTGCACCAAATTATAAAGTAATACACCTCATAAGACATTGCTCTAGACACCCCAAATATTGTAGTGGTGTTATGTTTAATAGCAGACATTTAGATTTTTTTATAATGATATCAATGTTAATTTCAATCATCTGTAATGAAATTTTTTCTATGTATTGTTTTTAATTTATAAATTGATATAATATTTATTTTTTAAAAAAAGATATTAATCTATTTGTAATAAAAATTATATTATTAAATTCTTTAAGAAATTCATTAAATATAATGATTTTTAAAAATATATGTTCATTACCTAAGGTTTATCTCAAGTCAAGATGCTAGAATGTTCAGACAGAAACTTACAACCAAAAAATGTGATATAATCAATGGAGTTTTTGCAAGATTCCAAACAAATTTCTTTTTTCCACATTCAGCAATAAAGCTAACTGAATTTGATCTTCCTAGATATTTCTGGACTTTTCATCAATAGATTTCAAAACAACCTTTGGTCACTATGCTCATTTAGTTTATAGATATTGACCAATACAAATATTGAACTATTTAGTGAATTTCTACCAAATATATGTTTTCAGGAGCAAATGGTAGGACCTAAAAATGCCAATGATTTTATCTCTGATTTAAATTTTTAGATAAATACACAATTAATAAGTGAATTTCAAAGTAATAAAGTTGAAGGCTTATTTTTAAGTCTAAGTTATTTATAGTAATAAAATGTATGAATTCTACAAACAAAGTACTATGTGTATATTGAAATATTTTTAAAACCATGGAAATATCTGTTCTATTTTATTTTTTAAAAAATCACAGTCAGATGATGTAGACAGTGGCCAATGAAAATAGTAAATTGTAAATACTTTTTGCATCTAACCAAGGGGAGCCACTTTTAATTGCACTCTTGCTATTTATAGAGATAATATGCTACAGTATTGAAACAGTCAGATCTGTCAATCCTACTGTTTCACCTACTATATTCTATAGTAGTATTTTTATATATGTAACTATCACCAAATTCATGTTAATATTGTACTAAAATCAGGTTAAATTTAAACCTAAACATATTAGTCATGTATGTGTGTGTATATCTTAGCATACAGTATGAAAATTATGTCTATATATGTAAAAACCGACAATTACACACATATATATTTCTAGCAGTAAATAAATGGAAAATGCTTTGTATGTGTAACAAGAGACTACCTATTTGCAGGAGGGAATAATGTTAATATAATTAAAACATTAGAAATTTCTTTATTTAGAATAATTATTCTAAAGTAATATTTGAAATTATTATATATTTCTCCATATATCGCTAAATTATATGATCGAGTTACATATATAACAAAATGTTTTCTTTTGGATTTGTTTTTCTAAGAAAGATGACTTCATAAAACTTAATCTTTCTAGCTGTATTATGACCTAGTTACAAATTAAGAGTAAAAATAGATTTTAAAATAAAAGTGAATAAATTATCCTGAGTGACCAAAGGAAAAACTGTGGTTGATCGGAAGTAAAACCACCTGTAGAAAATCAATCACAGTGGGATTCCACGATTTCTTCAAAATGCAGCGAGAAAACTAGAAAAACAGATCTAAAACTACTATGACAGGGGAGAGGGTGGTAAGTTGATATATAAGCCTCTGCAGCCATCTTTAACTCAGTCAAACATTATTTTTAGTCAATTCATTGGCAAAGTATTTTGTAAAATTGCTGATGATGATGAAGTCGGGGTAGAAGACAACTTTCCTTGCCTTCTTGACTCAGGAAGATCTACCAGATGCAGGGAGCAGTGTAGTAAGAGCCAGAACCACCTAAGAAGAAGCCCATCAACGATGAAACCAGCATGCCAGCAGAAAGAAGATAGTGGTAACGAACTCCCTCAGCTTAAAGTTAACTTTCCAACTAAAATTCATTAATTCTTAAAAGTTAGCTAAATCTAAAATCTATGGCCAAATTAATAATGTATTCTAAACTCATTACTAAAATGTAATTTTATTTTCCTAATCATTCTGTAAATCTTTATAATAATCTCTATTTTTTCATCGAAATGATAACTTATTTGAAGCATAAACCTGAATTATTTGTGTTTGGTTATTTTCTATTAAATTGTATAAGCAATCTTTTACCCTGATTAATATATCATTTTATCATCAATGTAGTTTTTCCTTCTCTTATTTATAATAAATACATCTCTACTTGAGCTTCCAATATTTGTACTTTTATAGTAAAGTATCTGACCACTTCTGAAATCAATTGTCACTACATCTTTTTTGTTACATCACAAAGTCTGGCATCTCATTTAATATTAGACAGTAAATTCTGAGATCTTCTTTAGCTGTAAGTAAAGACAAAAAATATCAAATATTGAATACAGTATAAATTTCAAATCTGACATTTTATAATTCTTTCTGTAGTCAGTAACAATCCACTAATTTGTCTGCTAATTTTATGTCTTCTAGTATTTTTTTTGACATGGTTTTAAATATTTCCAGAATGCAACACATGTAGCAAGAAGTCCCAACCAATTTCTCAGTTAAGAACTATCAGCCATCTGAGATGGATAATCATGATTTTTTTTTTTATTCTATTCTTAAAAATCAGAAATCAAAAAAATTCATTAAATGTTGATCACTAAGCCATATTTCTGTATTACGTGAATAATTATATGACAATCCACAACAATATATGGAATGAATACTCTCAACAATCTGCAGTGTTCAATTTTATTAAAATCTACTTTCAATTAATATTAAACTCTTTTTTCTACTTCTTAGATCTTATATATAATATGCATATGTTATAGTTTATATTTTTATAGTTTTAATTGATAAATTGAAAGTTGTGAAAATATTTTTATAAATGTAATACAATCTTAGCTACTTGTACGCATCTTTTTCATCATATTTGCTGCATGGATGGATGAATGGACAGATGATAGACAGACAGATGAATTAAAGTAAGTTAGGAAAGGATAGTATAGAAAATAATAGAATAGATAGATAGATAGATAGATAGATAGATAGATAGATAGATAGATAGATAGATAGATAGATAGATAGATAGATAGATAGATAGATAGATAGATAGGTAGGTAGATAGATAGATAGATAGATAGATAGATAGATAGATAGATAGATAGATAGATAGATAGATAGATAGATAGATAGATAGATAGATAGATAGGTAGGTAGGTAGGTAGGTAGGTAGGTAGGTAGGTAGGTAGGTAGGTAGGTAGGTAGGTAGGTAGGTAGGTAGGTAGGTAGGTAGGTAGGTAGGTAGGTAGGTAGGTAGGTAGGTAGGTAGGTAGGTAGGTAGGTAGGTAGGTAGGTAGGTAGGTAGGTAGGTAGGTAGGTAGGTAGGTAGGTAGGTAGGTAGGTAGGTAGGTAGGTAGGTAAGTAGGTAGGTAGGTAGGTAGGTGGATAGGTGGGTGGATAAATAGGTGGGTAGGTAGAGAGGGATGGTGGGTGAGGGAGGAAGGCAGTTATGGATTGGCATAAACAAATAAATGAATAGATAAACAGATAAATAGTAAGAGTTGAATAAAGAATTTATAGATAAATAAATACATAGTTTGGCAGGATATTAGGTAGATTTTTTTACAGGAGATAACATGTACTTAGATAGTTATTTAATTGGGTGATTGGATAGACTTTAGATGATTGGGTTGATTGATGAATACATCAGTGGGTAGTTAGACAGATAAATAAGTAATTTATAATTTGTTTTATGAGGAGTTATTTCACACAATCACTTATTAATTCCTAAGAATCACTTCTAATAGCCTCTCATGATTTGATGCAATGGTAGAATATCATACTTTAGTCTTAAGATGTACATATTACTCCTAAAATCTGTCACTTCCCCATTCAAACTTCTTATAATCTTCTGAGCAATAAAATCGTTTGATTATTCTTATTATATATGTTTTTTAATAAGTACACAATTGCTTATTAATTGTTCTTTATTACATTATAGATTAATACATTTCACTTAATAATCTTAGAAAATAATTTATTCATATATATAGTTATTAAAGCTCTTGTAGATTTGTTTTATTGAGTCTTTTACATACATTTAGCAATAGTTCACTTGGCTTTAGAAAACAATGTCTACAACATCTCAAAACTTTCCCATCTTCTTGCAATAACACTTTTCTGCATATTAACCTAAACCCATCTGTTGTAATATTAAGTAGTCACTGTATCCATATGGAATAGTATTATAAAATCATCAATTCTAGATGCATATAAGATTTCTTCCATCTGTGAATTCTAGTCTTTATTGATGAAGGCAAAAGTCAGAAACAGGTCTGAAGATGAGGAAATTATAGCTGTACTCCTCGTTCTGACAAATAATATCTATTTCAAAAATATGCTATATATTGTTTTTGGTCTTTTGTTAAGCTTATATTTTTTCAATTATTAATAATGATTGAACTTTCTGAATTTAAATTTGATTTCTATTTAGAAAAATATAAATGTCAGTATTATTATTTCTTTTATTAATAATAAAACTCGTGTTCACATTAATAATCATGTGAGCAGATTATCATTTATTAGATAACAAATTCTCACATAACAATTCATAATCTAGCTTTCTGTTATGTCGGATCTGGGTTTTTTTTTCTTTTAACTTTACATGCTTTTTATAATATTCGATATTTTTTTTAATCTGGTGATCTTTTAGATTTTCTTTTTTTTTTTTTTACAATTATTTTGAAAATTATTCAGACTGTAATTCTTATGAAAGGATTTGGTATTTGATATTAGAAATATAAATATTACCTTTTTACTTTCGATACCTATACAACTGTTAATAATTTGTAATTTGGGTTTGTGATTTGTTCATTCAGATGAAAAAATAATAAATTGGATTTAGATTTTCTTTTCTAATTTCATATAAAATCAAACACTATTGTTCCTTTTTTATTCTTTTATTTTCCCAAAAATAATATCACTTATTTAAACTTTTATATAAGGAGAGAAGACAAAATATCTATTTACGCACATATACAGTTGCCATTCATAAACACGTGTAGACAATCCAATTTCAAGGGGAAATCAGTCATATGTCATATGACCTATATATAGCAGTTATCATAAAAAAATAAATAAAACACTTGTTTAGACCTCTTAGCAGATTCTTTATATATTACAATTTCAAGGAAAGAAAAAACTGCTCTGGTTAGAGCGTTTACCTTAAATTCGATATTCAAGAATCTAAAGATGCGAGTTCGACTTCTATGTGAATACTGTCACGGTGCATATCAGGCTAAAAACACCTGAAGAAGAGTGGAGAATACTACTACTCAAAACATCATGTAATTACTAACCTATGTTGTTTATTTGTGTGTTATTACTAACATTTTTTTTTATATGTCAAAGCGTCGACCAAGAAGCGAATTCGGGACAATTGCTTGAAGGCAGCTATGCTGACAACTCGGCCACCAATGCTTGATTACTAACAAGTTATTTGTATTTGGAAAGTTTAAGATTTTCTATACATTCAACATTCACTCATAGATGGTGGAAATAGTCCAACATATCATATGTTCTAAAATGAGTTTTGTAATGACTATTCAAACTAATATGTAAACTACAAATATATCCACATATAGAGTATACTGGGTCCATTGTGGTGTTGTCTTTGAATTTTTGCAGAAAATTATCTATCTGAAATATTTCTACATGTATCTAATTGTAGCTTTCTAATTTCTTTTATTTCATGCTATATCTTATCAATGGAAGCAACCAACATTGTATTTTGTCTTTGAGATAATCCTTATAATGTAAATGGGCCAACCTCTTTTTCAAAAACCATGCTCAAGTTCATCATAAAACCCCCATTTAGAAAATTTTGTATGTTCATTCGTTTTATAAGTCCAATACAAGCATGATATAATTTTGCAATAGTGAACTTTATAACATCACATCCAGCAAATTGAAGAATATAATGATCGGTTTTATAATCTTGCCATGGTACACAAAAATTAAATTTTTCTAAAGCCTTTATATTGCATTGATAGATTGTTCAATTCTAACTTCCATATATTAAATTGGTACTTTATTAATATAGCTGTGACAGCTTTAGTATATCTGCGACTTTTTCACTTCCACAATAAATGTATTATTTTCACAAAATAATCCCTCCAATCCTTATCAGTGCACGTGATCTGGGATCCTTATCCGCATGATTTATTACTTAATTTTACAATCATTTGACATTATCCTTACCTGTGGCCATTCCTATCAATCTCCTGATAACTTTGTATATTTTGACAAAATACCGTATACACATCTTTTTTTGTTTTGTGCCAAAAAAAGGTTGTCATGTCCATTTTGGTATGATCACATGATTACAAAGTTATCAGAGGATTCATAGGAATGTGAACAGGCAGTAGTAAGTCTAATACATGTTTCCACAGCTATACTAACAAAGTACCATTAAATTAAGTAAATAAATAAAAATTCTATATACAGATAATTTAGATGCAAAAGTTATTTGTCTATAATAAAATATTTTGTTTTAACTTGGTAAAAGCAGCCACAACACATTTAAGTCTATGATGCATCTAAACCTCTAAACCTACTTTACTATTTATAAAACTACCAAGACATTTAAATTGGTTTATATTTTCAAAGTGAGAACTATCCAAATTAAAAGTTGATATTTTTAAAATGCTTTTATTTAAATTACAATATCTGTTTGTTTGTTGGTACATAAACTATTATAATCACTTTTATTATTTGAGTTAAAATAAAATTTTAAAATATGGGATTAATAGGTTTGAATTTAATAGTCTTGGTCAAATTTGGTATATCAGAAAGAAATAGCAGGCAAAGCAATATGGGTCTATAATATTTTGGTTGGTGGCCTAGTTTCTTAGATATAAAAACCCTTATTGTGGTTAAAGAAACATTTTTTTGCTCTTTATTGTATTGTAAATAAAAGCATCTAATATTTAAAAAATTGCCTCTATTTATTCCATTACTCTGTTTCTTGAACATCAATTATTAAACCAAATTATTTATATGTTGCATTTAAAATATTTTTTTAAGTACAATCTATAGAACATCCTTTGAACTTGAAAAAATAATACTCAGCATGCTGTAAATCCAGAATCCAAAATGATAAAATTTTGCTTTTAATTGATTCAAATTAAAAATTCTGCTATTAAATCTGTATTACATCTTGAATCTCTTTCATTAAGCACCCATTATAGTTTCAACATTTACTGTCATAAAAATTGAAAACAATGTTGTGAAAAGTTTAGACAGGGTTTTCCACTGGTTCAATGATCCATCACAGAGCAGAGTATCTAAAGCAACATCCGCTTTATGTTTCATAGCAAGTTGTAGTGGCCTGGCTCATAGTCTGATCAAGGGAAATTTAGGATCAATTGGCAATGATACAGCTGGACCCTTGTAAGTTCTTATAGATGTGCTGAAAACTTGTGGAAATTGGTTAATGATATCTTGAATAGATGGTTCAGTAATTAGATGAACTCCAGTTAGTGAAATACCTAGAGGTGTGAACCATTTGTGTCCTAATAGGTTTTTACAAGGACTCTCTGTTATCAATAAATGTAGATGGCATGAATGTATACCATATTGAACATGTACAACACAATATCCCTTGAATGATATTGAGTGGTACTGGAAATCCTGTAATGTAATTGTTACTGAATATAGTTCGGGTATTTTTCCATTGCACAATTCAGATAGTGTGTCAAATGATAAAATAGAATATTCTGATCCTGAGTCAATTTCCATTTTACATTCCTTGCCATTAAGGTGCACACATGTGGAGAATTTAGGTGTTGAGGCATAATGGTGTATCTCATGGACATAATCTACAATGTCATCATCCGTCTCCATTACTGTCATGCATTGATTTGCAGATCCAGGAATAGTGCATTGTTTTGATCAGCATATATGCTGTAAATGACCTATTTTTTGGCAGAAATGGCACTTGGTTATTTTTATTTTATTCAATCATTATTAAAGTGAAATGCTGAAAATCTTTCGCGTGCACTTTTAGAATGCTTATATGACAGCCAATCAGATTTAATGATTGGGTGTCATATAAGCATTGTAAAAGTGCATAGGAGGGGTTTTCAGCCTTTTGCTTTAATTACAAACTGCTTACATTTAATAAATAATATTTCTTCAATCATGTACAAGCTGTATATAAACTTTTTTTTAAATACTTCATATTTTTCATATGTAGTAATAACATTTACTCACATTCCATCATATAGAAGCTGTGTGTATAAGGCAAATAAAATTTGATGGACAACCAAATAATTTCTAACCATATGCCTTGACCAAATCTATTATATATATATTGAGCCAGATTGATTTCCAATTCAATGGTTTTATTACCAAAATTAAAAAGAGAAAACAACTTCATTTTCATTAAATGTTTAAGGCTCAATTTTTTTTATTATTATTTAAAACACATATGCATTTATATTTTAAAATAGATTATTTAATGTTTATAAAATTGATTGTAAAATAGTTTACTTTCACCGTCTGTTTTAATCAATTTGATTAAAAACAGGCAAGCTTGCTAATTATATATTCCTGTTGCTTTTATTGTAATTATTTTTAAAGTTAATTCTAAAAAGCGGAGATTTAGTTTTGTATTTGTCATTTTTGTTTCAATTATCCCTGGTTGGAAGTCTTAAATTAGATTGAGTGGGAAATTAATATTTGCCCTGCCTGGAATATAGAATGGACACTAATGAAAGCTTAGCGTGGGAAATGTAGCGAGGCAACAACGATAGCCCGCCAATTTTTGGAGAGAGAAGAGATTCATTATTAGATAGACACTTGGATTATGGCCTGCAAAGAGATACCATTGTGAGTAGCTGTTCAGATGTTTAATTCCTACTAAAAACTTAAATAATTCTTGACAAACTTCATTGCTATGCAAGATGTCAAAATCCACCACTGTGAGTTTTGCCATCATTAGAATGTCTGGCTAATTTAAACAAAGGACAGACCCACACCTACCAGCTCTCCTTCAGCCATGCCATGAACCTCTAAAATAAACACTGCCTCTATCTTGCTGCTGTCAAAAGACCTGAAAGATGAACTATTATCAAAAGTGCGCACTCATCACTAAATCACTATAACTCTGCCTTACCGTAAGCTAAACTTTTTCCTATTCTAGCCAGGGTAAATAAATTGTGTTTAATTAAATCTCCACTCAATCTAATGATAAATATGTTTTAAAATGGTATTGTTGTTTTTTTAAATTATTTATTAGCTTTATGTACTCTTTTCTAGTATTTAAAGTGTGTCTTGGAATCTTAGTTTTAAGATTCCAAGTTTGTTTGCAATTTTCGTTTATCAGAGGGTGCATTAGGAGATTGTATTTTATATGTTTAATATATACCTGATTATTTTGATAACTATTACAAAATGCATTGGCAGTTTTCGTATTCTTTATTTATTCACCTGCCCTTAGTTGTAAAATTAAGAATCTTTAAGCATGTTTCGTTTGTGCTGTTTGTGCAAACAACAAAATATTTTTGCTGGCTATTTGTCAAGTTAATTCTTCAGGTTATCTGAAAATAGTCTATTTTTTTCTGGATTACGTAAGATCATAATCAAATATCTGTTGCTGTCTTGTAGGTGAGATCAACCACATTTACTTTGAATGTAGTATTACGCGCAGAAGTCCTGCGGCGTTTTAACGACAGTAATTAGAATATTACTGCTCGAACGTTCACGCTGGTTTCGTTGATTTCCAGCGGGTCCGTAACTGTTTTATTATCTCTGATTTAGGAAGCTAGAGTTGTTGTTTGTTTTTGTAATTTTACAACTGGCCAGCAAGAAGATATTACCCTAACCATTTCTTATATTTTAAGTGAGAGAATTTTGCTGCCAAAATGTTTAATGCCTTCATGTTTGTCGTACTCTTGTGCACTCTCTGGTGAATATGTGTATGTTACTATAAGCCACTTTGGTATTCATGGCTAGATGTCTTCACTCTATTGCACAACTTTTAATAAAATTAATAAATTGTTTAAACTTAATTTGGCTGACGTTTGTCTTTGTGCTTTGATTTCTCAACTGTCTAAATAATATTTAAGATATCTTGTTCCTCCCTGAGTGTAGTTCGGTGCCTTTTGATTCACATATCCTGTCCACCCTAAAATAAATGTCTAGTTCCTATTTTTGGACTAGTGGCACCTCCAGGGTCAATATATGCAAATCTCAAAGATCTTTATTTCGTTCCTATATATATATATATTGTAACAAGTTGGCTACATAACTGCATTAAAAATAATTAGATAAGTTGGCAGCATGCTCTTCAGGTTACATATAGAATTATTTAATTAATGGGCAAAATAATATTTATATGTAATTTTCCCATGCATATTTTTATAATAATAATGGATCTTTAATTAATTAAATATGTTAAGTCTCAATATGATAGTATGAGAGTTCTCAAACACTAAATTTGTTAAAAAATAATATGATTTTAATATGTAAATATTTTAATAAATGTTATAAATGAGTGCAGAAAGAAGAGCAAATTATAAAAGAATGTAAACTGTAAACAAGTTTTTTTTTATTTTCTCTCTCTCTTCGGTAATTATAATTTATTAGTAGTTTTAATGTAAACTATGAAAATGTGCTAAAAGAAAAAAAAATAATTTTCTATTTTTTTATAAATTATTTGATAGATATTAATTTTTACCTTAAAAGAGAGATTAAAGTTTTGTTTTTAATAATATATTTAATACGAAAAAATAATAATAATAATTGTTTTTTTCTTTTCTTTTTATCTCTCTTCAATGCAAAAATCAAATCAGTTCAATTAATTGTTTTCCTTTTGCAAGAATTTTTTTAATTAGAAAGTAATGTCAAGAATTTTATATTAATTTAAGTTCTTGACTTGTTTTTCATTGCTTATGATTAAGGAATGAAATAGTAAACAATTGTATTTATAAAAAATTATCTAATTGGCTGCTATAAAAACTATCATGTTGGGCACAGATTGTGATTGGCTTGTAAGCAAGATAGTTTTAGAAAGAATAAGGAGGTGTGTGAATAAGTCAGAAGATCCAAGTGTCTGGTAAGAAGAGAATATTCATGTCTTAATCCAGCTGATAAACATCACATGATCACTATTTCTTATGTTTGCTTAATCCAGCTGCTGAAAATGACAGTAGGATAAGAAATTATTTCTAACTTGGCCATTGAAAAGAAAACAGTCAAGTCTTAATCCAGCTAATAAAGAAGAAAAAAGCAGAAGTCTTTCCTAAGCTGTTATGTAGTTCAGTAGAAATCTTAATCAAACTATTGCATAGAATAAAAGTTTTAATCTACCTTCTAACATATGAGTTTAATCATAAAAATGATTTGTACAATAAAAACCATGTACTAAATTCAGATAAAAGCTTGATATCATCTTCTTTCATGTAACCTGTATTTACTGAAATAAAAATGCAAACAAGTTAATCCCTTAATGTAATCTGCAACCTTGTCTTCAACCAAGATTATGAGTCTATCTATGTTAGTCTCATTTGGAAAATTTATTAAAAGAAAGTGATAAAATTTTGCTGCTGTTAATCTGGTTTCATGCTTTTGGCATTTCTCAGTGAGGCACATCTGTATCAGTCTTAAATCTTGCTAGATTTTTATTCACTATGCCATTCTCATTCTGTTCTTGAAGTGTTTGTATCATGTAAAGTTCACAGAATGATAGAAATTATAATACATATCTTTACTAAGAGCATTGACTCCTGCTTTACTACTACTAATGGATCTATTATTATTTCTATTACTTTAATGAATAATCTTCCAGAAATTATAATATAGTCATATTGTGTGAGGTAGGGGATTTATTATAACACATTTTCTATATTCTTTCTGCATATGGAGTAGTCAGTGTTATTCCTTAAAATGGCTGCCTAAATTTACAATCTTTGCCAGTCCAAACTCCTATTCAGATTCATTTCCAAACTGATTTATTAGTAATTGTGCTATCACAAGTAAAAATAACAACTAAGGACTCTTCAAGGCATAAAAAAAATTAAAAAAATAATTGGAGCAATAAATGGTGTATTAATAGTTAAAGAATAAAACGGTAATTGCCTAAATGTATAATTTCTATGTCATAGTCAGTATCAAGAGATGACTTCTGATATGAAAGAGTCATAATAAAGAGGCCCTTCACTAACTTAAGTGATTGAAGAAGTAAAAGAGGGAAACAGAAAAGACTATTTGTATCAGAAACAGTACCTATGCATTGATGAATCAACATCCTACCCTATAAAACAGCAGGATATACTCTTTGACAGGCATAGTTTATTTGTTATTCACAGTTAACCTTCATATCTGAAAAATTATTCCATTATATCCCACTTGTGGAGCCTTTCATTAGCCTGAAAACAACACTCAATTAATATATACATCTACATAATTTTATATTTGTTGTGGTAACATCAATCTGTAATCATATTATAAAAAATGACTACTTGACTGGTTTATAAGAAGTTCAAATATTGAAAATAACTGGGCTGGCCTATTGTCTATGGTGGAATTTGAGCTCAAGAGTTTACCACTGTACTAAAGCATGTAAGAGAGTGTAATTCTGTGAGTTTAGATTATGGTTACAGAGTTTTTGTATTATATTTGGTCACCATTAACTTTTATCTTTCCAATAAAGTAATATTATTGCTTCCATCAAGGTTCATGTATCATTTCTTCAGCTGTTATTTCCAGTGCTCAAATTTTTTCTGGATTAACCATTCAACCATATTGCCTATAAATGTCCATTTCCACATTTGAGTGATACTTATAATGGAACATCTTTCTTAAAATAAAAATAATAATCATAAATTTATATGGTCAATTAATGTTTGAACATCATTGTGATAAGTAGTGCATATCAATAATAATTGAAAGGTTTTATTTCTCAAGAATCATTCCATCAAACATACATGAATTATTTGTGAGATTTGGAAATAAGGTTTTTGCCATTTTCAATCTAACATCCAGCTATTGGCATATTGAACACTACCCAGATAATCACCAGTGCACTGCCTTTCAATATGATATCTAAACATATCAGTTTAATAGGATACCTTTTGGATTGATAAATAGTGGTGCTGGTTTGATAAGATGCTTAGATAAGACTCTATCTCCTGAAATTAAGCAGATCATGACTATTTATGTGGATGATGTGCTAATTGCATCTTCCACAATTGAAGAACATCTTCAACACTTTACTATGTTTTTGAAAACTGCTTCAAGAAAGGAATCAAAATTAACTTTAAAAAGAGTACTTTAATTTCCAACCATGTAGTCTTGCTAGGTCATATCATAGGTTGCAATGGGATAAGACCTCATCCAGAGAAGATCAGTGCCATTCAAAACTTTCCTAAACCAACCAATAAAAAACAAATTTGATCATTTTTAGGCCTATGTAACTTTTATAAAAATTTTTACCAGAAGTTCTCAGACCACATGGAACCATTGTTAAAACTAATCAGAAAAGGTAAAAGATGGAACTGGACCAAGGAGCAGGACAGAGCATTTGAAAATATTATAACTGGGTTCTTAGAGCAAACCATGTTAGCCTTCCCTGATTTTTTGTTTATTGTCCAAACAGATAATAGTGGTTTTGGATTAGGGATAATGTTATACCAGATTCAGCAAGATAGCCAGCCTGGTACCCTCTATCTTATCAGCCAGCTCCTAAAGGGTCCAGAAATAAATTACATGCTTACCAAAAAGGATGCTATAGGATAGGACTTCCAAATGTTTCAACAAAAGCTACTTGGATCAGAGGTAATAGTGATCATAGACTACAAAGATCTGGAATTCCTGAATCACAATTACCTGACCAATAGTCATCTAGTCAGATGGAGTTTGCCATTACAGGAATTCAATTACACCATGCAATACTGGAAGGGATCTGAGAATATCATGGCAGATGCACTTAGTCTAAACCCATGTAGGTCAGAATTTTATCATGTTAGTAGAGAATGCCTACATTACAATTATCAATTTAATGGCTTATAATAATGTAAAGAACAATTTAAGAATCTACCCCAATTGCAATTTGCAGACCCTGATTTAAACCCAATCATGAAAGCTCTAAAAGTAGAGAATGTATTGAATGTAGCAAAGGTCTTACTTGGCTATAAAATAGAGAACCAGATCTTATTTTACAAAGTAAACATACATAAGGATGAGTGGAGGGTAATAATATCTAAAACATTGTGCACCTCATTCATAAGATATATCCACTGTTTGTACAGACACTTTGGTACCCATAAAACAAAACACACTTTGAAACCTTGGTTTTAGTGGCCACAAATATATATAGACATTTTAAAATCACTCTGAGATTGTCTAGTGTGCCTATGAGCTAAGCCAGTAAACTAAAATTATAAGTAATGCATTAAAATATATCATTCCTAAAAAACCAAATGAGGTCTTGGCAATTGACTATTATGAGCCATTATCTCCATTCAACAAACAAAAATATCTATTGATTGTCTATGATCTCTTTTCTTCTCAAAGTATGTTTCAGCTTACCCAATACCCCAAGCTAATACCAGACACATAATCAAGGTATTAGACACCCTCCAATTCATAAGGAAAAGGAAACCTAAGACCATATTAATAGACTATGGCATGCCTTTCCTATCTAAAGAATGAAAAAAATTGGTGGAGAAATCTCAGCTAAAACATGTGCTTACATTCATTAGGAATCCACAGTCGAACCCTTATGAACATGGAATGTGGCAGCTTGGATGTTGGTTCAGGACTTACCTGTAGGATGAGCACAGGGGATAAATAAAGCAAACAGAGCTTGTAACCAACTATATAAATTGGAGCATGAATGAATCAACTGGATTCATGCCCATTGGAATATACTTCAACTAGCCTACTCTCATATTATTTGAGAAATATCAACCTCTAATTATGTGTAACAATTTTGACACAAGCAGGGACATATTACAGCCTACAAATAGCTGATCAATAAAGCAGAAAAGAGGAACAAGAACAACATATAGGGGGAAAAGTATTGATCATGACACCCCATATTAATAAAACCACTAGAGAGAAAATATCAGAAATTTTATCAACAGTATGAGGGACTGTTTATTATCATAACAATCAGATCCAAATGTGTTTATTATCATAACAATCAGATCCAAATGTGTTTTGGATAAAGATAGCCTAGGATAATAAAAGGGACATATAATGCCCACATTCTAAAACTATATCTTGGTCAATTAGAGTGACCACAGAAATGGTATGCTGAATTGATAGGTAAATTAAATAATAGGTGTAATTTTTGGTTTAAGTTAGCAAAAAGAAAAAAGGGTGAGATAACATTTACAAACATGGATTCATTAATGTATGATAAAAGTATGCCCAGGTGATAGCAAAAGCAATTACTGAGATACTTTAGAGTCAACTGAGACATAAGCTGATCCATACAAAATGATGGATACACCAATGTTTAGTTAGTCCTTAAAAAAATCCAGTAAACCTCAGGAGCAGGATTAACCCTTTTCCTGGCAAAAATTCCAGTTGGCCAAGTGAGGTAAAACTCTAAACTTTTTATTGGTCAATTACAGAATCAGCAGTAAAAATATATTCATCTTTTAATATTATATTCATTTTAGTTTCATTTGTAAAAATATATTAATAATTTGTTAGATTATGAAAGTGAACAAGTTTTTTCAAAATAAATTTCTGTTTAGAATTATAAAAATATTTTATAGTGGCAAATTAAAAAAAAATGTTTACTAACCTATTAAAAAATGTTGAGTACATCACTGATTTTCTTTCTCAAGTTACGTTCCTGTAAAAGGAAAGAATTTTTTACTAAAATCTTACTATTTTTCTAAAATAATTTATATTTTCAGCATATTTTACCAAAATACATTATAATATGTAAATAAATGCCAGAAAAATATTCTAAAATGTTAATTTTTATTTGAAAACCAAATAAAGAGCTTGGGGCAATGTAAACTGTTGACAGGTATCAAAATTGTTCTTAGCTCTGGTTTCTTTTTCAATTTATGTTTGTGTAAAAGTATACAATTTTTTACTAAAATCTGACTGTTTTTTTTTTTCAAATAATTATGTTTTTAGTATATGTTATGAAAATAGTTTATAATATGTAAAAAAAATACTAAAAAAACACTCTAAAACATTCATTTTCATTTTGAAATGCAAAACAAAGAAGTTAGAGTGATGAAAATTATTAACCTGTGCTCTTCTTTTGTTGAAATGAGAACCAACCAATCAGCATCAAGTGAAAGTCTTCCCTCTACTATTTTTAAAGTCTAAATGTCAAATTTATTGATTTTTTACTTGTAAAATAATTCCAGAGTGGCAACATCTTATGGGACTTTTTAAAGCTTTAAAATAACTGTAAATACTTTACCATAGCATTAAAAATGATGGAATTTTATCAACTTGAAGCTGAGATCATTTTAACCAGACAAAGAAGTTAAAGGGTTAAGGCTAATGGGTTGAATATGTGCCTTCTTTAATAGAGACATATTGCCAGTTGAGCTCATGCTATGCAATCATCATAATAATCAAAAAAACAAAAAGACCTGTATATAAATCATACTTTACCATGAGGCAATGGATAAAGCAAGAGAGTACAAAGAGTTAGAAATATGATTGAGAAACAGCATGGAGCTTAATAGATAGGCTCTATTCTATAATCCTCTTTTAAAAAGAAGAATAAAGAACTTGAATAATCCAATGCAAAATATGCATTCATACCTGTTAAGTATTAAAATTTTGTTAAGGCTATAAAATTTTAATCCTATAAGGATAGGGAGTTGTAAGAGTAGCTTACAATCCATTTCAAATCCACTCTTATATGTCCACAGTAGACCAAAACTCATAAAAATACAAGCTGAAATAATAGGCTAAATACCTGATATTTAATTTTATGTGTAAACATACATATAAATGCACACACATGGGAAGTTTGTTTAATAAGTACAAAACCAAGATAGTGTTAAAATAAAAATAAATGCTACTTTCTAATAAAAAAGAAAAGCTTAATCTTAGAATCCTCATGTATATATATATACCAATAATGACTTGTTTGTAATCCTCATGTATATATATATACCAATAATGACTTGTTTGTAATGTGTAGATGTCATGATAGCAGTCAATAATTCAGTCAGTGTGGTGATGAATATCTAAGCAACCAAATGTTTGAAAGTGAGAGTAGAATTTTACTATGTGAATTTATTGCATAATCTTGTTATGTAATACCAACAACCAATAATTCATGCAACAATGGGCATTTACAGTGACACCAAATGCAAGTTTTCTAAACAATGGAAATGTGGTCAAGTATAAAATCAAACCCAAGATTTTCTTTCTCTTTCACATTTTATCAAGTGTTATAACAACAACAAATAGCTTAATTTCGAGCATTAATAAAATGGATGATGTGTTTGAAGATATTATCTATTCTGCATAGAATTTTAAAGTATTGAAAATTAAAGCAAATCATCTTCAACATTTAATAAGGCAAAAATCAATGTACTTTAGCAGCATAATCAAAAGATTACATTAATTCTTTAGTGACAATAAAAAACAGAAAACTTCACAATCAAAAAATGGAACATTATATAACCAGCACATACTGATAACCAGTGATATAAAACTTTTCTTTATGTAAATTCACTCAATATCAATCATAAGCTGAAGAAAATTTAAATCTTTTTTTCAGTTACCAAACAATATGTATTAACTAGGCAAACATGCCATAGGACCAGGTGCTGTCTTAATTGCCAGAGAGTGTGATGCTGTAACTCATTTGTATAAATAATGCCTAGAAAAATGCCTAACCTGAAGTGTTTGGATTGATCTTAAAAGGAGAGCAATGTCTGAAGTGTAAATGACCTTGTCCAAGCATTACCAAAAAATCTGGAGTATGATGGAGGAGTCATCAGAACAGACTGTATTCATAAAGACGTAGATGTTTAAACTATAAACTTTAATTAGGGAAATTTGAAAAAAATCCCAAATTATCATGTTGAATTTTTTTTACTTTATATGTTTATAGAATTCTGGTCTTATTATTCCAACACTTGGAAAGTTCAGTGTGTTTGCAATCAGGAGAGTTCATTCCATAAGAAGCAACATAATGTAGGGGTGAAGGTTAATTAAGTTAGAAAATGTTTTTTGTTTTATTTGTAAATTAAATGTAGGTTGATTTCTTCCATAGAGACTTAACTTTCAATCATCATGTAATAGTATGGAATGAGGTAAGAATTTTTGATGTTGCTCAATATTAATTTGCAATCACTAGGACAGAACAGAATTTACGTTATTTGTTTATGTTTAATTAACAATTGTTACATTTAGTTATTCAGTGTGACTGACTAACGATCTTGGGGTGAATGTCTTTTTTCTATCAATGATAGGAGCTTGTATATAGGGGGATCACAAAGAAGATCTCTCCAGCAGAAGTTGGATCATGGAGCTATTGGACATATTGTAATATAATTTTGTAAATTGTTATTTAGCTTGATGATCATCATCATGATAATGAAATAATAATTTTTCTTATTCTATTTTTTTTTTGCTTTTAGTTATTTGATGACTTTGGGTAGAATGTCTATTAATGCATATCTACCAGGGACATGGATTGGTAATGATTCATGTCTTGAAATGTTGGAGATACATATGGGACACATAAAAGTACATCTTTTGCTATGTGAATAGAATTTCACTTTTTATCTATTGTTAATAAAATTTGATATGTTTTAAATCAAATTCGTCTCTTGTTTGTCAGACATGTTCATGCTCTCACTCAATAATTTAATTGATTAAATATATACACAGGTTATTATAATGTATAACTAGGTAATCTTTTTTCTTCATTATTAAAATTGTAATTATAATGTATAACATAACAATAAGGTTGGATATATCTTAGGTCACAAAAACTGAGTTGCTATGTAAAGTAAAATCACCCCTGAAGAGAGCCAAAGGCAACATTCTCCTGGGGTTCAAATACTGAGATGTAATGGAATCTGAAAGAGGAGTGAAGTATGGATGAGCTAGCCTAAATTAAATTTAGATTTAATGAGTAAACCAAGAGTTAGGCCATTGGATGTGGATATAATCATTGATTAGTTAATTCATCATTTTATTCACAGCATCATACCAGAAAACCTTAGGTTTGATTGTAGTTAGATACATTCCCCCTCTTCTGGTGCAAAACCCAGACTGTTACAATAGAAAACTTTTACATTGGACAATAAAATAGTATGTGGGGTACTGTAAACTTAAAGAATTTGATTGTTTACGAATATTTTCTGGAGTGAAGATGGAATGGGAATCCTAGCAAATTGATTAAATATCCTATTTTCTAAAAATGATTTATGAGAGTTTCTGGACATAAAAACTACTGGAGCCTATTTCTGGTCATATAGTTAGTAAAATAAATGTTATTCTTTTTATCATCTCTTTATTTAAAATCACTTAAATAGAAGAGTTTCTATAAGTTTAAAATATTTTTTATGAATCTTTTTGATGTTCTAATACAGTATTTTTTTAAAAAAAAATTGATTATATATTTGCTTAGTATTACTTATTTATTTTTTATTTGTTTATTATACTTAAGATTAAAAAGATTTAGTTTTAACATGTTTTTGTCGAAAGCATCTTAACATAATAATAAAAAAAATACATTTCAAACTGTCACTTGTATATTTTTTTGCTGTTTTTAATTTTCCAGATTTGTTTTTGATTTATTCAGTGCATTTAATTTTTATACTGAAGCTATATCCTGATAGTTATTTTATTATTTAATAAGTAATTTTTATTTTAAAGCATTCATACTTCTGAACATATATCTACTGTGTGTATTTGCTAAAAAAGTGGTTGAAAAACAAAATAGATGCACATTATAATAGAAAAGTGCGTTATTCCTAAGGGAAAGAATAAAATAAAAAAAAGTTTATTTTCAATTTTTTGGTGTTTTTATCATTGTATTTCTAAAGGCCACCAAATTGCAACTATCCACCAGTGCATGAATTCAAACTAACCTTTCTCTATGAATGCATTTTATGACCATTGTTTTTTCAACAAATCTCCACGACTGTGTTGACAACTTATGTTGATACCTATAGCTGACTTAATGAGCAGAGGTTGTTCATAGAACACATGCACAGTGAGAATGGGCAGGTTTTTTTTGATTGTGATAAGGTGGAGTTGAAATGAGAGATGCATTGATAAAACTAAAAAAAAAATTGTAAAAATTATAGGTTTTGTATAAAAATGGAACGTTTTGGAATATAACTGTAGTAATTCTGCCTGCTATGATAGTGGCCTGAGTTTGAATCCAGACTTAAGTAAACATAATTTTTTAACAGACTTGTAAATTTTTAGGTAGCCAGCTCTTGGCCAATCCAACTAACCATCCAGAAATGGTTAGAAAATGAGTATCTAGAGCATTACTTAGTTATAGAATATAAAAGTAACAGAAACCTCTCAAACCCTCTCCATTCAGAAATTGATATTCAAAAGAGTTTGCCTAAATGAGCTATTTAAAAGCTGCTTTATGTTTTACAATATATATAATATAAGGATATTGAAAATTTTACATACAAAAAATAATATTTTAAAAGAATAATAATTGAATGATATTCAAATCTTTATATATAAGAAAAGGAAACTTATAATTAGAAAGCAGCAGCTGTTAGAAATATATATTAAATAGATAGTTTCCTATGGAATCACTTAGATTTAGGAATAATAATGAGTGTGCTTTCATTCAAGACATTAAAATAAAGTCTAAGCAAAAACATTAAAGTAGGAATGGAGAGTATCCAGCCCTTGAAAGCTCACAATGTGATCTATGGCATTTTATTTATAAAATAAATCTGTATAAATTTTTTTATTTAAACACACATTTAGAGCAGTGCAAATATTGAATTATGAGTTAAATAAAATATTTATTTTCTCAACTACATCTTTTTTCTCTCCAACCTATTTTATTCTCAGAGGTAAATTAATAAAAATTTTGATCAAACATAATAGTCTAATTTTTAAGTTAGTCATTTTGGGTGGTCCACGAGTGAGATTATAGTTATCCACATGGTCCTTGGTAAAAAAAGGTTCCTCACACCTATTTTGAAGTATAGATCTAAAAGCAAGCAAAGTCAATTGTGGTTGATTTTAAAACAAATTTTACTTAGAATAAAATAGCATAAAAGAACAAGATTAAAATTTTATAGCATTTATTATAAGCCTGAATAATTAGTAGTCATTAACTAATAATCATTATTAAATCCATAATAGAGATGTTCTACCCATAACCAGAGACTATTTGTGATTTATCGTCATCAAAAATGATTAGCATCAAGCCCATGTTCTCACAATGAAGGCTACAAAACAGAAACATATATATATATATATATATGGTTAGGATATTACTAGATATGAATTTAATAAGCATTAGATTATTTAAACTTACAATATATGCCAGCAATAGGACAGACAAAAATCGAATCAATGAAAGATTACTTTATTCATGCTTACTGATCAACTATAATTTTTAAATGTTTAGAATGGTTTATTCTATCAGTAAATGTGGCAAAAATATAGCATGGGTTATGCATATATATTATACATCATTTTCTTATGAAATTTTTTATCATAAAAATTATATTTTAAAAAAAAAAATACATATAAAAAGCTTAGAGAATTTATTTATAAGGAATTCTAAAATATATTGATAAATATTTTCAGGATATATACAATATTAATAAAAATTATTCTACACGAATAAAGCGTGATAAACAGAGCACAAAAACATTAATTATAAACAACAATTAGCCAAGCGCTTTCGGTACTGTATACCAGAATCATGGCGACATACTGGAACTGAACGATTAATATTCCAGTGCATGCTCAGTGGAACACTAGTGTTACGCTGATTAATAACGTTTTTAGACTTCGCAATAAACCAAGCCTCTTTCAACTTCCTTTTCCAATCATTTGACTCATTGCACACAGTAGTAATATTTTGAGGATAAAACTCGTGACCACAATTACTTTCATGATTTGAAAAAACAGAATTAACCTGCAAATCACTTTTAGATTTTTTGTACTGATAAATATGCTGTTGCAAACGCGTTAAAACATTGGCTTTTATTTCCCCGAAATAAATAACATTACAATCAATTTTTTTGCAAGTAATGGAATAAACCACTTCATACTTATTCATTTCTTATACATTATCCTTTGAATTGTTTATTAATCTATTCAAACACAAAGGGGAACGGAATCCTACTTTATAATCTTCACTGACAATATTTTTTTAATTTCTTACTTATAGGTGGCACATAAGCTAAAGAAAACCACTTTTTGACAGCTTTATTATTTATATCCACTTTATGTTTGGACTTTAAATTCTGATAAAACAAACACAATTGTCTGTGTAATATAGTCTTTTTATATCCCACCTCTATCAAATCATCCATATATTTATCAATATTATCTTTCCTATCTGCCTCAAATTATCTGACAGAGTTTTTATATTATTTATTTACAATATTAATAAGTACATTTTTACTTTATATCAAAATGAATTGTCTTGGTCAATTATTTCAAATGTATTTTTTAGAAAGTAAAGCTATTTTTAATTATTAAAATAAAATTATGTTCATCAATAGAATAATTTATAAATACACTTTTTAATATTAGTTTATTTAAAGAAGTCCTTTAAATAGATATTTTTATCTAGGACTTAATTTTGAATGAAATAACAAAATGTTCTGATTCCAATAATAAATGATAAGATTTCTAATACATTTTTTTTTAAAATTTTATGTAGAGTAATTCAAAAATTATTCTTAAAAGACAAGCATCGGTGGCCTAATGGTTAGCATAGCTGCCTTCCAAGCAGTTGGCCTAGGTTCGCTTCCTGGTTCAACGCATTTGACATATAAAATAAAAAAAAGAATTTTATTTTAAAACTTATATATAAAAATTTACGATGTTTGAATAAATTTAAAATATTTAAATTATCTTTTTTATTTTATAATTATTATATTTTCTCAAATTTATTGTTTTTATTGTACATTAATTTTATGAAGTCTATAATATTTCATCTTGTGAAAATTGTATCTTTAAACAAATACATTAAAAAATCAATAAGGTATATCACTAGTTAACAGAATATATGTGAACTTGGATTGAGATAGAGATGAAAATTATTTTAGTTGGAATTTATAGAATATATAATGTGCATGCTCTTTTGTGTGTGTATGGATTATATGGCATTTTTTTCAAATGATATAGAATATATAGAATTGTTATTAGAAAGGTATGGAGAGGTAGGAAGAAATATGGAAATTATATTTATTAAAAAAAATCAAAGATTCTAGTACTTAATGGTAAAAGTGAAACTAAAAGATGAACAATGAGAGTTATTTACATTGAAAATGAGAATTATAGATATTTATATACTTGAATAGAATACAAAAATTGGAATAGTATTGGTTTAAAATTGAGAACGTTTTTCATAATAAGTAGGAACTATGTACAATTATTTGGAATGGAATTATTGGGCTAGATTTAATATTTGGAAATGATGCACTTAGTGTTGACCAGGAAACTTGAAAATTTTTAGATAAAATGCAAAAAAAAATGGATTGGATGGGGAATTGTGGGCATTAAATGAGACTATTAAGATAAATTAGAAGGAGCTTTTTTATGAAATATGAATGAAAATGAATTAGTATAATGTTTGGTTGGCTTATATGAGAAAGACTGTAAGTAGATTGGGCAAAAAATATTTTACAATATGAAAAGATAATTGATGTATTAACAAACTCCACTTCTCCTCTCTCTTTTCTTTTTTTATATAAATAAAAATACAATAAAAGACAAATGACTCTCAATATGCATTTCATGCTGAACCACTCATCAGTTGGCCCAGGTCATAGATTATTTATTTCCATATATTTATATAAGAAATTGGATAAATGTGTAGAGAATCTATTACTGATCTGTTATAATGGGAATGAGAAAAGATAAATTGATAAGAAAAAGAATTGTGGAAAACAAATATAGAGATTGAAAACAAATAGCTTAAAAATAAATATTATACAGAATCTAGAAAATTTTGTAATAATAGTAAAGAAGCTTAGTATTATTTAATGAAAGAATTTTATTAACTGTGAAATAAAAACAAAAAATTAAATCATTATATTACTGATATGCTGTATATGAAGACGGAGAAGAGAGGGTTGAATATTTATTTTTGGAATATATGATATTGAAAGAGGATTAAAGAAATTTTATAGAAAAAACAAAAATTTGAAAGTAAAGACAATAAAGGAGCTAGAAATTTTAGAATTTTTTATGTAGGTTTCAATAACAAAATTGAAGAAAAGAAATATAGGACAGTGTAGCTATTGAAATGGCTTTTATTGAAATAGAATATGAAGAATAGTTGAAGCAGAGCTACAGAAATAATTGGATAATAAGGCATAAGAATTACATTTTTAGTGTGGTATGTAATATTTCGGAAAGATGAACTTTTTATTATGACTAACAGCATTTCTAGGTCTATAGTCAATGCTTAGAAACTTTTGGCTTTTTTAAGGAAAAACCATTTTACACCATAGAGTTTACTCCTGTACAGCATTATATTATATATATATATTACATTTTAATGAGGTATTTATTTATTTTTTATATTATTCTAAGATTAAGAATCTAGAAGAAATTACATTAAGAGAATAGCTAGCAATAATAAATAAAACTAACTAATAAAGTATACTGCTTTATTAGAAAATTCTATCATTGACTGATAGAATTATGATTGTTTGGTTATAAAATACTTATTGCCTAGTTATCTTTAATCCATCTTTGAGAAGAAAAGTCATACATATATGAGAAGTTTAACATTGAAGTGAGAAGATACATCTCTAAGAAACTACAAAACATTTAAACAAGAAAAAATGAAATAACTGGTCAAGTAAACATGTAAATAGCTAATAAAAAAAGTTTTTTCAACTTTTTGGTATTTAACATAGTAAATAATAAAGTTAAATATCCATTTATTGATCAATGTCTAGTTGGATTATTATCTCAAACTTACTTAAAGTTTTTCAGCTATTTGAAAAACTTTAGATTTATTACCTTACCGTTGAATTAAAAATGGAATGGTTAAGTATCTAACCAATGATTATCTGAGTTTATTATTCTGTATTTAAGTAGTTGTTTTCAGCTATCTGAAATTTTTTTAGACTCGATCCTAATTTGAATCCCAGATTGTAAAAAGATATCTAGTGCAACCATTCCACCACAGGGTTCGTTAATAAAATTCATATTAAAATTTAAACTATTGATGATTTTCTTTCTATCCCCAAGTAAAATTTACCTAAGTTTTCTCTCTATAATAGCCTTTTTAATAGATAGTTCACAGCAGATAATAATCTTCATGATAAAACTGGCAAAACTCACTATACGTATTGCCACACACAGCAAGCTAGAGTAATCAATGGATGCCAGAAGGCTTGGGCATAAAATCCCCATCTAGTGCCTACTCATCCAATATCCCCAGACCAGTTTCTGGCTTGTGGCCTTCATCAGTGAGAAGCCTTAGATCTGAGAGCACTGCACTTAGATCTTAGGTGTTTTCAGTTTAAGACTCATAGTTTTGTAGTTAAATGGTGATAAAAGGTGGTTTCTGTAGGGTTGCATTAGATCCTAAGATCTAGGTGCAGTGCTCTCAGATTCAAGGCTCCTCACTGATGAAGGCCACAAGCCAGAAACTGGTCTGGGGATATTGGATGAGTAGGCACTAGATGGGAATTTTTTGCCCAAGCCTTCTGGCATCCATTGATTACTCTAGCTTGCTGGGTGTGGCAATACGCATAGTGAGTTTTGCCTATTTTAACAACAGTTATACACAAATATAAGAGGTGGTGGTCATGTGATGTTTATAATCTTCATGATCACTCTTTTACAAAGAAATTGTAAATGAGAATGCAGTAATCATCAGCCTTTCGAACTTTTAGATGGTGAAGTTTTTCATTCTTAAATTACTTTCTAGTTAACAGTAGGGTAGATATGCATTTACATACTAATGTTTAATAAATATCTGTATTGGCTATGTAATATTTACCTGTGGAAAGCCTATTGAAAGAAACTTCACTTCATTTAGATTTGAATGCATATAGTTTGTCTGATAAAGATTAATAAAAACATATATAAGTCTGGAGATAGCAGAGATACTAAAAAGAACAAAGATGATAAAATAGACGACTAGTTATAGAGTTGTTTTTCCTTATATTAAAGGAGTCACTGATAAGATCAATAAAAGACTATCTAATTTTAAGACTACCTTTAGCAAAAACATTGGGGATTTTTTTTCATAAATCTAAAGACCAAGTACTTTTGGAAATCTAAGGTCAATATGAAATTTTATATTCACAGTGCTTAAGAAGCTATGTAGGTCAATCCAGTAGATAAATTAATGTCAGAATTAGGGAGTATAAAAATGCCTTCAATTGAAAGTTGAATACACCAGCTTTTATTTTGAATTTTTTAAAAAGTGGTCACCCAACTGATTTTCATAATGCTAAAATATTTGTTAATTTGGAAAATTTTCATTTGAGAACCATGAGAGAATCTACTGCAATATTAAAAACACAGTGTTTTAAATGAATCTGATGTAACACAATATATTCCAGCCTTGTGGAGACCCTGTACTTTATCTTTTTTTTTTCTAAAATCAACTTGAAATCAATTCATTGTAAAACTGAAAGAAATAAAATTTTGTTCATTCACCTCATCATATATATATATTGTGCCCTTTTCTATAGATCAATGATGGTTATAAATGGTCAATTGCTAAAAAATTTTAAAATTAATATTATATAGTATTTAAAATTATAAACTATAGTTAAGCAATAAAGGGTTAATATAATATATTTAAATAATAAGTATTGTGATGGTGGGGATTGCATCTAGTTCTATATTTTTCTAAATTATTTTTCAAAATTTTATATAATCATTTTAAATGATATAAGTAGCAAATTTATTAATACAGATAAAACCAGACTAAACACCGGAAATGTATACGTGACTGTCTGGAATATTTTATGTATAAGCACCAGTTTAAATTAATAATGATAATTAAAATATTTAAAACAGTATATTATAGAGCTGGATGGAATCGTCACACATTATAATAAAAAATAAGATTATACATCTTTATTGGTTATTGTTTCAAATTTATTTTAAAAGTAATTAAATTGTAATAGATAATAATTAATTTAAAAATAATAATAGGTTAATATTTAGGTCTATTACGTCACAATTTTACAACTTTAGAAAATGTTTACAAACCAAAGTAGGGAGTGACCAATAAAAAGATAGATTTTGGCAGACAAGAAAAATCGCGCCAATTAATTGTATAAACTAGGAGAACAAAAATGTGTTGACTCCAGAGCAGAGGTAAAATTTTAAGCTCTTTAAAATTTCTTTCTTTCTTCAATTATTAGTCAATTTTATTAGAATTTTTAATAAATATCTTTGAAAGAAACTAACTAACATTTTAAAATCTTTCGAAGCGAATCTAAGAATAAAATTTTAAAAAAAAGTTCTCATAATGATGTTTCACTAACTCCACAGTTACCTGCCAGTGGATTCTATTAAAATATAATCTGAATTTTCAATAAAAATGGATGGATTCTTAAAACTAAGTTATAAATTTTGTAATATTTCAAAAATGTTAACGTTGTTCATTGATATAGTTTGTATAGCGTATTACTATGAAAACTGCTTTAGTGCGTGTAAAATTGATGAAAGGACATTGTGCGCAAAGTTAATGAATATAATGAAAAATAAAAATAAATATTATTCGTGTAAAAATAAATGGACAAAAAGAATTTTATGAATTACTTTCTTTAAGATGACCTGAGCAATTACCCTAGAAATAGTTAAAGATCCAAAATGTCGTATATAAAATAATAATGAATAAAAGTAAAATTACCAAGGAAATTACTTGCCTGAAGAAGAAGAAAAAGAAAATAGTTTACAGAGAAATAAATATAAAATATTGGATCCATGGAAAAACGCAATTTGGTACCGTAATGATATAAATATTTGTAGTTCTGATAGAAATAAAGATGCATCAACGTGCCGAGGTAATATTCGCCCAACATTAAAAACTTCGTGGGATAACTAAATAAATATTTTTAATAATTTTGAATTAAACCTTGAAACTAAAGATCATCTAAACAGTTAACTAAATGAACTAATTTATTTTAAAACTTTAATAATCAGAAAGGAGAACATTCGGATAAAAGAAGAAATAATAAATATTAGGGGACTAACCAAGATTTACCGCCAGAAAAATATGTGATTATGGTTTAAATTATTTTCTTTATTAATCTAAGTTAAACATTGAGTTTAGATAGCAATAGGGAAACAAATACATTAATTTGCAATATAACATTATATGAAATAATATGTTTTTTTTTGATTTGGAATGTTCAAATAAAATTGTATGTGTGTGGAAATTTTGTATGTTTGCGATGCTCGAGGAGAAAGAAAACCACTACGAACTCTAATAGGAAGGTAAAAGATTATTTTGGTACATTTTATGGTTATTAATGATATAATGTATGTTTTATTTATTTAGATCAGCTGTGAACCGAATGAATGTAGTGCAAAATTTTATTGTTATAGTTATTGTAAAACGCATTTTGAAAAACAACACTCTAAAACACTATGAGATGTAATTAGATTTTTAAAAATATGCATACGACAATCATTTAATGTATTATTAATATAGTTCAATATAACCAATGGTTATGTCATATTTTCTGTTAATTTTTCCGATTAGGATATTTAAGTGTTATTTAATAAAACGTAGATGTCGAACCTACAGTGTAATAAAGCAAGACAAATTGTTCTTATAGAATAGGGGAATGTTTTATATTAGTGAATTTTGTTTATTGTTTTAAAAGGTAGTTAGTTTTATCGATGTTGGATACAGTGAAAATCTTGAGAGATAGTTTGGATAGTGACTTGGTAGTACATGGAGATTCGGAAACCAAGATGATGTATTAAAAACTAGGATGCTACAGGGAATGGAATTATAAGTAGTTTTAAATGGTAATCAGCGTAGTTAACAAAGCCCTACGACTGTTACACATATTGTCATGGACAGTGTTATTTTATCTTTCTTGTGAATCTTATTAGATGTTTGGTAAAGCTGAATAAATAGCTGCCACATCGTGCTTATCGTCAGGGTTATCAGACAAGGAATGTCGGCCCTATCCACACTGTTCCATACATTTTGAAGTATATATTTTGATGAGTTATTTATCTATCTTCCCAATATCCTATACATCTTTCGCTATCTTTATCTGTATTTCTTGCAACTACATCGTTATTTGATAAGTCTATTGAAAAGAAACAATAGATATTTTAGAATGTATGTTATGCAGTTATTTGAAATAAGAATAGTTAAGGATTAACAAAGAGTAGATTATAATTATGGAAAAAAAGATGCATATATCCTAAGGAAGGAAGGAGTCAGAGAATTATTTTAATTTTAAGAAATGAACTATAATTTGCTAAAATATATCTAAGTAGAAATATACAAAAATATTAAAAAATGATTTAACGTGTTCTTATTGTTGATTATATTTAAAAATATAAGTATTGCATATTTAAAGAATATAATAACATTCGATGATTATAATATATGTTAAACTAAAACAGGTGATAATTAAGCTCGTGTTATGGCATTATACATGAGTATGGCTTATGAATAAATGTATTAGAGTTTACGAGCATTATATAACAAACGTAATAGGTAGTAATAATATTTGCACAATATGCAAAGTGACTTATATAGAGTTACAAAAGAATGTAATTTTTTTTTAGAGGAAAAACCATATTGATTATAAATTTATAATGTTTATAAATGATGTTTACCCACATATATAACTTAGAATACTGTAATTTTTAATATTAAAAGGTAAAGAATAGTATTACCCATATAATAGTTAAACTAAGTAATATAATAAACCTAATTAGAAATAAATGAATAACTTATAAAAGTATAATAATTTAAATTAACTATAAAAGAAATCTAAAAATGTATAATTTAACTTTTGTAGTGTTAAAAGAAAGGAGGATATCCCTTGTAAATAAATGTAAATAGATTTGTTTGTTTTATCTTAATTTTGATTGTTGTTAATAAAATTCTAAAATTTGTTATTAAAACTTGTGTCTGAGTTTTGTTTTCTCTACATCATTGCATGGATTCATAGGGTATGTTTACAGTCATTAAACTAAGTATATAATTGTTTGCACAAAATATAAATAAAGAAGTATATTTAATCTTAAATGTTTGTTGGTATTTTGTAATTGAATAATTATGAAATTGCATTACATTATTGGTCATAAATCCATTATTATAGTAATTTGCTAAATTATATGCTATTAGTTGCCACTTACTTCATTTATCAGATTATCTAAACACTGCCACTTACTAATTATTTTATTACGTAAGGAAAAAGATAAACAAAGGGAGGATATTGAGTGATTAATTAATTTATTATGGTTATAAATTTGCGATAAAAGAAAAGCTATACTAGTTGGATTAAACAATGAAGATTGTGATTATTATTCTTATTGTTTTATTATTAATCTAACTTCAGAGTAGTAAATTATGACACAAAATCCCTTATCATATTTTGCTACTTTATTTTAATTTAACATTGAATAAATTTAAGAACCTGAGATTATTTTATCTGAGCTAGATAATTACTATTATTGTTATGATAGATAAAAGATTAATACTTTAATTGTTAAATGAGTTTAGTGATTAGAAGTTGCAGAAGTCATAAGAATACTATGTAGTTATTATATGTAATAGTAGTAAAAGGGGGGATAGTGTTCTTATGCCATTGAGGTGGTATCCTATGGGATACTATCTCAATGCAATCTACTTTGTCACTTTATTTCTACTTCTAATCTCCTGAGTTATAGAATAGTTATTTGAGTTAGTCTAAAACCGAACCTAAGTTAATTTTAAGCAACCTGAGCTAGCAAAGCATTTAGTTGAATATCTCATTAATTGTTAGAGCTAGAACCCGGGGAGGCGACTTTCACTATACTATATTATTTATTTTTGAGTGTAGTGGAGCTACACGAAGGAGAGGTCATAATATATATATATATATTGTAACCATATATTTTAGTATAAAATATAATAATTGATGTAACTGGTATAAAAATTTCTCTTTCTTCTTTTGGTGATTTGATTGGCTTGATTTGCACTTTGAACAGATTACTCTCTTATATTCAAAATAATTTATTAGAGAGAATGGGTAATATTTTGCCTTACTTGTTGTCTATATTATTTTAATAAATTTAAATTGCTTCTTTCCATATACTAATTCATATCAAAATGTTTAACTTTTTAAAAATTTTGACAACACATTAAATTTGGTAAAATATTATTAAAAATAATAATAATTTTTATTTGTTTAAAATGGTCTTAAAAATTATTTCCATTGAATTAAAAAAAACCATTTGTTCAACTAAATTTAATTATTAAAAATAAATACAGTAATTACGTATGCATTTCAATGTAAAAAAAGAAAGGAGCGCGAATTTAAAAGAAGATCGTCTGATAGTGTTGCTTTTGGAGGGAGAAAGAAAAGAAAATGGTAAAAAGGCAAATGGTGTAAATATGATAAGCTTATTTTAAAATAGTTAACAAGTAAACGGATTACCACAAAGTTTTCTATAAACGTAAAAATAACATAGTGGTATTTAATAATAAGATGAATTGCTAAATTTAAAAGTCTGTTCAAGTCGGCTAGCCAAGTGGATCAAATCGCCAGTAATAATTTTCCAATATTACATTTGAAATATGTCGGAGCTTCCCAGTTTAAAAAAGAATTAATTGCAAGAGTTTGGTATGTTTTAAAATATTTATTATTCTACAATTTGGAAAAATTAAATAAGTATTTTAATTACAGAAGTTTTATAAATATGAAAATTTGCTTTTTAAAAAAGAAGAAGTTTAAATTAAAGTAAAATGTTAAAGTTATTAACATAGTTTAATATTTCCGTTTATAATTTTAATAAAAAATATAGTATTGATTGATATTTAACTTTGCAATGCCAGTAATATATTTGCTAGTTAATTTGTTTACCATTTGGATAATAAAAACAGTCTTCAAATAATTAATCAAAGCTATTTTCTAATTTTATCGTCAGTTTGGAATGATTAAATTAATTGCTATAATTAGTATTCCTAGATTTAAGCGTGGATAAATAAATATTAGCATGGATGTGATAAACTTGGAACAGTTTTAATAGAGAAATGTAGAAATTAATAACTTATGAAAAAACATTTTCATTTAAATTCTGCGTGTCATGTTTTGAAATTGTTTCATGTTTATGGAGCCACGTAAAATCGTTAATCTAATAGTGCTTATAATAACTAATACAAATGGATAAAATTACATGTATGGAATTCAACTATAATTGTAGCTATTACTTCGTATATTTATTGTTCGACACATCGTACATGGATTTCACGGATCATATTTGTAGTTATAAAATGCTATACAATTTAATTTGTGATACACACACCTGCTAGAATTCATGTATTGAACTATAAAATGCTATACATTTAATTTATATCACACACACACCTGTTAGATTTTATGTATTTGATGAATAATGCATTACTTTAATTTTATCGTTATAGGAACTTGCATGTGAAGTTCATAAGTTATATTTTATTAAGTTTAAATTAATAGGGGTTGAATAAAATATTTATTCAAGAGAATAGCGCTTGCGAAAAAGCTTGAAAAGTACTAAATGAATTCATGAGATGTATCAATCTTTATGAGGTATTTTGTGAGTCTTTCCAGATTTCTATTCCTATACCAATATTACTTATATTATATTACATATGTTTTATTTTAAGCAAGATAAGTTAGTACATTAGTTGTCCTGATTAGCGTAACATTTTATTATGCAAGAACCCACATTTGCTAAAGTGTTAGTGTTTTCTGAATGGTCAGAATAACTGAGGAGGATGATTTTGCACTTTAATGTGAAGTAAATAGTAATGTTGTTTTATAATGTTAAAAGGCATTAATCTGTGCCGGTGGTTAATCCGCAGATTACTTAATTGCCATTTTTTGTATTTTACACTCATTCCTGTGCTGGTGGTTAATCCGCGGAATTGTGTAATTATACTTATTACTTTATGATGGTGTATAAATCCACAAAGCGTTTAGTGTTATTTAATTCCTATGTGTAGATGAATGCATCCACAGGAATATGGTTTTACTTCATAGATATAAGTTGGGCAAAGTATTTTAGTTATTCTGCTAAATCATCTTCTTCCATTTGTAAGTATAATTTATAAGTTAGATTATTAAATTGTAGCAGGACATTCTATTCAAGTTACCTCATAATAATTAACTGTTGGTTGATTATTATTTACCTGAATGTAAGTTTAAATTTTCACTTTATTTAATGATTGCATTATAGCTAAATCCTACAGATATAATATTATTTATTATATTATTATAAGTTTACGGTATAGATTTATTGAATCTGGAAATGACATTAGATGTTTCATGAGTTGATGTTGAATTTAGTATAATTTCCTCAATACATTCATTATATCAAATTGAAATATAAGGTATGATTAGGTTTTTAAAAACCGTACCTATGATATGTTATTGAAGAAAGTCGATGGAATTATAATTTATTTATTTTATTTGTTTATTTATGTCTGTAATTATAACATTAGAATTAATTACTTATTATTCATAAATTTGTAAATAAACGTTGATTTATAATTAAACTTACTGTGCCGTTGCTATTTGTCATTCGTAAAATCAGAAATCATAAACCTTGGATAGAGCATACATTGAAGTACATACTATCATCAACATGATATAAGAGTTTAGTGATATTTTGAGAAAACATTTGGATGCTTTTCGTCTTTGGTAGTTTATGATGTGTAAGGTACAATAAAATCCCATTTACCTTTTCCATCATTTTAGCTTTGCGTAGTTGATTCTAGTATACAATATAAATTGATTATTAAACCTGTAAACAGATTTACCAAATAATGACATGATTGAATATATTTACTTAACGTTTTTAAATTATCATTTATCAGTATAATAAGAGTCTCAGTGATATAGTAAACCATAAAAAAAAAGAACCCAAGTATTTATGTTTATTCATTGCAAAGCTTTACCTGGACTAGCATTTGTATTAAAAATCATATAGATGGTTTAAAATTTCATAATCTTATGTAGTTCCACAAATTATGCCATCTTGTACATGGTCGGCCATCGGGTCTCATACAATGAAAATCGCAAATTAAGGTTTGAAAGATAATAACATTACACTTATAATTTGTTTAATGTATTTTATCATACTACTATGATAGGTCTTCGCGGTACACCCTGGCTGCGATCAAATTAATTCATAAAAAGTTTATGTTATATCATTGGTTTGGTCTGTGGTAAGTTGCTCCAGATGTTGGTTGTGGTCTTTGGTGCATAATATAGATAGCATGATATGCTTTTGGTTACAGCTCTTAATAGCTGACAATGTGCAGCGGGAATTGATCGGTGATCGAGGTTACAATTCTTAGCGCACTTATGTTTTGGTGATATTATGTAGTTGGGACAACAATCGAACGGTTACAATATATATATATATAAGAATGATTATTCTTTACTTCATGCTCAATGTTATTATTTAATATCTAACTGTTCTTTATTAAGACCTTAATTTTGGCAATGGTGAATGATATTACATCTAATATCAGGAAATTAAACAAAATAATGCACGGTTTAAGTTAAAAAATACTTTAGTGTTAAAAGGTTGCCTTGACAACAGTTTGTGATTGTTGATTGTTATCTATATTGAGATTGTTTAAGTGTTGTCTGGTTTCTAATGGTTATATATATATATATATATATATATATATATATATATTATATATATATATATATATATATATATATATATATAAAGAGAGGAAAGTTATAGACTTAGAAACATGTATTGCAGAGTTATTGGATGTGTCTAGTTTTTTCATTATACAGTAATTCAAAGTTTCATCATAAAACAAAACAAAATTGGTAGGCTGTCTTATTTAAAATTATTAAAGTATAATTTATTATGGTTAATTATAGTACAGCATTTTCATATCATGTTATATATATACACCTGGGTCTCGTTTTACGCGATAGATAGGTTCCTCAGAAAACACATGCAAATGAAATTGCGCAAAAATAGACGTAACTTACATTGAAAAAGGGGGGATGCGGTCTGTGATTTTTCAAAATTCGCATAAAAGCAAAGCACCAATGTAAAATTACTTTAAAATTCACGCAAAAAAAAAAATAAGGAAATAAAATATGACTAATAAAAAATTTCAAATTTGAAAAAAATTGATACAAGACAAACTTTTTTTAACTATAATATTTAATTTTATTCAAAATAATATATTTTTATGCATAATTTACATTTTTTTAATACACATTTTGATTATTATCGATATTTGCCGAAAACACGTTCGTTTGCAAACTGAGGAAATACAACTAGCGCTAACTTCACACTCATGTTGAGTCAATGGATTTCTGGTGACAATGTAATTAGTAATTAATCTTGAGACGATGATTTTATTAATTGTATATGAACTTAGACTTACGATAATAAAAAGACATTTATTCACCAATGCTGGGAAAAATTTAATGAAAACTAACAACTAAAAATTAAATTTTTATTTTTGTCTTTAATTTTCAATTCCGTTTAAAAATCAAATTTCATTTCACTGCTATTACTTATCTTTTAAAAATAAACTTGCAGACACTAAATGATTGATAATTGATTACATTTTTTTTTAAAAAGCAAAAACAGAATGTGATTTAAAATACAAAATTAACATGCACAATGTTTGAACAAATTTACATTATAATCTTGTAAAATTTAATGTGTGTATACATAAAATGTGGAAATCATGATTTTAATTTCATTATTGCATAAAATCTTACTATTATAAAGCACTGAAAATATTGAAATTACTAAGATGAAAGTCGAATTCCAATAATGTGCTATTACTTTCAATATAACGTAAGTGCGTGAAATTTATTATTTAAAGTAATAGCGTATTATAGGAGTTCAACTTCCGGTGAATTTTAAAATCGTGTAACTTCAAAATCGTGTTAAATAAGTCTGCATAAAAACAGACCCAGGTGTATTAATAAGATTTATTTCAAAATAAAGTTTGTTGATTGAGTTTTAAAAACAAATCAATCAAAAAAAATTTGATGGCATTCATTAAATCATATGAAGATTTTCCTTCAATTTGGTGTGTCAATTTTAACAAAATATAGACTGATTAATATGACAACTATATTAATTTATAAAGCTGAAGTACATCTGTGCTTTTTCTCTGTTTTATTAAGCATCTTCTATCTGTATTTCAGCAATATTAAGATTATTAGCATAGAATGTTTACTACTTTAGGGACAAAGCTTCATAATCTCTGATTATTCATTATTTATTATAAATTATTATTGAATTTTTAAGCTAAATATTTCATTAGTGCAAATCCTTCAATCTAAAGATCATAAATAGGCAATATGGTATTATGATTCTATTGTCTTAGCAACTGAAATTTGTCCATAAAATAAAGAAACCTTTTATATGCTTAAACTATAATAATAATAATATGGTATAAATTACATTATTAATACAAGTATTACATTTAAATAATTGAATTTTTATATTTATAGGGAGGAACATTATCATGAAATAAAATTTGACCATCATATTATAGTTAGCTGATAGTTGCTTTTTAATTCTTTCTTTTAACATATTGTATGTTATGTTACTTTTTAAATATTACAATACCAGAACTAAAAATTTTATAATTTAAAAAAACAAAAAACATTATTTAATATTTATAAAAAACTTATTAAATATATTATTAAAACTTTTATTTTTAATATTTATGTATTTATATTTGAAATATAATTTTCGTTATTCAATTTTTTGCTTATTGATTTTATAAATAACAGCATGTCAAATATTTTAATCTGAGTTTTGAGATAAAAACTCTAAATAATTCTATTAAATTTAATTTGACATTTATTATTTAATTATTTAACTTTTCATTTTGAGTTTTTATTATTATTATTATTATTATTATTATTATTATTATTATTATTATTATTATTATTATTATTATTATTATTATTATTATTATTATTATTATTATTATTATTATTATTATTATTATTATTATTATTATTATTATTATTATTATTATTATTATTATTATTATTATTATTATTATTATTATTATTATTATTATTATTATTATTATTATTATTATTATTATTATTATTATTATTATTATTATTATTCTACAAATTAAATATTAAATTATAATCAGTATTTTTATAGTGGTTACAATAAAAACTTTTATGTTTAAAAAAGAAATCATTTTATTGTCTAACTATAAATAAAATTAGAATTATTTTTAATAACATTAATTTTTAATATAAAACAGTGAATTAATAACTAAGAATATCACATGATTTGCAATATATGTGCACATTACAAATTTGAAATTATGAATCTTTTTTATGGATTTAAAAAATATATTTTAAATGAATTTAATTGGCTCACTTTTAAATCAATTTAAATGTATTACTTTAAGGTTTGCATTTTTAAAAAAATAAAACTTCATCTTTTAAGAAAAGTATATTTAATAAATTTTATTGCATATAATATAGTAGTCTTAATTTTTCTGAACTCCTATCTTTCGGTTTAGTTTTACTAGATATGAATAGTATTGATCTTTATTTTTGAAATCCCATTGACAATCAGAAATTATATTTTACAAAAAGTCACATTTTAACAGCAATTGTCATTGTTAATATTCATTTGATTTGTAAAGGATTTATTTCAAAAATATTTTCTTTAATTGCAGACATACTATTAATAAATTGCAAGGAATTATATATCTTATTGGGTTTTTTATGTGTAAATGATGTCCTCTTGTGCACAGAAAGTAGGGAAGATAGGAAAGTTACGTTGAAGACATGGGCAAGGTTGGGTAAAAAGATGGGGATTAAATTTAGTGAAGAAAAATCAAAAATAATGATGATTAATGCTGGAGAAAGAGAAGAGAAATAATTTTTATTGGGGGATATAAAATTAAAGGTGGTGAATAGGTATAACTATTTGGGAATCATCTTAAGTAATCATGAGAAATTGCTTAGTTAAATGGGAGAAAAAATTAATAAATGTAGCAAAGAAAAGAAAGGGACTAATAAAAAAATTAAGTTTTCATATAATAAATATGATGTAGCTAGAATTGTATGAAAGGAAGTGGTAGTAGCAGGGTTAACATATGGTCACATTACATTATGTGTTCGTAAAATGGTGTTAAATTACTTAGAAAAAGTACAAAGAGAGGTAGGAAGATATGCATTAGATGGAGATGTGTGGCCAGCAAAGGAAGCAGTTCAAGGAGAAATGGGATAGTCATGTTTTTATATGAGAGATGCAAAAAGAAAAACGAAAATGTTCATTGGGTTGCAATTTGTGATAATAAGAGAATAGCAAAAATATTATTTAATTGGGTTATAAGTAAAAGGCAGGTAACAAGATGAATGAGAAAGATAGTACAGTATGCAGAAAATTTGGATAAGGAATTTATGTCAGTATACTTGTACAAAAGGTGGGGTGATTGTTTTAGAAGAATTGTTGAGTATTATAATAGCAATAAATGGGATAGAAGAATAGATGTATTAATAAAAAATATGAAGTTGAAAAGATGGAAAACTAGTATGAAGAGTAAAAATAGTTTAAATATATATAGAAGTAAGCAAAATATTGGGTGTGATTTAATTTATAATAATAGCAATGAAAGTAGTTTACTGTTTAAGGCTCGAATGGGATATTTAGCAACACATAAAGGGAAAAATATGGGTGATTTAGTCTGAAAGTTATGTAAGGAAAGCATAGAAAATGTTAGGCATTTGTTAATTGTATATAAATGCCTGTAAGCAGAAAGGGTACAAATAATGAAGTTGTGGCAGAATAAATATAAACAAAGTGATTATATAGAAAGTGGGTTCCTGTTTTTTATGCTGGCTTTAGGAAAAGATATGGGGAATTTAGATATAAGGGCTATGAAGTTGACAAAGATTATGTTGTGGAAATGGGATGAAGCAGAATAGAGAAGAATATGGGGGCAACTTGGTGTGGAAAATAAAAAGTGGAGGGAAGGTGGCTGTGCCTGAGAGATTCCTGACTCCAAAAAAAGAGAAGCCACATCACATCACATAGATTCATGATTTCAATGTTTTAATTTAATAGTTACTACTTGTTTTCTGTCAGATATCTTTAATTAATATTATTGTTATTTTTTATTTAGTATGATAAAATGTTGCATAAGAAAACATAATTTTAATCCTAATTGTAGTTAGTATTTATTAAAAATTTATTATACATAATAATTATAGCATTAATTATTTTTCAATTTTTTAAAATTGATAAGTGTAGGATTTCATTATGTTATCAAAAATATTCAAAACTTATTTTTTATGAAAATGCTTTATTTTTATATGTTTTTAATTTAATTGAAAAATCCATAATTACAGAACTTTAATAAATAAATATATGTTTTAAACAAATACACTAAAAAAAATAGGTTTGAATATCTGTTTGTGAACATACAAAAAACAATGCATGTTGTCAAAAGAGCATTGTCTGACTGAATCTCTTGCTTAGAGAGTTAAACAAAAATTATTTTTTTAAATTTGTAAATTTGAATTCATAAATGCAACTATATGTAATATTATTATGAATTATTTTTATGTTGGTCATTTTTATTTGTACATCCAAACATGTCAATCTTTTTGTCTCCAAATTTATTATAATACTATTTTTTTTTCATAACTACATTATTCTATTTTTTATTAATTATGTTTATTGATATCTAAATGTATATATTTTTAAATTGTATTATGAATACTTTTATATTTGTTAACCAAGACACTATTCATAGGATAATTAATTCTAATATTTTTACTGGGAAGTCAGATTCCTAAAGAATAATTTAAATAAAGTTGCAAATAATGATTAATTTGTTGTATCAATGCTAGTCTATTTGATAAACTGTAATTTCTTTACAGACTTGTTAAAATTATAGGAATATGATAAACCCATATATTTTGTAAGGTGTGCTATTATTATTCATATTTTCAGATATCTGCAGGATGATTTGTAGCCAAATGGTCATCACATGTGGAGGATTTATTGCATTTATAAAAAAAAATTTTAAAACCTTAATTGAATTATAATTAAACATAAATAATATTAATAATTCATTTATTTAAATGCATTTTATTATTTTAAGTAATTGGCCATAACTCATTGAATTGCATTGTAAGGAAAATGTGATTATATAAAGAGATCAGTCTAAATAAAAAGAAAATTTAAGCATATTTGAATGACAAGGTTGAATATAATAGACAGAAGCAGACTGGATATTCTGTTTATGAGATCTAATCATAATATATGAAATTATATCAGGTAAATCAACTTATTGTTTTATAATTTTAAAAATAAATTTTAGATCTCTATATTTCTGTCTAGAAGAAAGATAAAAATCAACGTTTTTCCAGAAAAACATATTTGGAGATTTTTTTTAATGTATTGTAATAAAGTATATACTTAAAACACTAAACATCACATGATCACCATCTCATGCTAGCACATAACTGTTACTCTGGTTAGCACAAGTGGCACTACTATATGGAGAGTTTTTGCCTGTTTTAAAGTATATCCTTTTTAGATTTAGAATTCTAAATGATTCTGCAACAACAACAACAATAATTTTAATAATAAAACAGCAACAATAGTACTAACAATAATAGTAGTAATAATAATAATCACAATAATAATAATAACTCTGTAAATATGTATTTAATACCGACTTCTTTAATTATCTTCTTATATAAAAAATTGTTTTGTTCACAGTTGTAAATATTCAGGCATATATGCATATCACTTAATATATTCTACCATTAAATTAAATTTAGAATTTCATATAAATTAAATTAATTTTATGACTAATAAATAAGAAATAGTTATAAAATAATATTTAAGTTAAATATAATAAATCTAAATAATAAATGTAATAAGTAATACCCTAGTAATAATATTTCTTAATGAAAACAATTAATCCTTAATGTGTTCTTTATTTTAGATCTTTTAAGATGCATTTTCAGTGCTCTACAACATAATCATAACATTCAATTGCTTTTAGAATCAATTAACTACAGTGTCTTAGTTTATTGATATAATGTGATTTCCTGTGTTATCATCAGTAGAGTCGATTTTAAGTTAATATGGGCATTCCAAATTAAAAAAAGATAAAATAGTAATAATAATAACCCATTAGAGATGAGTTTGGGATGACTACATAAACTAATCTATGAATCACAAATATGTCCACATGTGGAATGTATTTGGTTCATTAATCTGTTTATTAGATATTTTAGAGTGTTGTCTTTACTTCTGCAGAAAACATTTCTTTCTGAAATAGCTCAATATTGTGGCTAATAGTAACTCTACAATGTATTATATGTTTTATCATAATTCCCAATGAAAACAGTCAAGACTACACTTTTTAAAATGTCATTGAGATAATACAGTAATTTTTTAAAAAATTGAAAATTGCAAAATATTTTTGGGACTTACAATATTAACTATAAATAACAATTGTAATAAGTTATTTGTGCTCTATGCACTCAAAAATCATTTTCAAATTCTATTTTCTCCCTATTTTTTATGAACAAATTTCTTACTTCATATTAAAAGTAAGTCCTTTATTATTAAGAGTCACATATAATACATTTCATTTTAAATGATCATGTGTCACAATATTCCACTTTTAGAACTAATTTTTGGGAACAACATAGACCACTTAATGTTGAAACGTTTTTACCAAATAAATGCAATAATAAAATTCTCATTAGTAACATTTTAATTGGTATCATTTGAAAACCAAAATTTTCATGTTTCAAAATTTTTATTTTTATTTGGCTTTAAAACCTTTATGTAATGAAGTATTATACTATTGATATACACTATACTACTATGGATTGTTATATAAAAGTTTACATGAAGTGACAATAAACCTAATATTTGTATTGTCTCAGAAGCTATTCAGAGTAGCACTGAACAGGTACAGAAGATTTGCAAGCTGCAATTTGCCCACTGTTATTATATATTAATTAAAATTTTAAAAGTTAACCTTTTTATTCCATTTGTTTGAACTTAAGTTTTTACACGTATATGTAAGTAAAAAACATTTTAAAAATTTATTTTAAATTAACTCAAGCCAACACTCCCAAGAGAGGTTATGAATATGGGAACTAAGCTTCCTGAAAGTGCTCAGTCTGATAATTTTCTTAATATTGAGCTTCACTTGTTTGCTTAACATGCAAGTTGTAACTTACTACTTACTGCTCAAAGGTGAAGTAGAAACAAGGATTTTATGTCAATATTATTATTTTTATTATTTTCTAATGTATTGTTGAATTTTAAAAAGTTATTTTATTGAACAATTTATGTACATATATACATGCATACTTATGTACATACATATAGAAACCATCTGTAAAGATAAAGAAGTGTGGCCATTCCAACTTCAAAGAAAGGGAAGAAAAAACAGTTTTAGAAATGGGGCTTGCAATATATAAACAATTCTTTAAACCACAAATACATCCACATATAAAACCTGCTAGTTCATTTCTCCATTTGTCTGAAGTTTTGTGCAAGTGGCTTCTGATTTTTTCAGCAGAAAACTTTTTTATTGAAATATGTCAATACCATGTCTGATTGTAATTTTCAAATGCACTATATTCTTTACCATATCTTCCCATTGAAAACAATATTATATTTCTTTAGAATGTTTTTGAGATAATCCTTTAATGTAAATGGGGTATATTTCTCCTATTAAACCATCTTCAAATTCACCATAAAACCTTTTAAGGAAATCTTGGATTGTTCCTTCATTTTACATGTCCAATCCAGAGATGGTCTGATTTTTAATAGTGAACTTTACAGTATCCTATCCAGAAAGTTGAATAATTTGTAGATTGATTTTGTGAATTTACCGCTGTGTTTTTAAAAATTTTTGGAGAATCCTTAAATGAAACTTTTCTGACTTTATATTGCATCAATAGATCTCATTTCCATACAATAAATTAGATAAAAAAATAACATATCTACATACTGCTAATTGGTTGCAGTACTTATTTCTCTATAATAAGGATTTTTCTGGCAAATAAAGAGCTTGAGCTTTTGAATCCTAATTATTAAACCAAGGTTTTTAAATTTTGCTTTCAAAACATTAAATACATTCTGTAAATCATTTTTTAAATTGATAAAATAGCACAATCATCAACATACATTAAATCCAGAATTCAAGATCATGATTTTTTTGTTTTTGCTTTCAATTGATTCATGTTAAAAATTTCACCAATCATACCTGGATTTTAACTTGATTCCTGTTTTATTAAATTACCTATAAAGACATTTTTCATGTCAACTGTAATGAAAATGGAAAACACTGTTAGAATAACTACATTTCTGTGTTTATTACCAATTTTCATTTCAAGGGTATCAGATTTTTCATCTGTAATAATAATATTTCTAATTTCATCATGTAGTATCTGTATAATATGGATAAATTTTGGTGAACAATCAATTAATTTCAAATAATGCCATAAACCTGTTTAATTAATTGAATTAAATGTCCAGACTAAATCAATAAAAATCATATATAAAACATTTTTTGTCTAATAATCTACAGATAGATATATTAATTGACACTCATCAATTATTAGATAGCTGAGGGAAAATTCATACTTTTTTGGATAATTCTTCCACATACATTACAATTTCACCCATGATGCCATGCTTTTTTTTAGTAAAAGTGTTTTCTTTATTGTTGAAACAATCTTTTTCTAATACCAAAATACTTTACATTTCCGGGATATTTCTTCTAGGAATTTTTTTTTGTCATACCACAGTATATATTCTTATGGTCTTTTTAATTATTTTTTTATCAAAGCATTAGAAATAGTCCATTTTGCCAAACGGATCTTGTAAAAAAAAAATTAATTATTTTTTTATCTTTGTTGAAAATTTTCTAGTAAAATGAAAAGAGACCCTTTGATTTCTTTCTAAGAAATTATAAGAACTGAATGGGAAAGATTTCTAATATCTTTTCCATATATTCTTGTTGACACATTTGTCATATAATTGTTTACATGATAAATCCATATCAATTAATACTCATTAACAAACATTAACCATTGATTAAACTTAAAACCCAACCAAATCTTTCTTTTCAGATGGCTGGTAGTTCTAAATTGAGATATTGATTGGGTATTTTTTGTACTTCTACATATTATCAAGAAAAAAAGCATCTCACAAATAGCTATACTAACAATAAAGAAATAAAGATAATAAGAATGTTTACCTGTAAGTTTATGATGATGGTATTTTAATCGTCATTATATGTTGGACTATTTCCATCATTCGATCGTTAATAATCCCACACAAGTTACTATATAATAGGTCTTAAGATATTTCTGGCTTGAATAGTGACAATATTAACATGGGAATAGAACTTGGACCTTTAGATTCGTGAATATTGAATTTTGTTGCTTAGAGCATAAATTTAAATTCGATGATAATAAATCTAAAGGCCCAGGTTCGATTCCTGTGTCAGTACTATACCATTAGAAATATTGTGTTATATGCTAATCTGTGTTCTTTTGATAACAGTTAAGTGCATTTGAAAAGTTTAAATAAAATGTGATTTTTTCTAAATTAGTTAGTTTACTAAGGCAATAAACCTTTAAGCATGTGCGCTTGAAAATGCGAAGGTAGGGACCTCTACAGGTCTTAACCACAAGCTTACTCTTTGGAAGAAAAGAGGGGAATATTACAAAATATAATTATTACTAAAAATAAGAAGAGATTCGAATTTGAATTGCTATACGTATAATTAAAGATAGGAAATGTTGCAGAAAGGTGACCAGTAGTATGAGAATCTCAATATGACTGGAACTTTGTATATGTAATAAATTCGATCATTAAATTCCAATTGATAATCGTTTGCAATATTGGACCGTTTATTTATATATATATAATGAGTGTGATAATTAAATCTCAATATGATTTAACCTTAGTAATATATTTTAAAAATTGAAATAACTTTTAGAATTTTAACTATTTATAAATAGCAACTGTCAAAAATTATTAGCATTTCGTTTGAATCAAAAATTGTTTTTAAATTGCGTTTTCTCCCCGCTTTATGAACAACTGTTGTACTGTATATTAACCAAGTTTTTAAAAAAGTAAACTCGGCTTATCAAATTTTTAAAAAAGAAACAAAAAAGTATATAAAAAGTAAAAACTATTTTTACCATTCATTTTAAATTTTATTAGTTTTTTTATTTTTAGGAATGTATTATTGCATTTTTAAAATGTTATTTTTATCTAACAATCTATAGGTAGATATATAAAGAAAATAAACAGAAGCCAATTAATTATATAATGGATTTCAAAGATAAGGGAGTGTTTTTTTAAATATAAACATTTCACATACTTCATGGTTATCGTGCTTTTTTTAGTAACTGTTATTTTTTTTCTTCTTTTGATTGCTAAGCAATTCTTTTTCCTTGGCATTCTGCAATATAGTTTGTTGTCATTTTTAACTCTCGTTTTTTATATCATTATACAGAATTCCGCATATTCAGTTTTACTAAATGGCTCGTTTTAAATATATATTTTTTATAATGGAGTTGTCCTTTTCACTGAAAATTTATTGGTAAAATGAAAGATGAATCTTTAATTTCTCTATGATAAATTTTAAAAAAAATGAATGCGATAAATTTCTAATATTCCATCATACATTTTTATTATGTCTTTTATTCTTAATTTACATATGTGAATACTCGGTTAACATTTATCATCAGATTTAGAACATATCATGGTTTTTCTTCTCATATGTTTGATAGTTGTTACCTGATGATATATCATTTGGATTTTCATGAAAAAAATGCATCACCAAATCATCAAAATCATTTTCATCTATTATTGATATAGTTAAGAAGAATGAAGGGCTCTCCAAGATTTATTCAAATGTTCTGATTTCTAAGTCTATTTTCTACAACATATCAGCAAACTTCTTTATTTTGTTTACACATCTTGCATGTGGTCTCTTTCTATGCTTTTTTAATCTCTTGAGAATGATAGTATTACCTGTTTGTTTTCTTACCTACATATTTCATTTTTGATCTCTTCTTATGATTCCTAACATTCATAATTTTATTTTTTATTTCATAGTTTGAAATCTCTAGATTTCTTTTCTGTTAAGCATCAAAATCTCAAATCCATAAATAAGAACTGGTAAAGTACATTTCTTAAAAACCGTTCTCTTCAAACACATATACATAGTTTCTTTTAATATTAAGCTATTTCTATCAAAAGCATTTCATCCAATATATTTCCATCTATAACAATAATCTGACTACGGTATTGTTAATTGTTAATTCTAATTCATGATTATCAACCTTCATTTGTTTCTTCAAAGAAAATCCATTGAACATTACTTTAGGTTTTTAGCATTTACCTATGAGACCTACTTTTTACTTCCATTTGATAACTTTTTCAATAATTTCTGAAGCTCTAAAACATTATTTTCTAAAACAATCACATCATCTTCAAAATCTAGATGATTTAAATAATCTCATTTACTTTTATTTTCTTAGCTTCTCATTTTAATCCAAAAAATACTTTTTATAAAACTGCTGTAAAAGGTTTTGGACATATGGAATCACTCTTTTGTACACCCTCCTTAATATTAATCTTTTTAGAATCACAATGAATATAAACGTAGCTGTTATATTTTAATAATAAAAAAATTAGAATATAACATTACTCTGGGTCTACATCTCAATAATCCTATGCTTCAATCACCATAGAAATGCTTATAGAATCAATTGGCCTTTTCATGATCTATAAATTCAAAAAATAAGAACAACTTGTTCTTTTTTATAACTTCTCTAAAAACATAGGTATGATCCACTGTGCTAAAATACCACTTTTAAATTTAACCTGTTGTTTTCATGAGTTAAAATACAAAGTTTACAGTAAATAAGTTGTAATTATCCTTATGAATAATTTATGTAGAACTAATAGAAGATTGTTATGTCTCTACTTTCTATTGTCTTCTTTCTCATCATTTTTGAATATCAATATTACTGTAATTTTTCAATCATCTGGTATGTCTTTATCATTTAGATGTTGGGATATAATTTTGTCAACATTTTTTTTTATTTCTTCACCTGTTTCTTTTAATATATTAATTATAATTTTATCATTTCCTGAACACTTATCTCTTCTTTGTAGATATAATTGCATATCTCACTTTTTAATTTAAAATCCTAGGCAATTCACAAAATATAGTAATACAGTGATATTTTGTTTTCTTGTTTTTAATTACTATATAATTCTTTATAAAACTTTTCTACATTTTTTCTGAAATTATCTCTTTTTAATAAAAGTTTAATTTTTTTTTATTGCAAAAATAACTTTTGAGACTTTTATTCTCTTCTATATCTTTTCTTGCCAATTCATAATTACAATCTATTACATCATTATTAACTCTTTTTCATCCTACTTTTCAAAACTCAAGATTTCCTAGTCTTTTTAATAGATAATTTTTTAAAAAATTTATATTCTTTTTTATCTTTATACATTGTCTTATACCAGTGAAACATTTATTGATAAATTGCTACTTTTTATACAATTTATATTTCTTATTGTTCCTAATAAAGTATCAGCTGTCTTCTTATTGAATTCATTAAACATCACATGATCACTATCTGGAGGGTTGCATTAGATCCTAAGATCTAGGTGCAGTGCTCTCAGATCCAAGGTTCCTCACTGATGAAGGTTCCAAGCCGGAAACTAGTCTGGGGATATTGGATGAGTAGGCACTAGATAGGGGTTTTATGCACAAGCCTTCTGGCATCCATTGATTGCTCTTGTTAGCACAAGATGGCACTACTATATGGAAAGTTTTGCTTTGTTTTGAATTGTTTTATTGAATTCATTTATGTCTGGACCATCTTCAAAGTCTATTAATATTTTTAAATGATTTTCAAGTTTTAATTTAAATTCATGGACATGCTTCAGGTGATTAGACATTTTAACTGTTAATACTTTTTTCTAAATAATTTTCATCTCTCTAGTTTTGCATTAATATGTATCTTACATCTCACTAACCTATCATTACTTTCAGTATAGAATGTATTAAAAACATTGACAAACATATAATACAATTCTGCTACATGTTTATTTACATAAGGCTATAACCAACGTACATGTGTCTTGAGTGCTTAATTTATTACAAGAGAGATCTTATGTAAATATTACATGCTTACATTGTGCTTAATAAGAATTAATATTTAATCTTTATTTATATGTTTCTATGTGCATTTCCATTTAGCATTTTTCTCAAAAAAAAAATCACAATTTTTTTTCTACAAAATCAATAAGTTTGTGCCCTCTCTTATTTCTAGCAACAAAATCAAATTCACTCAATGCATTTTCATCTTTTATTCATTTAGCAATTTTAGCATTAAAGTTTCTCATGACAATTTTAAGACCTATATAAAAATTCACCACTTCTTTATCATAATGATAATTAATTTGGACGTAACATTAAATTATCTGATTTATTATCTTTTATTAATTTTAATAACCAATGTCACCACTCTGTCTACTATAGTGTTTATTTCCATAATGTCATTTTTTTTGTAATTTCTTAAGATCTTATTTAATATTACACAGTTTTTTTTTCCAATTCAAGCAATCTTCCATCATTTGAAAATGATCTGCAGTTATTAAAAAAGGGTTATCACTAAAATCCACAGTCAGAGGGGTTTTAGTATGCTCCACTTTCAGCTGACAGGTGATTTTATGGCCTCAATTTAGGCATGTCTGTCATTATTAAATAAGTATTAATTTTAAAAAATTATTCACCCATATATTCATCCTGCTTCTAGAAAACTGAACTTAAAAACTATCCAGAAATTGAAAAGAAAGACTGTGGCATCTTAAACTCGTAAGTAAAGAGCCAAAGAACTACCATGCATCTGAAAATAAAGACTGTGGCATTTTTTTTATCTTAAACTGAAAAATAAAGAACTAATAAACTCACCATGCTGTTAGATATATGTTGATAAGCAGCTCATTCATGTTTGTTTATTGTATGAACAATTCTCTGGTAATAAAAGCTGCAATTACAAGAATATATGGGGATGATAGTAGGAGTTTGCACTGCTTAGTTCTTTTAAGGCTTCAATGTGGAATTAAAGAGTCTTCTTTCAATTAACTTCAAATTTATATATATATATTATCATGAGCAGAAACCACTCGCAGATGGTCATGTTTACACCAGAAAAAAAATATATAAATAGATAGACAGAAAGTTAAGCGAAAAAATCAAAATAAGAAGAGATTGAAATTTGCATTGCTTTGCGTGCAATAGAAGATTGGAAATCGGTTGCGGAGAGATGACCCATCGTGTGATATGCTCATGATGACTGGACCCTGTACTGTGTGTAAACGTAAACACAAACACATATATGCACATTACTTTTATATTTATTTATAAGTATCATTAAATAAAAATTCCAAATTAATATTCATTACTAATACATTTAAAAAGTTGGTTTCTGACACTTAGAATGTTAATTATTTATAAAGAACAACTGGAGTAATTATTAGTATTCAGTACGAATCAAAAATCAATTTGAAATTGAGTTTTCTCTCCGTTTTTAAGAACAACTGTTATATTGTATATTAACTAAAAAAATTTAAAAAAAATGAACTTTTTATTCTCTTTGCTTGAACTTTATCAAAATTTTAAAAAGAAAATGTACAAAAAATGAAAACTATTTTTGCAGTACATTTTAAATTTGATTGTTTTTTTTTTTTAGTGATATGTTATTTGATTTAAAAATCTATTTTTATCTAACAATGTATAAATAAATATATCTTGACAAATAAGAAGCAGTTAATCAGCATTACAATAGCTTAAATAACAGGGATCAAATAGGGATTCTAAACGCATCTTGATTTTATTAAATAGCAATATCATCTTATCTCCTAACAAAATCCGACATGCATGACATATATTATAATTAGTGTTTAAATGAAGGAAATCTATTTTTTTTAAAAAAAAGTTATAGTTTTGAAAAATTATTATTATTAATGTACTAAGCTATAACAAAGAATTATGGGCACTCAAATAACCAAGATTGATTCTTGTGACAGAAGATTAATGATTGTGATATGCTCATCCAATAAATAGGTGTGATGAAGCACTTGGATTTTAAATGAAATTCTATCTGGTGACTTGAATTATAATTTTAAAAATTATAAATAAATCATTCTATTAGTCTACATGTAAACATCATATGATCACCATATCTTCTCATAACTGTTATTAAAACAGGCAAAACTCTCCATAAAGTAAGTGCCACTCAGTGCAATTCAGAGTAATCAATTGATGCCTATGATTATTAAAGCACCAAAGACACCAAAATGTATAGGTACTGAACTGAGTTCAGACCTATATGACTACATAAGCTAATGAGCTTGGATTGAAAATATTGTGTTTTAATTTAAGACTCATAGTTTTGTAGTTAAGTAGAGATAAAAGGTGGCTGCTGGATGGTTGCATTAGATCCTAAGATCTAAGTGCAGTGCTTTCAGATCCAAGGTTCCTTACTGACAAAGGCCACAAGCCAGAAACTAGTCTGGAGATATTGGATGAGTAGGCACTAGATGGGGACTTTATGCACAAGCCTTCTGACATCCATTGATTACTCTAGCTTGCACTGAATGGCATTACTGTATGGAGAATTTTGCCTGTTTTAATCTACATGTACTAATTTGTGATTCACATGATGTGTATATCTAATGAATAATTCTATATGTAACTAAGGAGAGTTTAGTGTAATATGCATAATCAATTTAAGATTTGCATTTTATATATATATTTATATATTGTAACGGAATATAATATGCCGTTACATTATTTTAAAATGAAAATAAAAAGATCGTAAATAAAAATTGATTTATTAAAAAGAAAAAAACTTAAAAACTGAAAATTAAAAGTTGTTTAATATATATATATATTGTCACGCAGATGGAAAACTTAAACTATTTTAAGAAAAAGTATTTGAAAGTATTTTTTTTTTTGTAAAAAAGTAAAAATATAAAGATTGATATTTTAAAAATAGAAATAATGTTGATTTCTATAATCTTAGAAAATGGAAATGATTGTTTTATTAATTAAATGTTTGTTCTAAAGCACACTAGCCCTTGGGGCACTTGAATAATTAAATGGTCAGATAAGAGAATACAAAGAAATTAAATGACCAATGCAAGCACGAAAATGACAGCACAGACCGTAACTGAAACACGAGAGGATTAGTGACATCTTGCTCGTTGAATCCCAAGATTTGATGATAAGAGGCTAAGAAAAATATAAAAACAAAATGATTATTATAATTCTTATCTTAGAGCTGTCTATGAATATACCATTATAACTAGCTATATTGCATATTTTCACAATGTGGAAGTCTGCAATAAATTTAATTTTCTGGACAACCAGCTGAGGCCTCTGGATGACAGTTCTTGACCAAATGCATGGCAAGTAGCGGTTTTGTTTCAAAGAAGGACAAAATCTATGAAAGTGAGCATGAAGATGGACTTTTAAATCTGCTCAATCCATAAAGTATGAACTCTTGCGTCTATCTAATAAGAACTTTTCTAAAATTGCAATTAATAGCTGAAAATAAGAACTCTTATCTGACTTAAAGAATGCAAATTCAATTATGAATATTTTTTATGCAGATGTTTAAGCAATCATTTCCATTACTTTGTGTGTGTGTTATGTGTTGATTAAAATGTATTTTAATTTAAGTTGGGTATGGATAGCTATATAGATTTGTTAGGTTTACATTAGTTTAAGGAATTTTAATTTCAGGCTATTTGTTTAGTGGTTAGGTCGATGCTTGTGGAGGGCTATATGGGTATTTATATTAATGTAATGTGAAGCGTGTTTAGCATACAGGGCAATGTGCCCAACTGAATGCATGACCCCAAAGAGGCAGTCATATTGTTGAAATGGTCACAGACATATTTCCTGTACCATTGACCTTTTCTAGCTCTATGGACAGGGATTTATAAGTCAGCAGAAAGACCGCTCTCCTCCCATATGTAGCACCTTTTAAAAAAAAATTATATACATGATTCCTTAGTCATACAGATGCATATTCCTGTTTTGGACATGGATCATTTCCTTCAAATAATATCATGCTGTCAGATGCACATTCCTGTTGGCATGGTTTTATGCTAGCATCTTCATATTACATTGGTTGCAACTATATATATCTGGAAGCAGGCATTGGGTTTGGCTATGAACTTTTAGTCTGAGATTGAATGAATGTTTTGATAAGTTTTTAAGTGGAAAAAATCTATGTAGCCTATCTATACTCAACATGCTAAAGTAAAATATAATTAAAAGGTCCATCTGAGTGGACTTTATTAAACAATAATTTAAATTTAAAAATAGTAATAATAACCAATTTAAAACTAATTGTAAAGCCTAAATTTATTCCTCAATTTTAAATATAAATATTATATATGTGTGTGAATAAATGTTTGTGTGTTAGTTACTGGCAGTGGCTTTTTTTTTAATTGTTTTAAATATTAATATATTTTGAGAATATAAATCTATTAAAACTTATAAAAATGTTTAAATCTCTGCTACTCTATGAGCTAGTGACATTGGGCTAATGGTCAGAATAAAATATATATTAAAAAAATTTTTTCTTAACTTACGTATCTGCCTACTATATAAATTTTCTAGGTTCAAATGCCTAGATGGCGCCCTTGTAGTGAAGATACGATAAGACACATTGATGACCCAAACCCCAATCACTATAATATATATATCACTAATTGGTATTTTCTAATGATGATTCTATGACTAATGACTGATTCTCCTGATGCTCTCACTAATGTCATTGTGCATGATTTGCAAAAGATTCTAGCGACACACATGAATGATTCTGGCAATAATTCTAGTGATGCATATGATCAATAAGTGGTTCTAGCAATGCACTCAACCATTGAGTAATTTTCTTTGCATGCATGATTAATGAATGCATGAGATATGTGTTTCTGGTAATGTATTTCAAACAATGAGTTATTCTGGTGATACATATGACTAATAGGTAATTCTAGAAACAATCAAGTAATGAGTAATTCTATTTTTAGGCATGACTAATGAATGATACTACGGATGCATATGATTAATGTGTGCTTCTGATGATGTGTTTTAGTAATGAATGAATCTGTTTATACGCAGATTAAAGAATGATACTAGTCATGCATATGATTAAAGTGTATTTTTATTAATATGCCTTGACAATGCACATGATCAATAGGTAAACCTAAAAATATACTCAAATAATGAGTGATACATATGATTAATATGTGATTTTAGTAATATACTTTACTAATGTGTTATTGTGATCATACACATGACCAATAAGTGATTTTAGCAAGACACTCAATTAACCAATTATCTTGTTTTCATGCATAATTAATGAATAATTCTTATAATATGAAAAATAAGTGTTCTTTATGAAGTTCTTGATCAATGAATCAAGTTTTTAAAATGCCTTTATGAATTCTAACTAACTCATTTGAGATAGACCACACAATAATATACAAAGAGAAGAGTGCTGTATTAACATAAAGAAAGGATAAAAGATAAAAATGATAACAGATGTCACTGATATAATTGGAAGATTAAACATGAATGATTTAAGATTTAACTTATTGGCTGGTGAAGTGGCCATATTGAATATTTAAAAAATTATGTTAAGCCACAAATTTTATCATGAATTAAGTTTATATTAGTCAAAAATGACATATATATATATATATATATTGAAGCATAAAACACCAAAGAATGTAATTAAGTTGAAAAAAATATAGTTATTGATATTCTAAGTAATAAAAAAAAAGAATAAAAATTAATATTTCTAATAATTATTTTCATATTATTTCATAAATTCCAAATTATCATACATACAATTTAAAATTATTGTTTTGTCAGTAGGTTAGTTGGATTCATCATAAAAGTTTTAAAAAATTGGTATATAATAACACTTACCTAAGGTAATCCATCACTTGAAAACTTTGTAGAATAAAGACATTAGTACCTTTCTTTTTTCCTAGTAGACCTTCAAAATGAATTTCTATACAGGGGTTTGCAATCAATATGTCATTCCTAATAACATCCTTTATAACAAGTAGTTAATATTGATCAATAATTAGTATAATTTGAATATTATAATAAAGAACTTTAATGATGTTTGTAAATTTATTAAAAATTAGTACTAAAATAGTCACTATATACCAAATATAATAATAAAATAAAGAAAAGTGAATGAAATACTAAATTCATTATAGAGTTAAGCTTGAGGCACATAAGTTAGCAGTTTAGAGTCAGTGCGATGTAGTATTATTTATAATATCTTTATAAGTTTTGAGGGCTCATATTGAATCATGCTACTATGACCATAAATTTAGTAATAGCTTTGTCAACTGCCATCTCTCTTTGCATTTGATATGCAGCTTTGAAATTTACATTGCAGAAGTATATAATCAGCCTAAGTTTATGTACTGTCAAAATCTTCACTTTTAGCATTTGTGTGTTTTCATTATTATTAAAATGCAGACAAGTCAACATTATAGAAAAATCTAAATTGGGTCATAATATTTGTAAAATATTTTTATCTTTGTCTCATATAACCTAATTCAAATAATGGACTCGAGCTTATATCATGCTAAAAAATGCAGATAATTCACAATATATGTTTATACAATCACAATCTATTTTTTTGATTAGCATTTTGAATATTAATTTTTTCATATATTTTTTATCAAATATAAATTCAAATAATAATTAAAAAATATATAAAAATAAAGACCTACCATTGGCCACCAATAACAGCTTCAAAGTACATCGGTAAAAAAATTGTATTTTTTTCTGATGTACATTTTACGATGCTTGTTACTTCTTTGATATTAAAAAACTAAGAGAAAAACCAAGAAATTCAATTTAGTTGATCACAAAAAATATAAAATTTTTATTTTTCATCGTAGAAAAAGAAAACTTACCTTTATGGAAAGTAGAAAGATGGAAACGAAGGTGTAAAAAGTGTATACATATACTGTATAAATTTCTGTTAATCTTAAACAAAAACTGGATGTTTATAATTTGATATTTCTTGCATTCTTTAAATGCTCACAATAACCAAACAGTTAACCTGGATTCCAACAGATTGTAAGAGAACTTTAAGAATCCACATATGAAGTAATGGTTAAGATAAATGATGGGAAGGAAAGAAACTAAGATTCAGAACAACTAAATTAAATTGAGAGACTTTCATGCTATTTGTTAGTGATTAAAATGATGCCACTATTTATATGTAATTTTAGATTAAATTCTAGTGATTTTAATGAGTATGTCAATCATTTTATAACTATGAAATATGTAATGCAAAGAAATAAATTGGTTCATCAGACAAACAAATCTGAATACATTACTAATACAATTCATATGAAGGATTCCCAAACAATCATTTAAATGAATTTTCAACAATGTCCACCCTTTGTTATATAAATGCCAATGTATTTTGTCAAGTAAAAGATCATCAGGAAAAATAGATTACAATTATTATAATTAAGATGGGCAACATTTGCAAGTTGATTTATATAATTATTTTGGAATCTTGTCTGTAAATTAGTAATGTATTCAGATTTGTGTTATTCATGAATGGATACATGCATACACACATAATATTAATGAGATAATCTCTTAACTTTGTCTATGAATGAAACTGATTCATTTTCTTTCTTTGTGATTGATAGTTTTTACATTGAAAAGGGATTGCATTTAATTTGATTGTTACATAGAAGTCGGAAGATTATCTCTAATAATGTTATATATTATTTAAGGTGTTTTTAATTTAATCTTCCATATTTGAAAGTTTGTTGGTATAAATATTAAAATGAGTAGCAATTCTGCCTTTGTAAATAATTTATAAGCTGATTTGAATGAGTGTCCATAAATCTCTCTGCTGACTTAAATTTTACTCTTGATAATAATATGATCTGTATAAATGTCCATTTAAATGCAATGGTTTGTTTGATATTAATGGACATTGTTTATTATGTGATCAGCCATAGCCAATTAGGATTCTACATATAATTATATTATTTGGTGTTGTTTAATTTAATAGGAAATAATATTTAATTTTCTTTGTTTTTTATAATAATAATAATAATAATAATAATAATGGATAGTTTATTTAATTAAATGGTTTTTTACCAAATGATAATATAAAAATTCTAGATAATTTTTTTTAATATTATGAGAATATTTGAAATATATTATAATTTATAAATGTTTGTAAAAGAGAGAGAAAAATATAAAATCAGATAAGTAATTTTCTTCTTCTCTCTCTCTTCAATAAATTGGTCTATTTATTAGATTTAATTTTAACTTTGAAAATGTATTAAGAGAATAAGTTTTTTCTTTAGTAAATTACTGTTTAAATTTTAATTCTAATTTTTAAGAGAGATAAATAAAGTTTTAAAAGAAAAGAAATAAAAATTAACCTTTTTGTTAAATTTTGTTTTAAATAATTAGAATTGTGTTTTTTCTTATTTTCTCTTCATTAATCAGGTCAGTGTAGTTAATCTGACTAGCTTCTTTTTGGTAGGAAAAAACTAATTAAAGAGGAATTTCAAAATCATGACTGAATTTTTTTATTAATAAAAAAAATGAGAGAAATATTTAAGCAATGTTTTTTGTAAAAATTGGTCAAATTGTTTAGTACATTTTGTCATGTATGAAACATGATTGTGATTGGTGGGATACAGGTTTGTTTCAAAAACAACGATGTGGGTAAATCATTAAACTTCAATTTTTTTTAAATAGAAATTTGTCATAAACAAGCTCTTGAGGAGAGTAATCATTTCTGAACTTAGCTGCAGAAGAAGAAAGAAGTAAAAGTTCAGCTGTGAAGAAGACATCTCTAGTTTTAGAAAAATTGTTTTCTAAAATTGATTTAAAAAACAATATGTGCTAAGCTTTAGATGGGAGCTAAGCATCATCTACTTCCAGGTAATCAGCTTCACTGAAAAAATATAAAAGAAAAGAAGATATCCTGTAATAAATTTGCCACAAACATTGTCTCCAACCAAGAACATGAGTGTCCATGTGTTAGCCTGGCTTTAAAAATGTATTAGAAAAAATAAATATTTTTTTCTGCATGTTGGCCTGAAATATTCTATTGCAAAATGGAGAACAATTGATTATGTGAAGTAACACTAAATAGAGAAGCATTCAAGAAAAAACCCACAAAGGAACTTAAATTACAATTGCAAAGGACTCCGTAGAAAATTAAAACCATGGTACAAGATATATTTTCTTTAATGTGTGCATTGCATTTAAATTTATGAGTTTTTAAATTAAGTAATAATAATGTTATTAAGTTTTTTAATTGAAACATGTTTTTAATTTTTTTGATTTTCCCCTTCAAAATTGGAAAAGGGTTTTTTAGGAATTTAATTTTTATTAAATTTAACATATCTTTTGAAACTTTTTTTTGTTCATTTATTTTCTTCCCAAAATTATATAAAGAATTGAGATAACTTAATTTTTTATTTCTGTGTAAAAAGTCATTTTTCAATTTTACTTATTGAAATAAAAATAATTCAATGATAGAAAAGTTAATTCAGTTAATGAATGAAAGTCAAATGGTTATTCTTTTTTAATATAAAACCACACTTTTGATAAGAATATATAAATATAAACTATATTATCATGTCATTTTTTTAATTTTTTAATTATAATTTGTTTATTAAATAATTGTTTAAAATATATTTTAGTATTAAAGTCTTTATACTTTCAGGTATCTGTTAATTATTTCTCCAGATATCTGTTACAAGAATTGGTAATGTATGTGGACTTGATTTTATTACAGCATAGTATTTTAGGAATTTTTAAATTATCCCAGTAAAATTATTTTACAAGAAAGTAGAGTAAGCTTTTATATTTATTCTTCTCTTGTTCACAGTAATAATCCATAGAGTTCTTGCTTTCTGGCTAATTCAGAGCATAATGGTTATTTATATGGATTTATAGGTTTATGTTATTGTTTAAACATTCAAATGATAACTCTAGATGGAAAATCTCATTAACTGCATTTTGTTTTCATTAGAAATTTACTTATAATTAGCCTGTACATTAAAGGTACTCTATAGCAAGAGCATTGATGATGATCAGCATGTTTTCATATCAGCAATATTGTTTCAGATTTTGATGGATATTTTAATACCTAAGTATACACATTAAAATAAAGTATATTAGGTGACTGTATATTATATTCTAGCCTAAATTTGGCAGTAGCTAGATAAGTTGCCTGTTTTGTTGTGTACCTCTTTTAAATCTATTAACAAGATTGATTCTTGAATATTGATTGATGGACTGCTGATGAGTTAATGATTATTATTCTTTAATACTGGGTAATCTGTAGATTATTATTTATAATAAATATAAGTACTTATTTCATAATCCATGCTGCTGCTCTGTTTTTATTCAATATTCACTGCACTCCTGTTATACTTAATTTGATTAGTTATTTAATGTGAATGATATCTTCTTATATTTACTCCATTGCTTCCATACCATTACAGGATATATATTGTACCAGGTTCGAATATGTAAGATTCAAAACACCGATCTCTTAGGCAGAGAAGAACATACTCAGAGAGTATGTATATCCAAACGATAGCTATATGATATATAATTAGCGTTAAATTATCAGGACATAGCTTCTTCTTGACCGTTGAATTCAACACCAAGTTCAAAGCACTTTTTTGTTTTGTATGAACAAGGGTGCCAGCTATTCATCAATAAGATAAATAACACACTTTGAATAATGGCCACTAATTCAATGCCTAAGTTACACCCATAGACTAGCTCAGCTACTTGTAATCACTAACAGATTATACAAAATTAATGGTGAAAAGAATTGATAAAAGGATTGATGAAAAGAATTGACCAACAAATAAAGTTTTAGTTCAAAGACAATTTATTTTAATTAACATTTATACGCTAACTTTAAATATTTTTATAAATCTTACTTACTAACATAATACTGGTATTTTAAATATAATGATCACACACATATTAATTCACACACTGACATATATAATAAAGCATTAAAGAATATAAAACACATATATTTAGAACACACAAATTAATAGTTCATTTTTATGTGCTATAGAGTTCATATAATTCGAATCTTGAGTTTTTATGAATGCGATGGCTACTATATAAATGAGAATAAGAAAATGTTTTTTTACCTAGGATTTTAAAACGTGGATACTTCTTGCTGTTTGCTGCTTTTGATGAAATAATTCTACCGGTTAGATTTGAAGTTTCTTGAGGTTTCTTTCTTATTCAATGTTATTATTACTGGAGACAGTTAAATGTTGATGGAGAATTTCTAAGCTGTTATGCAGAGATTATTTTATGGGGGGTCTTGCTGTTTTACCAGACTTCGGGCTGGAGAACAGCCACATGTTTCCCATGGTTTTAACACTGCATTCATGATTTCAACTTTAATCTCAAATGATTTCTGAACTGTTATCTCAAATACAACTCTAATGCAACTCTGATGCAATTAACTTGACTGACTGAACTGAACTGATTGTCCGATAAAATTTACTATTTATACATGAAATGTGTTTTCATTTTGATATTCTCCAGCAATATCTGTTGTCGAAATTCCTTTGATATGTATTTTTGAGATCGTTTAATTAGTAGTAGCCATGCAAACATGTTTTTTTTGTTTAACCTAATAGCCATCTCTGTGTATTTAAATATAATTTTCCTTTATTTCATTTTAATATTTATTACGTATACATTATTTTACATTCGCACACACATATATAATTTGAGATCAATTCATTATTTAGTTTTTTTAAGATTACTCCTTTTTCTAGCTTAAATAAAAAGAGATTTATATTTTAAACTTGAAAATCAACTTTAATTTCTTTCCCTTTTCTAATCAATCACTTATAGCTTTCATGAACAATATTTTCTTTAACTAACAACAATAATACAAGGAATTCTTTACTTATTTGAAAACCAACTTCTTTTAATTTGACATTTCTAAAGTGAACCCCCTTCCCACTTTTAATTAATTATTTTCTAACTTTTATTTCAAAACTCTTTAACTTTTACATTTTCAAAACAAACTGCAATAAAACTCCTAAACTTTTAAATACGTTTTCTTTTAACGAATAATTTTTGTTTTAATAATTTTTTTTAAACAAAATTATTATGTGCCAATTCAATGTTGGTACAATATATATATATATATAGTAGCATTTTATGTTTTTTTTTATATATATATATATATATATATATATATATATAGTAGCATTTTATGTTTTGGGTAAGGTCTTTTTTTACATACTGTGTTAGTTAATCAAATTACATAAAAGGAAAATATTTCTTTATGTATGAGTTTGAACAGTTCTAAAACATAGCTATATTTTCTGGTCAACTCAACCTAGTAATTTCTTGAGCTCTGATTGCTGATGGAGTTCATTTAATTTATTTAAGAGGGTGCCAGAGTCTGTAGACTCCTAACTCTCATCACATTTTTGTCAAGACATACAAAGTAAAGTATTGACAGTAATCAGGAATTCCATTTTCCCACCATTTAATTTATTGTAAGAATTTTCCCTAGGTTTTAATCAAGCATAGTGGCAAAGGTACACAATTCTTTAAACTTAATAATAAACTCTAAATAACTAAAATTCAACATGTACAATGAAAGGTTTATATTATTAGTAAAAATTTTATTAACTCACATTAAAATATTTAAAAAATAAAAATTATTATAATATTGGAATGAACACACATACTTAATCCAATAATTATATGCATCACTTCATTCAGATATTCAACTTTTATGGATAAAATTACAAATCTCTTCTTTTTTTACTAACTTAGAAGTGTATTTTTTAAAATCTAATTCACAAATCTTTTTGATTTATCTAGATAAGTTATTATCTGGCCATTGAATTACTGGTAAGTTCCTTTGATGAGGGGTCCATAGTACTTATTTAATGCTTTATTCTGGCAACACTTCACATCTCTGGTCTGTATTTATAGCAAGACTAGATGAAGTTTTTGGAGACTTTTGTGAATGAAGGTGCTGGAAAATGATCTGGTTTCTACTCATCCATTATGATTAGGTTCAGTATAGTATTTCTGGATTGAAGCATTTTCCTACAGCTTTGAAATGCTGCATTTAAGAAACAGCCAGCAAAACAGAGGTAAAAGATCAATTTTAAACTTATCTGCTGCTTTTATGCTGATAATCATTTTGAGATTTCTATGCATATCTTTTTATTCTTTGTGTTATTATCACTTGATAATCTTCAACATTGCTTATTACATTTTAGTTACAAAGTTCTATTTTTTATAACTTATTTCTGCCATCTTTAATTATCTGATAAATTGTTTTACTCTGATTTTAATCTGTATGTGCTTACATTCTCTCCAATATTAACATTACTTTAATAAAATAGATAATTTTAAACACTAATAGCTTTCATTGTACATATCAAAAAATATATAAATTACACTAACTAATAAAAACTAAATTATGTTCATTGACATTTTTTTTAAATTTACTTCTTTTAAAACTTACTCACTGCCAATATACTTGTAATATATATATATATATATTGAAGCAGATGGATCTGTATGTCAGATGATCCACGCGTGTTACGATGTTTGTAAAACTTTCCATCTGCCATTTTATCTACATTTCAATTTTAGGCCAGTAAATAAGTTATTAAAGTATTAATTTTCTATTAAAATGTTTTATTATAAATATTAGAGGGGCACAGATAGATAGATAATCTGCAAATACATATATATAGAATTACAGATAGAAACTTTTATAAAAATCAATGTGTAAATTTTTAATATATTTTTTTAATGTATTTTATTCTGGAGATTTGCTTTCACGATGAACCTTACTAACATTCCATAGTGTCAAACAAAAGAAAATCCATTAACAAAATGGGGATGCATTTTCTAATTAAAGTAAAATTAAAATAGAAAAGATAATTTGAAATATAAATTCTGCAAATCTACATTTAATTAAAAATAGATTTGAAACAATTAAATCATTGGGTTTATTGGAAAGTTGATCTCAAGAATACAATACCAATATACTTTAGGTATTCCAACATTGCCACTTAGCCTGGAGCATATGAAAAGGGGAATTTCCCAAAAATAGTTGAAAAAGGTATAAATAGCCAAAGAGAAGAATAGAAGCCAGCCAGTCCCAGATTTTGTCAGCAATTGCCTGGAAAATCTGCTTCAGTCAAATTTTCAAAATCATGATAAAAATGTTCCAAAGTATGATCGAGTAGACAGCTTCAACCTGCCCATCTCCCATGTCCTAAACATGATCATCAAAATACCATAAGTCAGAGAAACCTCGTAAAAATAAACTGCTGAATTGTTGAACTCTTTTATTCAATTCATAGCTAGCTATGCCTGAGTGGAAATTTGGTTTTCATCATGGGATTCCAACACCCACTTGGACTTATAATAAGTTAGGTAATATTTTTCCAATTTATTATTTCTAACCACCTAATTTATTCTTCTAAACTCCAGTGACCCAATGATGTAACTCCTGCTAATTGTAATGTCTTCTAAAGTGTAATCCCCATAACGTAATTTAAAATATTTAATTTAATATTCTATAAAAATATACTTGCTATTACTTAAAATCTAATGTCTATGCTCTCTTTCTATCTGTTTTAAAATTATGCCTCTTTTTAATGCTAAACTTCCTTTTAATTGTGGTTTAGAAAAAATTATTATTAATTACTTAAAATCAAATGAACATATGCCAATGTTTGTTCCATCTCGATAAAAGCTTTATTTAATAAATATTTTGCTGCCTATTTTTCGACCAATGTTTTTCGATAAATGAAATAAATAATTCCTTAGCTCTGAATATTTTGGAGCAACCTTTGTTTTGTCGAGATGAAACCATTTTATATTATTATGTGTCTTTTTTATATTATACGTACACGGTTTAGTTGTGGAGAGATGTCAGATTCAAGTATGAGAGTTTATTTAGTTAAATTATTTCATTTTTAAAGAGTGAAAGGGGGGGTTTATAAATTATATTCATGTTAACTAATATGAGACAAATACAATGTCATTTGAAATGTTAGTGGGATTTTGTGTTGGGGAGAGTGACATGTCATTCATTATAAATATTCATAATAATAATTCATGCTTATTTTATTCTTGTTTGTCTGATTTTGGTCAATCCGTATAACATTTGTTTAATCTTTAGCTCAGCACACTTCTATATTTAAATGTTAAAATATATTTTTCAGTACTTGTATTTTGATTCGTTGGCCTTTGGCTTGATTATTTGTCTTTTATTCTTTGTGATCGCTAGATCAAAACTAGACCGTGTGATAATTTCACTGGCCATGATTTATCAGGATATGAAAGCCAAAATTGGAAGAACTGGGGCAAGCTAAGCTCCACTAGCCTTGGCAATTTTCATTCTTTCGCCTGAAATATTTTAGGTTTGCCAATGGCGCAGACTCTTCTTTCTTTATTTCTTGGTGTCATGGGATGGGGGCAGGTGAATTGAGTCTATGCTGGTAATGTAATATCGAATGCTGGAATTTGTTCACTTTCTTTTGTCTGAGCTCATTATGGCAGATTGACCATGATCTGACGAATTTATGTATATTAAATCTTGAAATATTTATTTGCGAATATCGCGATCCATTTATATTTTAAATGTGTCACTCTCTCTGACACCGGTTCCTATAGTTTGAGTTAAGTCATTTCCCTCTTAAAATAAATTCCATCATAAGAAAATTACATTTAAAATAGCTCTTTAAAATATTCATTCCGATATCTCAGACTTGGACGGGCATCTCCCACAAATCGATAATCATTTATATTTGTTAGATTGGCATATAAACTATACTGTTCTCTTGCCAGAGGCATAATAAATAACAGAATAGAAATTTGTATAAAACAATTTATGAAATCAAATCAGAGACATTAGATCAATTACAAAAATGTTTTAATAAATATGTATGTGAATTTAAGCTACCTGTGGTTCATCTCTTTCTTCGTTCTAAAATTAGTATTTTCTAATTAATTATTGTGCTGCTATCTGATGACTCAAGGTCACACACATACCATTTTATATTTAAATAAATAGATAGTCTAATTAAAGTTAATAATTAGAGTTAGACATATGAATTAGTTGAGGCTCATGCTCTACTGTTGATGCTAGTGGGCCAGAGTGTGGAAAAGATTAATTTCTTGCCTTGAAAATGTGGTTAATTACTTTGCAATTTTAGAGAGTGGGTAAACAGGGCAGAATCCATAAGTATTTTTTATCTTTGATCTCACATATGGTTGGATTTGAGGTACTTTTACCCAGGCTATGAATTGTGTTGAGTTAACATACAATTTCACCTGGTACAATATATATATATATATATATATATATATATATATATATATATATATATATATATATATATAATATATATATATATATATATATATATATATTGTAATTACATATTTAATTCTGTGGGTTAAATATAATTTGTAATGTTTTATTTTTTTACTTAAATAAACTTCACTGTTATTAAGCTATAAAATTTTAACTAAGTGTTCTAATGTATTAATGAAAAAGTTTATTAAACGTATGTTAATATTAATTGCTTAAGGATTATTAAGTAGTTTATTTAATATTTGTATAAAAAAAATCAAATGTAATATTTAAACCTGGATAAAAGTTAGTGAGGATTGTGCCATATTTTAAATTAGTGCAGTGAATAATGTTTATGGTGCTGGTTGTAAAGTAAAATTCACTTGTTTTACAGTTTCAATTTTTGTCAGTTTTCAAAATGATATATATTTAAAATAGTATTTTAAAAAGTATTAGTCAATATAATATTTGTTTAAAGTTAGGACTTAAAAACCCTAAGCTTAAAAATAGTTAAGATGAAAGAGGTTTTAAATTAATGTTTTTGTAATTAATTTACTTTCATTGCTTTTAAAATATTGGTTATTTCTTAGTATATATGTGTGTGCAGATATGGTGCATGTGTGTAGAAACATTTAAAAGTTTTAAACAGGATTATTACAAGTAATGTATTATAAAAAGGATACTTTTAATAATGACAATCTAAAAGATGGTTAAATAGGATAAAAGAAGGTTTATTTTGAAGTAAATAGGTTTGATTTAATTAAATAAATAGTTTTTATTAAAATTAAGTAAATGGTTTATTTGATAATTAAATAGAATTGATAAAAATTAATTATTGTACAGCCTAAACATCACATATTTAGATAATCATAATTAATCATTTCAAGGTCAAACATCTATAAATAAATATCCTAGCTAATTAGAAAGATTAAAAATATGCTAATGTGTAAAGATTCTGTTCTCATACTTTAATTGAATTGTTTGAATTATACCATGTGACAATTATTGCAGTAAAATTTTAATGTGCACAGGTGTTTATAAAAAGGACAACTGGAAAAATAAAAACCCATTATTTTCAAAATTTATCTTTATTTTCATTTAATCAGTTTTTAAAAGTTTTTCCATTCATCTCATTTTAAATTGTTTATGATTTTATCAATTTAAATGTCTGAGTAACTTAGTTATCTTTATAGTGCTGCTTTACATACATAACTTCATCTATTTATTCAGCAATAAATCACTGAAAGATGCAACAATATTATTTTTTTAAAAAAATTATAAAATATCTGGAATGGAAAAAGATATTGGAAACTTATAAGACATTGAACAATACATATCTTTGTTTTATTCTAATAAAACTTTTAGTTAATTCAAACTTTTATGACTATTAAACATTGTCTTTAATACTTTAATGTATAATTTTTAAATTCATTATTGACACTAATTATAATTACTAACAAAGTTACCTCTAATATCTTCAAAAAAACCTGACATTAAATTAATAATTATGCTGACAATGTAATTAGTGTAAGATAATCAATCTTATCATGTTAGAAATAAGTTTTAAAACTTATATTTTAATCAAACCAAAAAAGTTGCAGTAATGAATTGTTTAAAAATTATTGTCAGTCTTAAAAACAAGCTAAAATGTGATAGTTTTAAACTGCATCACTGCATCATCCAGATCAACTTTTGCAATACTTTATAAAAGACTTTGTTCATCTATTTTTCTGTCAATGCAAATAAAATAATATTTTATTTATATTACAATTTATTAATCTAAAATTCATCTACTTATTTATTTAAAGATATTTTCATTGTCATGTTGGAGAAAAGTCAAATTCATTTCATGCTTTAATATTAACAAAATAATGTTTAATTTTATAATGGAATTGTTTGTATTGTCAACCCTACTATACCTGCTCTCAGCTCATTTTTCTCTAACTGTATTTCAATTATGGACAATGCTGTGAAAGAATTCCTGCTCATTTTATCTATGATAATGAAAGACTATGATATGTTATATTTCATTAAAGGGATTAATTTCATTTTAAATGAAACCACTTAATTTTTAATGTAAAAATGGGTAAAGAATATACAGTGTATATTTGTTTATAAATTATTATTATTATTATTATTATTATTATTATTATTATTATTATTATTATTATTATTATTATTATTATTATTATTATTTATGATTTACTCTTATCTATTATTATTATTATTATTATTATTATTATTTTTAATGTTATAAGATATATTTATAATGGTGCACATATGTGAAATGAATGTAGAAAGAAATATCTAAAGGTTTATTTTAGAAGTTATTATTATTATTATTGAAAGTTATCATCATTATTATTTCAGTATAATAGAATGCATTACTGTACCCAGGATAAAAACAGCTTTTTATATTTGACATATGATTATGAAGGTTTAGAAAATCTGTACATGAATTTAGATAGTGTATAAAATTTTAATGTTTAATATCACTATGCAACCATGATATTTTGTTAGATCAAGTAGATGTGTTATTATGCTTACGAATGTGAGTGCGAGTTGATTAGTTTTATTCATTATTATTATTATTATCATCATCATTATCATAAAATTCATGTCTTGTGTGGTTATTAATTGGTGTGCTGATTTGAGACAGGTATCAGTTTAGGCATTTATGTGGATATATTTTACTGCTTTTGTATGCATTAAACCTCTCCATGTGAGAGAGAGGCTTTCTTGCTTTGGCACTGCTTGCACAAAGTTACCAAGTGCCTTTTTATATTTTCCATCAGCCACTTTCCCTATAATTTAGTGCTAGTGTATATTTTTAAATATCTTAAAACATTTTAAGGCATGTCCATTTTTAAGTTATTTTATTATTTCTACTACAGTTTAAATTTAAGTGTATTGTTAGTATTGAGCATATTTATTTCTTCGTCTTTTATAGGTATTAATAGTATGGTACTAATGTATTTATTTTGCATAATATTTTGCTAACTTTACGAAATCCATGTGTGTTTTCATTAATGATTTTCAGACATTGGTAGCTTTGTAAAGTATTTAATATCATACTAGTGGCCTGTATATAGGCACATACATGTGTGTTGTTTTACTGTGCATACATAATAGTGAGATAGTATCAAATAAAATGTGAGAACTTCTTGAGTAATATAAATGCTTTTATTAAAATTTTTAAAGAAATACTTCAAAAGTGAATACTTTATTGTAAAGTATACCGATATTTCTGTTCCTACAATTTGTTAAATTAAAAGTAATACTTGTAAATATTTATTATCTTAATATTTTGCTGATATTAAATACATTTCCATTTCATTGCCATTATTACATTCATTATCCAGAAAATCTAATATAACAAAGTTTTATTATTCATTACTTTAAAAAAGTATATTTCAATGGTCACATACAATTTATTTATCTATTTTGTTTATTACTTATTTTATCTGTATTGTAGTAAGATACATAATATGTTAATTTGCCTTTATTTCAAGTGGATTTTATAATGAAGTTGGCAGCATAAAATTACCTTTCCACCTTCTGCCTTATTTTATTTTTAGTATTTGATACAAGTGGATATCTGAAGCTAACAGAATTATATATGTTTATGGGTAGTGTATTATAGGACTTTAAAATATTAAAAAAGGTTTTTTATATGCTAGGCATGTGTTATCTAAGGTGTTTACATACTTTGTATTTGCATAGTCGCATTTCTGTTTGTCTAAAACACAAGATATTTAATAATAAAGTCATAAGAAAAATATAGAATGTTTAATGCCTAGTGGTTAGCATAGCTGCCTTCCAAGCAGTTGGCCCGGGTTCACTTCCCAGTCCCGGTCAATGCTTTGACATATAAGAAAAAAAAATAGTTATTTACATTTAAGAGTATTAAAATATTTATTACAATTGTTTTTTTCTTGTATCAGTACATGTAGAAAACATGAGATATAGATTATTTATAGACCTAGTATGCAAACATGCATCTATATTTAAGAACCTGAAAATAATATTTTAAATATATGAAGAACCTGAGATATTTCAATAGTTGCATTTTTATGGTAGTTTGTCTATATAAGAGTGCTCGTTGTTTGTGGTACAGAATTCCATAGCTATTATGCTGATTGCCCATGTAACTTTTGTTCCGGTCAGCATTACCCATTGGTTAGGTTACAACATATATATGATAAGTTAATGGTTTAATTAACATTATAAATAAAATATTTAATAAATGAGAACATGTATATGAAGGTGTGAAACAGTAAATGTACAATAAAATATTAATATCTGAGTGGGCTTTTGGAGTCATAAACCATTTTTATGCCAATCAACTTTTTTTTTTTTTTTTAAAAAAAACCCTTTTAAAGCACCCCAATTCCAGGGCATTCTTAATTGCACACAACTAAATCTCTAATTTAAAATGTTATTAAAATTAGTAATATACCAAACTTTCTTACTTTTCATTTCCTGCCATTTGATTTATTGCTTACTATGCGAATTTTGAGACAACAATCATAACTAGTATCTTTCTCATAAAAAAGAAAACAAAATTATTTTCTGTCCTTATAAAAAAAATCTAAATTACCAATTTAATTCTGTCGTTTTTTTCTCGTAAGAAAAATTTTGGCTATCATTGTTGTATTCAGAAAATTAGCATTGTATGTAACGAATCAGATTTAGTATTATGAACTAAGCATGTATTGAGGTTTTTATTCATTTTTATTTTATTAGATTATTGCTATGAATTTTATGTACTACACCAAAAGTACATTTGGCTTAATATTTTATTGTATATTTTTGTATTTCACACACTGATATAGATAGATAGATAGATAGATAGATAGATAGATAGATAGATAGATAGATAGATAGATAGATAGATAGATAGATAGATAGATAGATAGATAGATAGATAGATAGATAGATAGATAGATAGATAGATAGATAGATAGATAGATAGATAGATAGATAGATAGATAGATAGATAGATAGATAGATAGATAGATAGATAGATAGATAGATAGATAGATAGATAGATAGATAGATAGATAGATAGATAGATAGATAGATAGATAGATAGATAGATAGATAGATAGATAGATAGATAGATAGATAGATAGATAGATAGATAGATAGATAGATAGATAGATAGATAGATAGATAGATAGATAGATAGATAGATAGATAGATAGATAGATAGATAGATAGATAGATAGATAGATAGATAGATAGATAGATAGATAGATAGATAGATAGATAGATAGATAGATAGATAGATAGATAGATAGATAGATAGATAGATAGATAGATAGATAGATAGATAGATAGATAGATAGATAGATAGATAGATAGATAGATAGATAGATAGATAGATAGATAGATAGATAGATAGATAGATAGATAGATAGATAGATAGATAGATAGATAGATAGATAGATAGATAGATAGATAGATAGATAGATAGATAGATAGATAGATAGATAGATAGATAGATAGATAGATAGATAGATAGATAGATAGATAGATAGATAGATAGATAGATAGATAGATAGATGGATAGATAGGTAGATAGATAGATAGATAGATAGATAGATAGATAGATAGATAGATAGATAGATAGATAGATAGATAGATAGATAGATAGATAGATAGATAGATAGATAGATAGATAGATAGATGGATGGATGGATGGATGGATAGATAGACAGATAGGCAGGCAGGCAGGTAGGTAGGTAGATTACTAGGTGGTATGTTACATATTAGTTAGATAGATAGTAATAGCAAGGTAGGTAAGTAGACAACTCAATAAATAGATATGAAACCTGTTAGACAAGTGAATAAATAGATGTGAGACCTTTATGTTAAATTTTAACACAAACACTCATATTTTGCTGCATTTATAAAATAATTTATTATAATGATGTATCTACCATAAGTGGTTTTTATTACATTTAAAAATTATTTATCTACCAAATTTAGGGATGAATCCCAAGAAAAACAGAATTTTGGTGTAAAAAATCGTGTATTTGTTTTTAGATAATACAATTTGAATCTTCTTCAGATTAATGTCTATTTAATGTAATGCATCAGTTTAAGCATTTTTTACACTTTCAAAGCAGTCCTAAAACTTTTGCAAAGTGATGCTTTTTGTTGCCTTCATCATTTTTTCTTCACATTTTTGAAGTTTGGGTGAAACATTTTCCTTTGATGCATTTTTTCATTGGGGGCTATAAATAAAGTCACTTAGAGAAAGATTAGGTGGATGTGGCAGGTAAATAAGCTGACAAATGCTCATTTTGGTTAAAAATTGTTCCACAGTTAAGAGTTTGTATGCCGGTATGTTGTAATAAATTCTGCCACTCCCCACTTTGCCTCAAGTCAGGATGTTTTTGTTTCACTGCATCATGCAAATGTTTCAAAACTTGTAGGTAAAACACCTATTTTTATAAATGAATTCTTGATGAACAATGCCATTTCCATCAAAAAAAAATTTTGCATTATCTTGTTATTGGGCTTTTTTGGGACATGGTGAATTTGGATTTTTTCATTAAACCATTCAAAAACTTGTATTTTCTCCAGAGGAACTTGATTATAAGCTATTTCAAGCATTACAACTGTTTCCCCTCCCATTTTTATGACAGAAAACAGAATTCACACTATTTCAACTTCTCAGTATTCTATAAATTGACAAATTAGTGAGTTGTACTTGGTAAAATATTTTACTACATGGAGCCACAACTTCACTTGATGATGCTGATCAGCAGATTGATGCAAGAAAACCCCAACAAGAAGCATCTAATATTAGAAACTTGTATTACAATGCACCAGAGAAAAAATCCAATTCTGAAAATATAATGGCAAGATTATAAAATCATGTTATGCTTAAACCACTGAAGTGTCACATGACCACCACTTTATATGCTTACCAACTTATTAAATCAGGAGCAATTTTATTTATAAAATAGTGCCACCTAGTGCAAGACATAGCAATCACTAGATGCTAGAAGGCTTGTACATACAACATTCCTAGACTAGTTTCTAGCTTATGACTTTCATGAATGTGAAACCTTGGATTTGAATTTAATGCACATAGGGCTTTGGATTTAATGCACCTCTACAGCAATTACTTTTTGCCTTTTTATCTAGCTATGAGCCCAAACTGAAAATACAATAATATTTTCACTACAAAATAATTTATTTTTATAATCATACAGATGTAAACTAACTTTATTATGTATGTATTTTGGTGTTTTGGGTTTTTAAAAAAACAGAGTTACCAGTATTTTTTGGCTAGGATTATTAAACTACTAATACATGAAAATACCAATTTTTATGCTTACACAACTTGCTAAAACAGTAGCAACTTTTTCCATAAAATAATGTCACCAATTGTAAACCATAGTAATCAATGAATTCGGCCAGCTATTGTAAACTATAGTAATCAATGGATTCTAGAAGGTATGTGCATCAAAAGCAACATTCCCCATACAATATTGCATGAGTTGGTACTAGATATGAAATTTGATGCATAAACTTTTTAGCATCCATTGATTACCATGTCTTGCATTTAATGGCACTATTGTATAGAGAAAGTTAATTCTGTTTTAGCAGAACCTGTAAGCATCATAAATGGTCATCATGTGATGTTTCAGTGGTTTAATACTAATTCTAGCCAAAAATGTGGAGGCTTTTTAGAGATATCAAAATATGTTGATACTGATCTATGTTTATTTTTATGACTGTAGACTGAATTAGTTTGGATTGAACATTACTGTGTTTCAGTCACTGGCTTCTGGAAGGTTGTATTGGATCCTAAGTTTTAGATGCAATCAGGACCAAGGATTCTCATTGATAAACACTATAAGCTAGAAACTAATCCGGGAATGCTATAGGCTAGAAACTAATATGGGAATATTAGATGAGTAGTTACTAAATAGGTATTTTGCTGCACAAAACTTTTTCTAGCATCCTTTGATCATTATGGCTTGCACTAAGTTATACCATTTTACGAATAATTTTGATACTGTTTTTGTTTCTTGTAGAATGTGAAGATGCTGAATCTAAGACATAACTTCATTGAATTCAAGGTGTGATGTTAATGAATGCCAACAGATTTTTTGTAAAGTAGTTTATGATAAATGTAAATATGGTTTCATGGGAAACCCTATTTATGTTATAAATATTATCTCAAAAATATTCTAAAAATGTGTAACACTGATTTCTGTCATTGGAAGAATGTGGCAGAAAATAGATAGACTAATATATATATATATATATATATATATATATATTAGTCTATCTATATTTATAAATTTCATGATAACTACATTTATTTAGGTTACAATATATATATATATATATATATATATATATGGATGTATTTGTCATTTATAAAGTTATCATGAAATTTGACTTTTTTATTTTTTATATCTTTTTACATAAAGGTGGATTAGCCAAACTCCATGATGAGTTGTTGCATGTAATATATTATCCACTGGGTATTGATATCTGGAAAAAATATACACAGAACTATCCTATCCATATAAATAAAACAATCTAATTCAACTACAATATCATTTATTCATAATTTCTTAACAAAAATCATCTTTTTTTCTGGTTATTATAATTAAGTGATACTGTGGTTAAAATGGAATATTTTATCAATCATCATCATCAATCATTATCTGACCTCTTTCTTCACAATACATCAGCAAACTTCTTTATTTTATTTAATGCATTATACATTAGACTTCTTTGTAGATATGTTATCTCTTCAGTTTGCATTTAAAACTTCAATTGTCCATCTATTATCGTTTATTGTAGAAATATGTAAGTATAGAGGATTTGAACTCAGATTTTCAAGTACCCTTCAACTATCCACACTATATCATACAACTGATACACATGACTACCCACATGTAGAAAAGATAATCACCAATGTCTGTATTTTGTGCTAAACCAGTACTTATCAGTTGGTCCAGATTATCATCCCCCACACATATATATAATCAGTGCTTAGTTTTATATTAAGATAGCAAATCTTCATACTTTAATGGACAGGCTTCAGTCCATTTCAACCTCCAACTTTTCAGCTATCCATATCATTAAAAACTCAACTCCATTTCAGTCTCTAATTCATTTGGGGATGTTAGTGATACCTGTTGTTCTCTTGCTCATGTATTTTATTTTTGATTTCTTGTTACTTCTAACATACATTTCTTCATACTACATTGAGTGGTATGAAATCTTTCAATTACGTTTCTGGTAAACATCTTAAATATCAAATCTATAAAGAAGAAAAGATTAAAAAACATATATTAAAAACCTTTCTTTTCAAACACATAGATACATTCCTTTTTAAACCACCAAACATCACATGATCACCATTTTTTATGCTGGCACATAACTGTTATTAACACAGGCAAAACTCTCCATACGGTAGTGTCACTCAGTGCCATCCAGAATAATCAATGGATGCTAGAAACTAGTCTGGGGATATTGGATGAATATGTACTAGATGGGGATTTTATGCACAAGCCTCTGGCATCCATTGATTGCTCTGGCTGGCACTGAGTGGCACTACTGTATGGAGAGTTTTGTCTGTGTTATATTAAGACATTTTTTCCAAAAACATTCGTGATTAATTTCATCTTTTTGTTTGCATCTGTAGGACAGTTATTTATATGTATATACGGTTGAATTGTTTGTTGGCAACATATATATGTTTTCGTATAAATTATATTACTGTTTATTATTTGAAAATTGATGTCTCAAACTTCGAAAATAATACTAAAAATAATATTTAATTGCAAAGTGAAAAGATAAACTTTTATAAAGTATTTATTATACTAAACTCTAACAAATTATATTAGTTCATTCTAAATAGTATCACTTTTCGCATTCATTGATTTCTATAACTGCAAGTTTTTATATAAGAGTTATATTTTCTTCCCACAAGCTACAAGCCAAATCATAACAGATTACCTTCAGGCAATGTAACATTAGATTATAAAGTGATGTTTTATTAACAATGATTTTTAGCCATCTTAACGATTACAAACGCAAACGCTTTTTTTTAAGCCCCGATGCAAATCATACGAATATCCACTGACTATTACAAAAAAATAATAAAACTTCATGTTATTTTTTGATAAATAGGATTTAACTTTTTAATGTAGAAATACAAATTATTATGTATGAATGTAAGTTAATATTTTATTATGTAAATTATCAGCTATAAATATATATAAATGAAAATTGATGTTTTTAACGCTTATGCAATCATACGAATATTCACAGACTATTACAAAAAAATAATAAAACTTCATGTTAATTTTTGACAAGTTAAATTTAACTTTTTTATGTAGAAATACAAATTATTATATATGATTTAAGTTAATATTTTTATTATGTAAATTATAAGCTATAAATATACGTAAATGAATAGTGATAATTTTATAATTGAGAATATTAAGTCCGCAGTCCTTAATGTATGGTTCAGTGTTAGATTCGCAGATTCTAGACATAACGGCAAAAAAAAAAAGTAATAAAATCATTAAATTAATGTTTCATATGTAATCAGAAGGAAAATAATAATAATAATAATAATCGAATGGTTTTATTGCTTAAGAGTTCATAAAAAGGTCAATCTACCTGGAATCTATCTGAAGACCTTATGTTCCAGGATACCTGCACTAAAACATGCAGCATGACAGTAGATATTAGGAATTGAAGTGTCAGATTTCTCAATGACTTCAAATTTTATATTTGAAATAATATAGCAAGTGTAGCCTTATTAATAGTTATCAATAACTCTGACATATTTAGCTACAAGTTATTTATTGAGAATGAACTAAAGTTTTAAACCTATATATGAAGACATAAGATATACTGATAAGAAATGAAAGAAGATGACATTTGAGAGATCTTGATGCTGTGGACCAACTGATGAAGCCACCATTAGTTTGTGATTATTTGCTTTTCTCTAATTCTCAAAGAGTAGTATTTATCATATTTTCATATATACTGATTGTATATAAATTGCATATGTCAAAATATAGAAACTAAATAAATCTAACCAAAAGAATGCCATGCATAATTCGAATTTATAAAAAATATATAAAGTGATGCATAATTGAGTTCAAATTCCATACCTGGGTCAGTATTAACAAAACAATCTCCACTCTATAAATAAACATCAGAAATATTGTAAATAATATAACTTTTTTAAATAAAAAAAAAGATATTGGGATCATTAGGTTACACATCGCGTAGATTTTCACATTTTTTCCATTATCTATATTATATTTTCATAATGTTTCCTCAACATCAAACTCTAGGTATGTATTATGAAATAAATATGAAGAAGATTAAAGCCAAAAATTTCACTCTCAATTGGCTTAAAAATTTCATATTGCAAGAAGTAAGCCATGAAGATATTTGAAATCAGATATTAATTCAAAACTTTAAAAATAATCAATAAAAAGAACTAGAATACTTATTAAACTGAGAATAGATACTATTATTATTTACTTGATCCTGATGTTAGGTCATTACTTAATTAAATCCATGAAAACTCTTTTATATAGATGATTTTCCTCTTCTAAATATTAAATAATTAATTTTTGTAAAATTAAATGAAACATACTATAAAGGTTAAAGATTCTAAGTATGTGGGGGTTTTTTTAATATTTGAATTTACATGCATACATTGTGTGCTATACAAAGTTGAACTTATGATTTATTAAGTATATGTTGATACATCTAAGGTAACACAGAGATTAAAACCACCCTGGACACCATCATCCCCACTTCCCAGGGAGAGGATCCCCTCATACCCACATCCCAGTGTCTCTTCCCAAAACCCCAGGCATTAGACCCAAGTACCATTCAGCCCCTTGATCCCCTTCCAGGGAGCAAAGATGCATGAACCTGCAGTCTCAATCCATGGTTATTGGGTACTATAAGACTTCAAACTACCATGGCCAATGCCATATCCACTAACCAGAGAAAAGATCTACATTGGTGACAATCTCAGTACAGCCCCCCAGCCTCTGGACATGGAGGGCTAGGACTCAGTTCATGGGGACCCTCCCTATCACTAGACTCCCACCTCCAGGAAGCAAAGATGAGCAAACCACTAGTAGCCTGAATCCACCAATAATTTAACTGTGGTTGTCTCTAGATTTTCAATGGCTGACATATGGTTTTCCCCTTCTTTCTTAAATCAAAGTCTTTAATATATATCCCAGAAATTTCATGTTTGCATTTCGTTTTATATACAAATCACTGCTCAGTTCTAGAAAATGGTTGTTTAATATTTCTTTTTGAATCAAGAACTTTAGTATATGTCTTAATAATTACATGTTTTAATTATGTGCTATATATCCATCGATTCATAGTTCCACAGGGCAGATGTTGATATATATAGTGTGCTGTAGATATCAAAATGTTAGATTTTGTTTTGTTCATAATATACTGTTGTATTAATTCATGAGATGATCCAATGTTGTAAATGTTCCAAAGTTACTACTAAGAATGATTAGTAAAGTCTAGAATTCCAATATGAATAGCGTTTTACAGGTATAATAGAGAATCTTCAATTTAGTATTCGTGAATTAAAACTAAAAAAACATCTGAATAAGGCATTTGAACAATTCATTGCTAATAAAATTAGATAAAGTGAGTCTCTTGGAGTAAACCACCTTAGTTTTAATTGCACTAAAGTTTTCCCTTTTTAAAATAAAATCTATGATTTATAACATAAGCACTTAAATCCTGTGGCTATATATATATATTATAAATATGATTGTTTGAGATTAATATTATTTATATCCAACTATCTCTAAAACAATATTATATCATTCTTTTATAATATATAAAATGATTATTACAGTTTGCGTAAAATATGTTACTCCATAATTATTAATATTATATAAATCCTGTAAACAAACTCTGTTATAATTTGGATATTACTTTTTACAAAAAAAAATTACTGTACTTCGCAATTTATATTAAATCTTTTAATATGTTAACTTTAGTTGTATAATCTTTCACTTAAAAGTAAATGGTAATTTGGCATTTCTTTTTTGTATTGCTTTTTGTCTAATTGACAGCTTTTCGTTTCTATTCAATATTAAAAAATATTTTTATGGGCTTAAGTTTTTGAAATGATTGCGTTATTAGCATTAAAAATCAATTTTTGTAAGTAACTTTAGTTATTTGTTGTAAAATATATATTTTTATTACTATTTTTTTTATTATAAATATATCAAGAAAACAAATCTATTAAGGCTGATTAAAGGATTTTCTAAGTATATTAAAAAGTAGTTGCTGCAAAGAAAAAGATCTGACGTTAAGAAGGAAAAAGCAATTAATCAAAAAATTGAATTTATTTAGTAAAAACATGAGTAATTAAATATTCAGATCGTATTAAAATCCTACGTTTGACTTTTTGTTGAAATAATGCGCACTGCTGTTTCTAAACCAAATTATACAATATACATATCTAAAAAAGCTAACTTAAAGAAATATATACGTAAAGATTGCTTATTTCTAATATGCAACTTGTTATTATGTTTCAGCCTGGCATTGACTTTTTTCAGAAACTGGAGTTCCTTTTTTTTTTTCTTTTTGGCTGAAGCATTAACAGTGAGATATGTTTTTAAATAAGTAATACTTCTGTCGCTTTCTATCTATAAACATCGGGATGTTCTAAAATATATTATCCTATAATGAACTAATGCTACATACACTTTTTATAATAGAATCAAAATCTTATACCATAGATGCTTTAACTAAAGTCAAGAAAAACATTTGGTCAAAATAGCTTGCACATAATAATTTGGGACCTTTCTACTTAGAGTACCAAACATTTTTTGCACTGTTTATAAAGTTCACTTATCAATTTTAGTTCTATTATCTGCTTATTTATAGCTTTAGTAAAGTAATTATTATTTTCTAATTATGTATTGTGCTACGTATATAATTTTAGCCTTGAGATGACAAAACAAAATAGAAAAGTGAATTGAAGTAGAGATTAAGAAATATTGTTTTGTTTTTTCCAAGTGCATAAGATTTTTTTTAATTTGGAAAGTTTCGTTATAGTTTTTACGAGGAAGAAGTTATTTATATATTTCAAATTTATGTGTAAAGCGTATAAAAATTGAATAAATTGATTAGTTTTATGTCTTTGAACTTACAATTTACGTTTAATTGCTTTTTGTTGAACTGTGACTTTATTCTAAGCTATAGATCTGGAACTGATTACTACTAAATACATAACCAAAAGTTAATCTAGTCAGTATAACAAACCAAAATACCATTAATTCAAAACTAAATCACTATTTTTTTTAATGAATGTTGTACCTCAGTGTGTCCGGTTACGTATATATGTATATACTTGTTTGAATGTAAATAATTTTTTTCTATTTAACGTATTTACAGACATACCATGTAAATAAATTTAATAACATTAATGTATGCTAAAACTGAACTGATATTTAAATTGCAGATAATATAGTAAAGTTGTATATGTGTAAAAATTTTAGTAAAGATAACACACATTATTATTATGGACAATATTTGCTAAATGTACTTGTAAGAAATGTATAGTTACACCGCTTGAAAATGTCTATAATTGGAGATCTTATTTTCTAAGAATAATTAAATGCTTTAATTTTTGTCTATTTATATATATTAGTTTGTTATGAATGAATAAACTCTTAAGTTTTGAGTCTGATGTTTTTCTTTGTTATAAATGTATCAATACTACTCAGCTGGTATTGTAAATGATACACATGAAAATAGAGCAGATTGGAATGGTTGACAAGTTTAGCTCATTTGATAATGAAAGAACCTATGTAATTAAGTAGATTAACATAGTACAATAGTGTTTTCCTGAAGTTTTGTGATGATGGTGTTTTAGTTCCATTTTGATATTGAATTATTTCCATCATCTAATATGAGTATTGAATGTCTTTAGAAAAATTTATATTTATTTAAATATTCCAAATACATTTAACTATTAGTCATAGTGCATCAAACAGGTTAATATATGCACAATGTTTCATGTGGAATTATTCTTCACTCTTTTTCATATGTTTCTGGCCTGACCAGTGACAGTACTAGCATGGAACCTTTACATTCTTGAGTACTGAATTTTTAAGGTAATTCTCTAACCAATTGAGCCATCCCACATAAAGCAACAGTCAGTAGAAATTTCATATACTTATCCATGATGTTCCTTCTGATTTCTCCACTTTTTCCTAAGAGCAAAGTTGATTAATGTTTTCCATACATTATGTATAATCATACTGCTCACATTACAATGTCAAACAATCCAATAAGCCAACCTAGTGTGACTATACATAGTGTATGGAAACCACTAATCAACTTTTCTCTTAAGGAAAAAGTGGAGAAATCAGAAGGAACATCATGGATAAGTATATGAAATTTCTACTGACTGTTGCTTTAATTGGGATGGCTCAATTGGTTAGAGAATTACCTTAAAAATTCAGTACTCAAGAATGTAAAGGTTCCATGCTAGTACTGTCACTGGTCAGGCCATCAACACCTGAAGAAGAGGGGGAAATAATACCTCTTGAAACACTCTGCATGTATTAACCTGTTTGAGATGATATTACTAAAAGTTGAATGTATTTGGAATATTTAAATAAAATTACATTTTTCTAAAGACATTCAATACTGATATTAGATGATGGAAACAGTCCAATATAAAAATGTAACATAATACAATGGTTTTAAAAAAAACTGCATAAATAGAAATAGATAGATGTGTAAAGAAATAGACACACCAAGTTAGAAAGTGAAGCAATTTGTTTAGGAACTGGAGATTAGCTCATTCAACTATTGTTATCTATAAAAAGAACACTGTAGCTGAACTTCAGTAAGAAAAATAGTGTTAAACAATAGTTCTATAAATGAATTTGGTATAAACACTGCAGTAGATTGGCTTCTTTATGTAGAGTATATAGAGAGGTTCATGTTGATTAATAGTGTAGTCAAATACAAGTTAAAAGTAGCAAAGCTTATTATGTGGCTGTCTGGGAAAGACATCCTGCAAGTGAAAACTGGCTCTGTGAACTGAAACCTCCTGAAGAAGCACCATATCAGGAATTAAAATTGAAGTTAGTATGTATTTTAAACCCATGATGTCAAAATGTATGGCATGCTTATGATTTAGATATGGAAGTGTGGCATCATGTGAGAAATGCCATAATTATAGCATTACATTAAGAACATTAGTTAAAATAGGTAACACACTGAGCTGGATAGCATGCTCTTTCATCAATTGTTATGCAAAATGACTGACAAATCTAAAGACAAATTCTTATAAGTGAGCTGGTGTTGATATGTAAGCATGCAGTTGCAAAATATATAGCCCATGAATTAGTTATGGAAATCTCTGCAGCACTTCAAAACAGTAAAGATCTGTTGAAATTTACGACAGGAAATGAAATGGAAACTGAAAATTAAAAGCATAGAAGTCCAAATAAAGCCTATATATGTTATCGCTATGGAGAGAAATATGTTATACTTACATGTAACTGGTCACTTATCACATATTTGTAAAAATCAAAACAAAAACAGTACCTGAGTTACATTCAGATTCTAAATCATCAGGAGGAAGTGTCAAGTAGAAAACTAGTATTTAATGATGTTTTGTGAATGTAATGTACAGAGAAAAAAATTATCATGAAGATGGTGGTGAAGGGTTGTTATTAATGTCACAAGAGTGATTGGATATATCATGTTTCCCTTAAAATAGGACCTAACCACAAAATAAGATCTATCATAATTTTTCAGGATGGTTATAATATAACCTCTACCCCAAATATAAACTCTGGTTAAAATCTTCAGCCACATAGATGGTCAATGGACATTAAATTTTAATACATGGTAAGGGTCTTATATATTTTTGTCAACAATTTTTGACAAACATAATTCTATCTGTATAAATTAAGTTTATCTACCACAAGTCAATATATCAAACAATTTATAATTTTATTTACATATTTTCAAGTTACTTATTTTATTTATATTTAAAACTTAGATTTAGAATGCATCATGGTAACTTAAATATTCAAAATAAAAGAAAAATTTGTTTGATTTCTTAAACATTTTTTTAACTTCTAAAACCCGACCTGGTCCCTAATAAACCTAAAACAAAGTGTAATACTGATGATTGAAAATAATATAAAGTTGTAAATCCACAGATACTAAGAAAATTTGAATGAACCATTTACCTAAAACATTCTAGATAAACTTTATATGGAAGAGATCCAAGAACTAGAAAATGCTATTATAAAGTTATTCACCTAATTGATGAATAATAGGAAAGGGCTTTTATTTGATTAATGGATCAGTTTTAATCAGTGACCCAATAAATATATTAAGACTGCTTTAATAATGCTTAATAGTAACCGATTTGTTTACTATAAAGAATCTATGATATATTTCGTATAATTTTCAGTCTTAGGTATTCTATGAAAACCTCCTTTTAAGTAATTTTTATCAATGTTATCCCTATATTGGATTGGCTAACCTCATGATCTATAAGTAAAGTGTAAGGCTTTTATATATGGTTCATAATGACTAATCTCTTGATATTTAAATGTTAAATTAATACACACAGAAACATTGGAAGTGCTCTTCACTTGGTAAGATAAAGCTCTATAGACTAAATGGCCAAATATGGTTTTAATCATTGTCTACAAGTTCGTAAATTAAACAAACTTATATGCATTTGAATTGACTAACGCCATCATATATGTAATATACATGATCAGATTAATGTAAATGGGCCACTATTATGATTTCTGGAATGGGAAGTTATATGTCTTCAATTTCTGATGATAACTAATATCTTAATGTAATTGATATGAAATTAATTGTTTTTTTATATATACAAGTGTAACCTCTGATTTTGTTAACTGGTCTCCTTTGAGATTAATATGTAAATGTCCTTCTTTTTGTAAATGATTCTTATGGTTTGTGAATAAAATTTCCTTTTGAAAGATAAAAGGTTGTATTAAAATAACAGAAGTGATTTTAATAATCAAAGTTTAGCTTAAGGTAAATCATCAATCTTTTCCCTAAAGAAAAGTTTTTAAAAGTAATACCCAAGCAGGTATTACAAGTAATTTGGAAAGTGTTTATAAAATGCACACATGATAATAGCTGGGTGTAGTTGTGTTGTATATGAATCTTCACAATTCTATATGCCTTATGTTATAATGGATGTACTTAATGTGCATGTGTGAAATACAGAAACATTTTCTGAATTTTTGTGCTTGCATTTTTCGTTGCTTTTGTGTGGACTAACCATTCTTAATTGTAATTATTTTTGTTACCACTTCTGTCTAGCAAGTCTTCAATTAACACTTGGTTTAATGGAAAATTTAAATTGAATAATATTCTGATTTCCAGATAAAATGAGTGCAAAAATAAAGAGTTGTTCTGGATAGTAAAAGAAATGAATTGTGGAGGCCTCTCAGAGTAAGAATCTTACAGTTTTCTGTAAAGAGAAGAAATACTTGAATAAATGTACATTTTTGTACATGAAAAGATATCCCCTGAAAGTAATCACTATGGTGTCTTTTGGAACAAAAATTAATATAAGATCTAGACCTATTTTCAGAGAAACATGGTAGTTAAAAAGTGTAAAGAGAATATTGTGCCATTATATCAATTGTTAAAAATAGAACAAAATGGGTGTGGAATTCAGTGAATGAAAATGCTATCAAGACAGTTAAGGAATTATTAACTTCTAATTAATTACTTGTCCACTACTATAATGGTCAAGAATTCATCATTACAATTGAATCTCATAATACAGTATAGGGGCTGTAATATCACATCATTGTTATGGAAGTGAGCATCTTATAATTTATGCCTTTACAACACTGACAGCTGCTGAAAAGAACTACATTCAGCTTGACAAAGAGGTTTTGACAATAGCTTTTGCTGTTAAAATGTTCTTTCAATACATTTATGGGTATGAGTGTAAAATTTACATAGGCCACTATCCATTGTTGGGCATTCTAGGAAACTCAAAGAATACTCCTGAACATGCTAGTCAAAGAATGATCCACAGTACTACCTTATTGATTACACATAATTTAGAACTTGGATGCACTGTCAAGATTACCAGATACAAACATAAAATTAGGAAGATACATTATATAATTTCCATTGAAAGAACAACACTTTGAATAATACCATAATAGTTAAATGGATTAAAAGAAATGTAGACTATCAAACATTACTGAGTGAAGGAATTCTCATGGTCATATATATATATATATATATATATATATCATGGCCAAATATAAGCAAAGAGATTGTAGAAACTGCCAATTCATCATTAAATTGCCACAGAAAAGATTAGAATCATGGCAAAAGAAACACAACCTTGGCAAAGACTACACCTGGATCATGTTAGAGCATCGAATGGTTAAATTTTTTATAATAATTGATTTATTGACAGAGTCTAAAACTGCCAAAAGCACAAGAATGAAGAAGTGGAATATTTTCATGTCATGTATACTCTGAAATTATAATGTCACTACAGTTTCAAGACTTTTTGGCTAGCAAGAGAATACATTACATATTAACATTGCCATACCACTTTGCATCAAATACCTAGCCAAAAACACAGTACACAAAGTCCATGCTGACTAAAATTTCTTATAAAGATATCAGCAAAGCTTTGACAGAGGCTATGTTTTTTCAGCACTTTATTTTTTGTATATCTTCTAAAAGGGTTCCAGATTAAATACTAATGCTTCTAAAAGTCTGTATACATATTTGGGGTTAATGCCTAATAAGAATGTAACAAAAGAAGCCCATTTTGACAATGAGAAATTTATAGTTGGTGCAACTATGCATACATGATATTCTCAAAAAAATCAAAGATTATATCAAAACAATTAAGATTCAGTTGACTAATAGAAACTAAATGAGAAGACATAGTAATTATTTAAGAGAGCATCAGAGTGAATCATTAGAGCCAGTAAACATTCATAGAAATACCTATGTTTGATGGAGAGAGTAATCTTACAAAAGAATATGAGTGCATAGTCACTGCACTGCAGTTGCAAGGTATAAAGTCACCAAATAATGTGCAGACAAATTAAATTGATCTAATTGAAATAAATAATTAGGCTGATAAGTCAGAAATTATACCAGTGGTATATCCACCATCTTTAAACCAATCTCAAGAAAAAGAGAAAGTCTCAAGATGAAGAGCAGGTTATGCTTTGTGTAAGAAACTATTGATATCCCCAAAGGCCGCAGGATTACATTTGTGACTAAACAGGTAAATTTTCAGAATAAGGGAGGAGTTAGATTTTCTGCAAAAGCTATAATATGGTGTGTGCAGATATGTATATTTAATGTAATTTACAATCAAATAAATAAATATATACATATATACAAATCAGCACTTTTTGTTACAACTTCTACAGACAGTCCAAACTACTCCCCTCATTCTAGAAAGTTATCTGTTTAATCGTAAATGTAATTTAGCAGCCTTTGGGTTACTAACAGTCACTTGCACATCTTGGGATGGGTGCAAGATTTTTTTATCTTCAGCCTTTTTTCTTGTTGAGATCATTTTAAAGATGGTGAATAATTGATGACTTGTCAGATTAATTATTGATTTCAGCTAGATCAATTTCATCTGATTATTATTCAGCGATTCTATATCTCATGACTCTAATGATTTGTCTATGTACTCATTTTTATCAGAGTACTCTCACAAATACAGGTTTTCTACTGATGTTTATTGGCTATAATGACTCATTCTGATGATATTTTGAATGATTAACAGGATGTCTTTTCATTTCATTTCCTTTAATCAACTGAATTAATCTTAATTGTTTTGATATAATTTTTAATATCATTCTTGGAAACTTTCTTCAGAATATCTTGTATCCATGTAGTCTCACCAACTTTAAATTTCTCACTATCAAAATGTTTCTTTGGCATGTTCTTATGAGGCACTAACACTGAAATATTTGTATGAAATTTTAACAGCAACCTTTTAAAAAATGTATAAGTAATGAAGTGATGAAAATACATAGTCTCTGTCAAAGGTCCGTTGCTGTTTTTATAGGTTTTATTCAATATAGTCTTAATTGTTCTACTGCTTTTTTGACTAGGCTGTTTGATTCAATGTGGTATCATGGTGTTAATATATGAGGCATCCTCTTGCTAAACTAAAAAGTTTTTAAATTGCATCGATCCAAAACCAGGTCCATTATCAGACAGTATAATTTCAGAGTATCTGTGTCACAAACATACTTCATTTAAAGCTTTATTATCATAATCTGCACTTGCATTTTAGCCAATTTTGTAATCTGTCCATTTAGAGTACAAGTTAATCATTATAGGAAAAATATATCCATTCAATGTTCTGGCATGGTTCAGATGTAATATTTGCCATGGTTGGATTACTTTTGGTCAAGGTTCTAGTCTCTTTGGCAACAACTCAGTTGTGAATTGGCAGCCTCTACAATATGTAACTGCCTATTTAATCTTTCAGCTAACATTTGACCACCACACATATTATCACACTAATTCTTTTCTAATTGCAACTGTTGTTGTAAATAATATTCTGAGAATACAGTAGTAATTTAATTTTGAATAAGTATACCTCTTCTCCTTCACTTTCTTTGCATATCTTCATATAATCTTATATATTACTTATAATACTTCTTCATATACACTTTAATGCAAGTAATTTTCTTAACCTTCTTTATTTTCTTACAGTTTTGACTGTCCAGCAGTCTTCATAAGAAAATAAAGAAGGTTAAGAAAATTACTTGCATTAAAGTGTATATGAAGAAGTATTATAGTAATATATATGATTATACCTGGGTTACTCAGTCTAATGTATGCTTAAATAAATAGATGCTATAATAAATGAAATTCAAGAGGAAATCACATCCATTTTAGTGTATATCATGTAAATACTACAATAAACTTTTTTTACTTTTATGATGAACATTTAAGCAGAATCTTGACTTCTGATGTTTTTGGCAAATTGTTCCTCCTAAAAAGTTTTTTTTAAAAACTACATTGTAATTGTCTTTTGAATATTAATTAATTATGTGTATCGGGTGTGAATTGATAATAAAAACTACTTGAGGACAAGAATTATCTTATTGTATATATATGGATATTTATGATATAATGCAATCATTACATATACTTCATACCAAAATATTTTAAGCAGATCTATATATATATATATGTGTGTGTGTGTGTGTGTGTGTTAGTATGAGTCTGTTATTTATGAATCCATTGCAAGATGAAGTTCTCTCCAAGTTTAATCTATTTTATCCTGAACTTCCTTATTTTATTTACCATATCTCATGTGGTCTCTTTCTAGGTTTTTTATAATATCTTTAGTCTCAATTTAGCCTTCAGATATTCATCTATTATTATGTTTTCTAGCAAATTATTCCAACTTCATTTTAATTTCTCAATTTTTTCAGTGACGTAAGAAATAACTAATTTTTTTATCTCACCTATAAATTTCAGTTTAATTCTTTTTTATTTCAAACAAATATCTGACCATATTCTGTTGAATGATCTGAAGTTTTTGTGTTGCTCTTTATACAAATGTCAGATATATAGATATAGTAAGAATTGATAAAACACTTCCATTAAAAGCCTTTTTTAAAAAATACATAGACATATTTCTTTTTTAATATTGTTTTTCTATTAATAGTATTATTAATTATAATGTTACTTTTATTGATTATATTTCCTTCTGTATTAAAAATGTATTCAATGTATTTATAGTTAACTTTTAATTTAATGACTATAATTCTTTATTTTCTTTTTCTGAGAAAATATATTGTAGCTTTAGTCCTACATTCTTGCTTTCATCTGATAAATCTTTCCTGCTTTCATCTGATAAATATTTTCTGCTTTCATCGGTTAAATCTTCCGACAAACTCTGAAGCTCTCAAAATAATTACATCTCCATTAAATCTACATAATTATATATATATATATATATATATATATGATCCATGAATTTGTATTATTTTAGCTTCCCATTTTAATTCTCAAAATATTTCTTATAAAACTGCTGTAAAAAGAATTGGAGATATGGAATATCCACTGCTATTGAGTTTGATAAATATTCTTTAAGGTATAAAATATTCTGGTATATAGATTGATAATTCAACATTTTTAATCACTATAAAAATAGTTATAGAATTAAGTACTCCAAAGCATAACGATAACCCATATTTATTGGTTCTTTCTATTATTTCTTTTAATAATTGAACAGTGTTCAAACTACTTTTAAATCCAGCTTGTTCTTATGGTTGATTCAACCAGAGTTTACTGTGAGTGATAATTATCTTGGTAAAGATCTTGCAAAGAATTGAATGTAGGCCAATAGATCTGTAATTTTTAACTGATAATCTTAAAGATCTATATCATTATTGGAGACTTAAGTAATTTGACACATTTTCATCATTTAAACATATGTTAGATAATTTTGTTAACAATTTCTTTATTTTTTCATCTGTTTTTGTTTAAGATATTAATAATTCCATCATTTCCTGGAGTTTTTATCTTCTTTCTATCATCTCTTTATTTAAAATGCTTGGTAATTAAAATGTAATTGTTGAGATTACTTTATTTTATTTCCTTGTTTTTTTTTACTATATAATTCTTTATAGAATTCTTCCACATATTTTATATATTCTCTCTTTTTAATACTATTCTTTTTTCTTCAAATTGCAGAAACAATTTTTTTCCCATTATTAAGATATGGTTTTTGTACTTCTGAGACCTTTAATTATATTCTATAGATTTATGTATCAATTCTCAATTATCTTTTTTTGTATCATTATTAGCTGTTTTATATTCTTTTACAGAATTTCAGACAGTCATTTCTTCTTAAAGAATCATTTTAATATATGTGCCAACATATTTAATAAAGGATGGTGGTACAGAGAAAATTTAAATGATTTTTTTAATATGCAGAATCCAAAAGATTGAATACTGGTCTAGAAATTACTATAAAAGAATATTTCCTATATTAATGGCTTTCTATCTACAATTAAAAAATTAATATTTTATTCCATTAGCATATGTAATTATTTATTTAAATCAATGCCCTGGATAGTTTAGAGAAGTGGTATAAAGCCAGACTCTGGATTGTAAGATCTAAGATCCGTCCAATTCTGGCAGGTCTTATTCTTTGACTTCTTATAATTTTTGAGCTATAAAGCCATTGGGTTATTTTACTATTTAAAACGATTTGTCTAGAACATAAAAAGTAGTCATTATGCTATAATATTTTATAAAATTGATTTTGAATTTATTGTTGTTTTTTAGGCAACTACTGATGAAGATGAAGATTATTCACCACTTCCAAGAACCCAGATACCAAGTGGATCTCATAGAGGTAAGACTTCTATTCCTTGTATAAAAATATATGGATTATCAATATTGTGAAAAACTAACATATTGTATAGAGTGCTTAAACTTAAAAACAATAGATAAAAAAAATTGTATGCATTTTTTAGATATTATGCAGAATGAGTTTGTTTAGATAAGATCTGAATTGACCAATCAGCAGTAACAAGGCAATGTGACACAGCTGGAACCCTTATTTGTTTGTTGTCAGACATTTATTTATTTCCATTGTTTTAATTTCATGTAGGTAAATCATATGTTATGAGTGTGTCTTTCATCCCTTTCCTCCCCATATTTTAATCTCATATCAATAACTTGGTTCTTTGAAGTTTTGCACCTCCTTAAACCTTTGAAATAATTAAACTTTGTCATATTTGCTATGTTTTATATTATTTAATTTTTAAAAAATACTAATGGCTTTATTATGCAGGAATTCATTAAAAGTTTGAACACCAGAATTGTGAGCACCAGTAATTGATCCAGCAATTCCGAATGCCATGTTGAATCCTCTATCAACTGCACCAATAGGTTTCAAATCTTTAATAAAATCTCTTTCTTATCGAATAAAAAAAAAAGCTATATTTTGTAAAATATCCAGTCATTTAATTAAAATCCTAAGTAAATTATATAAAATCAGAATAATCCAAACATAATTTGAACTATCAAAGTATAAAATTAAAAAAACTCAAATTCATCAAAAGTTTGAGCACCGGATGTGACGAAGATGGTCTATAATGCATGAACCTTCAGCTCCCAATCTGTCATTTCACCACTCCATTATATCATAGAAGTCTATCAAGAAGTGATGTCATTGTGCAAAATACTTATACATTATCTTAAATTCACTCAATGCTGATAAAGTATATAAAGATTGGGGGGAGAGGTTCTTTGAAATTAATAATTATTTTTAACTTATTACATAATAAACTATATAAATTAAAGAATAAATAATTATGATTATATAATTTTTATAATTCTGTGATAATAATTAAAAGATGACAAATATTTTCTTTACATGGATGGCAGCCATTAATGCTGTAAATCAAACTCAAATATTATGCATTTATGTTGAATTTAATGTTTATAAATCATCATATATCATGGTGTCCCAATGAAAAGATGTCTGGTTCTCTCTCTCTCTCTCTCTCTCTCTCTCTCTCTCTCTCTCTCTCTCTCTCTCTCTCTCTCTCTCTCTCTCTCTCTCTCTCTCTCTCTCTCTCTCTCTCTCTCTCTCTCTCTCTCTCACAGTGCCATTTCTGAATCACAGTTTGTGTTATGAAGTGATAGTTTAGGTATTCACTGCCAAAGTTTTAGTTGCTTGCTTGTTTGGATCATAAGTTACAACTTCATACCTTCAGGAACTATCTTCCATGTTCTCCCCACTTTCATAAAATCTTACAAACTGGTTGAAAGCACTCTTACAACTCACAGCTTCACTACTATTAACAGTTTCAATCATGTGATTGCTTTAGAAGCAGTTGTGTGTAATTTAAAACAAAATTCAATCTTATTGCAGTGTTCCATTGTGGCTTAAAGTATGAAATACATGGTCATATTTTATATTGTAACTTGTGATCAGTAATACCTTAAATTTTTTGTGATGATAACTAAAACATGTCATTACATAACATGTTTATTTAAAGGTGACTGCAGGAAACATAGAGAGGAAACCAATCACCTTTTCATTTGATCACATTGTGTATGTATATAAAATTCTTATTCTAAAATAGGTTTTATTATTCATAGTCATCTTATCTATACTAATTATTAGTCCCATAAAAAAGGCATATGACTTTTGAGCACAAGAATCTATCCTGTGACAATTGCCAAGTCAGATTTTTTACCTACTGCACCAAACTGCATAGGGCAAAAGCATATGGCTTTTTTTGCTTGGGAGTTTGTAGAAAGTTTGAGTCCTAAATCTGCAAATGCTGGAATCGATCCTGGAACCTCCCAATGCCAAGTTGGAAGCTCTAGCAATTGCAATCCAGAAACATGTTGATCTCAAGTCATACCCTACCAACTGTGCCAAACTGTGATCATGGGATTTGCAATCCCAAGTTGGGTGCTCTACAAATTGCAATCCTGGGACCTCCTGATCCCAAATCATATGCTTCACCAACTGTGCCAAACTGTGATTCTGGGACCTCCTAATCCATGTTCGACACTTTACCAATTGTAATCCTGGGACCTCCTGATCCTGTCATATATTCAACTAATTGTGCCAAACTGTGATCCTGGGACTTTCCAATCTAAGTTTGATGCTTTACCAATTGCAATCCTGGAACCTCTTGATTCCAAGGCAGACATTCTATCAACTGTGCTAAACTGTGATTCTGGGATCTCCCAATCCAAAATATGACACTACCTATTATACCAAATTAATAATTGACTATTAATGCATATATAAAAAAGAAATAAAGTGAAAATTATCTTTTATCAGAAATTGTCTTTTTTTATTTTTCAATATCTTTTGCCTTCAATGAATTTAACTAATTTTTCAATCTGCTTCACAAAAATGCATCTTAGTTTAATCATTATCTTGAAATTCTAATTGAAAAAAAAATGTTTATTTATTAATAAAATAAGTATGATTATTACTGTATTTGAAATAACAATTTTAGATTTCTTTTAATGGTTCTGGACATTTAAGCCCATGAACTTGATCTTAGTATAAAATCTGATAATCTCAGCCATTTATTGGCTTAATAATATTTTAATAATTGTATATAAATGTATAGATGTATGTGTAGTATTAAGCATTTGATGTAATGATAGCTTTGTATGTAGTAATTTTGTTGTTAATACATAAAAATATTATTATTAGCATTAATCTTTTAGTTAAGTCTTCTGTAGAAATGTTTATGATCTTTTAGCAGCTGTGTTTGATAAAAAAAAAAAAGCATTCTCTTCCTGTCATGTTTCTATCAATAACCAACTGTCATCAGCCTTTGAAACTATTTTAAAACATATTTAACCTATTAACACCAATTCCTATATAAATTTAAATTGCCATGCCTGATGTGACAAATTTTGAACGTAAATACAACAGTAATTTAAGTTAAATAATTTTACTTTTGGGAAATGTATGTATACAAGCACAAGTGCGTGTGTGGCGCAACTGCTCCCAAAAGCTGTAATACAAATACAACAAATATCAGCTCTGTTTTCGAACCCCTCCAAATTCTAACAATCTAATTAACAATACCAAAGATCAAACTCCTCTGTTACAGACCCCCCATACAGTATATAACATTGCTTGTCCAAATAACTATTGCAAAGGCACATATTATGGGGAAAGCAGGGCATCTCTGGCCACACGATTGGCACAACACAGGAAATCATACAATAGAGCTCGCAACGATCCTTCTACTTATTCAGTTTTTTATCAGCACCAGTGCACAAGTCACCATGAGTGCATTCCAGACAATCCTACCATCGTATGTAGAGAGAGACATGACCTCAAAAGAAAGATCAAAGAGGCTTTATTTATCTCTCGCGACAGCGATGCCATAAACAGGAAGGACACATGTTTTTCTCTATCAAAAAGATGGAATTAGCATATTTGCATAAATTTAAACGTAAGCAAGCTATGATTATGAAGGCAAGATCCTTTGAAAGCGCTCAGCTGTTTTAATATTTTTAGTTAGCTATTTGTATTTGTATTACAGCTTTTGGGAGCAGTTGCGCCGCACACGCACTTGTGCTTGTATAACAGTAATTTAACTAAACCCCCTTTTATGATTTAATGATAGAAACAAAGCAGAGTTTTTAAGCAAGTTTATTTTTTAATTAACCTTGTTTTCAAATAAACATTTAAATACGTTACCGATGAAGTCAGTTATTGACAGAAACATATATCCAGTAAGAGATCAGTTATTTTTTCATCAAATATTACTATTTATTAGATTGTGAATATTTTTATAGAGCACTTTAGTAAAAGTTAGTGTTAATAATATTTGCATATTCATATATATATATATATTTGCATATTCATATATATATATATTACAATAAAAATAATAATAATAACGGTAACAAACTATTATAAACAATCCTTAAATTCGCAGAAGTGCTTTCCGTTAATTTCTTGAACCTGCCTCAACTACCATTAAAATTCAAAAAGAAAACAAAGTGGAAGCAAACGTCATCAATTCAAATTCCATGAATCTCATATTTTAATGTTAGCAGATTGCCTATTTATTAAATGCATTTTATTCATATTTATAAAAATTGCCTCTTTAATTTTTCTTTTATTATGGTTTCTCCCCTCATGAAAAATTTTCACATTTTCAAAATCAAATTTAAATTTATATTTTCATGTTTTTTGATGATCAAAGAAAACTGAAGGAGGAATTAAATCACCATTATTTTTACTTTTTGCATGTTTATATAACAATTCATGCTTGCTCAATCTCTTCTCAATAGTGCACCTAGATTCACCTATATATGATAGCATACACTACTTTTCTGCTTGATAGGTATGACATCCTTAGAATTATTGACTAATTTATTAATATTGTTTGGAACATAGAATGAAACATTACACACATTCTTATATATATACACCTGGGTCTCATTTTACATGATAGATAGATTCCTCAGAAAACATGTGCAAATGAAATTGCGCAAAAATAGACGTAACTTACATTGAAAAAGGGGGGATGCGGTCTGTGACTTTTCAAAATTCGCGTAAAAGCAAAGCACCAACGTAAAATTACTTTAAAATTAGCACAAAAAAAAATAAGGAAATAAAATATGACTAATAAAATATTTCAAATTTGAAAAAAATTGATACAAGACAACCTTTTTTTAACTATAATATTTAATTTTATTCAAAATAATATATTTTTATGCATAATTTACAGTACAGTAATTTACATTTTTTTATACGTTTTAATTATTATTGCTATTTGCCAAAAAACACGTTCGTTTGCAAACTGGTAAAAAATCAATTCTCACAAGAGGAAATTCAACTAGTGCCAACGTCACTCTCACGTTGTGTTAATGGTTTTCTGGTGACAACGTAATTAGTAATTAATCTTTGAGACGATGATTTTATTAATTGTTTATGAACTTAGACTTATGATAATAAAAAGACATTTATTCACCACTGCTGGGAAAAATTTAATTAAAACTAACAACTAAAAATTAAATTCTTATTTTTGTCTTTAATTTTTTAATTTTCAATTCCGTTTAAAAATCAAATTTCATTTTACATCACATTAATTTCAAGTCACCGTAAGTAATTTTTAAATTGTTAATTACAATTAAAAATCAGATTTTAATTTTTAATTCTCAAATTTAATTGTGCCCACTGCTATTACTCATCTTTTAAAAATAAACTTGTGGACCCTAAATGATTAATAATTGATTACATTCTTTTTTAAAAAGCAAAAACAGAATGTGATTTAAAATGCAAAATTAACGTACACAATGTTTGAACAAATTTACATTATAATCTTGTAAAATTTAATGTGTGTATACATAAAATGTGGAAATCATGATTTTAATTTCATTATTGCATAAAATCTTACTATTATAAAGCACTGAAAATATTGAAATTACTAAGATGAAAGTCGAATTCCAATAATGTGCTATTACTTTCAATATAACGTAAGTGTGTGAAATTTATTATTTAAAGTAATATAGCGCATTATCGGAGTTCGACTTCCGGTGAAACATGAATCGCGTAACTTCAAAATTGTGTTAAATAAGTCCATGTAAAAAGAGACCCAGGTGTATCCCTAAAAAATTTCACTTGTGGATTTGAAATAAATGGAATAGATATCCATTGTTTATTATTAATCTTCATTTCCTTTAAATAATTATACTTTTTTTAAAATTGACATAAAGTATTGCTTATTTGGTCTATTCTATAACCAACATCAAGCAATTTCTTGGCAATTATCTCAATATTTTTCAGTTTATCATTTTGGTAACAACATAATTTTTCATTCCGAAACAAAAAAAATCTAAAACTTGCCATCTTATGCATCATTGGTACTTTTGATTTACAATTTATATATCCCCTTTTTTGCAGTGGCTTAATTATTAATTTATAATTTAATATAATGTTATCTCTTGTAATAATTAAATCTAAATATTTAATATTTTTGTCCTGTTACTTTTCAATAGTCCATTTCAAGCCATTTAACTTATTTAATTCATCTACAAGCAAATTTATAGTATTATTATTTGCACAAACAAAAACATCATCCACATATCTTTTGTAAATTTTAATATCTCCAAAAGTACACATATTTAAAATACTACTCTCATATGTAGATAAAACAAAATTGCAAACTTGTGCAACTACAGGCAGACCCATAGACCAAAAAAAGGGATATATAAATTGCAAAAAAGGGAATACATAAATTGTAAATCAAAAGTACCAATAATGCATAAGATGGCAAGTTTTAGATCTTTTTTGTTTCAGAATGAAAAATTATGTCGTTACCAAAATGATAAACTAAAAAATATTGAGATATTTGCCAAGGAATTGCTTGATGTTGGTTATAGAATGGAACAAATAAGCAATACTTTATGTCAATTTTAAAAAAAGTATAATAATTTAAAGGAAATGAAGATTAATAATAAACAATGGATATCTATTCCATTTATTTCAAATCCACAAGTGAAATTTTTTAGGGATATATATATATAAGAATGTGTGTAATGTTTCATTCTACGTTCCAAACAATATTAATAAATTAGTCAATAATTCTAAGGACGTCATACCTGTCAAGCAGAAAAGTAATGTCATATATCAAATTTTTTGTGATTGTATGCTATCATATATAAGTGAATCTAGGTGCACTATTGAGAAGAGATTGAGCGAGCATGAATTGTTATATAAATGTGCAAAAAGTAAAAATAATGGTGATTTAATTTCTCCTTCAGTTTTCTTTGATCATGAAAAAACATGAAAATATAAATTTAAATTTGATTTTGAAAATGTTAAAATTCTTCATGAGGGGAGAAATCATAATAAAAGAAAAATTAAAGAGGCATTTTTTATAAATAGGAATAAAATGCATTTAATAAATAGGCAATCTGCTAACATTAAAATACGAGATTCCTGGAATTTGAATTGATGACGTTTGCTTCCACTTTGTTTCCTTTTTGAATTTTAATGGCAGTTGAGGCAGGTTCAAGAAATTAACCGAAAGTACTTCTGCGAATTTAAGGATTGTTTATAATAGTTTGTTACCGTTATTATTATTATTTTTATTGTAATTACAATTTTGTTTTAATTAACGGACATTTTATTTTTATATTACATATATATATATCGAGAGAGAGAGAGAGAGAATATGTACATATGTCAATAATTTATTAATAAAACTGTATTCTCACCCTTTCTGCAGATTATATATTTAATAATAACAAATTATTTATTTATTTTAACTACTGGATTGTTTCTCTTTCAATATGATCTTAAATTATTTCTGTATTTTTATAAAAATAAAAAATACTGTCTTTTATGAAATTTCCAACATTTCATATAAATAGAATAAATAATTAGTATCATATTCATTTTTAATTAAATGTATTTATGTAAAAAGCAAATGTGATAAATTGATAATAAAATAATGGTAACAAATTGCATATTTATAATATATAAATAAAAATATGAATATATGTATTGCATTTGGGAGAATAGGGATTAATTTTAATATTGTCATAGTTTTAATTTATTCTATTTTATTCTTGTAACATGTACATACGTTCAATTTGGCTGTATATTAAAACTCCGAATATGGCGTGTATATATATATATATACGCGCATACATAAAAAAAAGTTGAAACATTTGAAACAATAATAAAACTATAATATATAAGTTTTTTTTTTTCAAAATATTTATTAAATAAGTACAATGCTTACAGTGACAATTATGTATACATGGTAAATTAAAAGGAAAGCTAGAATTACAAACATAAAAACGAATTACATGATTATAAATAAATAAAAGATAGTATTATTCTGGGCAAGAGGTAAACCCGAATACCTGGTCTACTGTTAACACACAAGTAGACCAATTAAGCTCACCAACTCACCTAGACAAATTGCCTCACACTACCAAGAGTCACGTAGTCAATCTAGAGTTTGAGAAAAGTCTACATATAGAAATATTATTACATTACACCTGTTTTGGGTTTGAATTTGATCCTGAATTATATCTCAAATCAGAAAAACATGCTCTATAAGATCTGAGAATGTAAGAATAAACAGTTGTTTTGTTTTTTTGCTCTGTTTTTCTGACAATAGAGGATAGTGTTATATTTACATATACAACACCTAGAAAAGGACATCTGTTTTATTTGTACTTAATTGTGGTGTATTTGTCAAATATATATGTACACCCAAGTCTCTTTTTGTGCAGATTTTTTAATGTGATTTTGAAGTTATGCGATTTATGTTTCTTCTTAATATATTTTTATGCAGTTTTCTTTTATGCGATAAAGAAGTTCATATTTCAGTTAAAATTGGGATTTTCCCATTTTGTATACACACATTATATTTTACATACTTTAAATGCCTGTTGGAAAAAGGTTTGACAATAAATTTAGATACTGTAGAAGATTTTTAGAAAAAGATAATGAAACAGAAGTGGAACCTGTTCATTTCACAGAAAAAATGATTCAAGAACGTCTTCAACTTTCTAATCAGGTTGACAATCATTTTCTTGTTAATGACATGAATTATGAATGAGCTCTTAAATTCCAACAAGAGCTAAATAGTTGTTACATCTGGATATCATGAGCTTCATAAACAATTAGTAAAATATCATCTCAAAGTTTAATCACTGATTACATTGTCAACAGAAAACCATTAACTTTTAGACTGAAAATGTTTTATTGGTTGAATGAATTAAAGTTTTAAACTTTTGATTGGTTCAATTACAGAATCAGCAGAAAAAATATATTTGTCTTTTAATATTAGATTTATATTATATAATCCTTCTAAATTCTTTTCTTCCTCCTCTGTTTTTTCTGTCTTCATATATAATATTGAATTTCAAAAAACTCACACACTTCACTTTTTAGCAAAAAACTTTTATTATTGATAACAGTTTCGACTGTACCATGCAGTCTTCATCAGATCTACAAAATTTGAACATATATGAACATACAACCATTAAAATACATTATTTTATATAAAATTATTAAATTCCTATCCAACTTTTTAATTTTTTAAAATTAATATTGATAGTGATTAAAAAAAATTTTTGGGAGTAGTGTAATTAAAATTAAAATTATTTAAAATTATTTTATAATGTAAATATTATATGCATTAAAGTTATATGTATAGATATATGTTATAAAAAATAGGGTAAAAAGATTTTAAAAGAATATAAAATAAGAATGTAAATATGTTAATGATATTATATGATTTAAAAGGTTAGGAATTAATTTTAAAAAATTTAAAAGTTGGATAGGAATTTAATAATTTTATATAAAATAATGTATTTTAATGGTTGTATGTTTATATATGTTCAAATTTTGTAGATCTGATGAAGACTGCATGGTACAGTCGAAACTGTTATCAATAATAAAAGTTTTTTGCTAAAAAGTGAAGTGTGTGAGTTTTTTGAAATTCAATATTATATTAGATTTGCTTGTAAAAAGCAAATTTAATAATTTGTCAGATTATGAAAGTGAATGAAAGTTTTTTTTGAAAATAAATTTCTATTTATAATTATAAATATATTCTATAGTGAATAACCTAAAAAGAACATTTGTAACCTATTAGAAAATGCTGTGTATGTCATCGATTTCTTTCTCAATTTACATTCATGTAAAAGTAAAGAATTTTTACCAAAATCTTAACTATTTTTCTAAAATAATTATATTTCCAGCATATTTTATCAAAATAATTTATAATATGTAAAAAATATGAAAAAAAATACTCTAAAATATACATTTTCATTTTGAATATCAAAACAAAGAACTTGGAGCTGTTTAAATTCTTGTCAAGTGCCCCCTTTGGTTCAAAGCAAGCAATAACAAATCAGTGCCTTACTGTACATTTTAAGCTTTAAAAAGACTTGTATTCACTACAATAATGCAAAAAATGACAGTTTTAGAGCTACTTGAAGCTGTGAACTAAAATTTTCATTTGATGCACCTGTTTAGTTAATTAAACACAGCATGAGACTAAAGTTGGCACTAATTGTATTTCCTCTTGTGATGAATCTGATTTCTTATCAGTTCACAAATGTGTTTGCATATTGTTAAGTAGTGTTAATGATTAAAATATGTATGAAAAATGTAAAAAATTACACATAAAAACATATTGTTTTGAATAAAATTAAATAGTTAATATAAAAAAAGTAAAAAAAGCTTGTCTTGTATCAATTTTTTTCAAATATTTGAAATTTTTTATTAGTCATACTTTATTTCCTTATTTTTTTTATGCAAATTTTAAAGTAATTTTATCTTGTTGCTTTGCTTTTATGTGATTTTTGAAAATTATGGAACCTATCCCACATTTTCGATGTAAGTTAAGTCTATTTTTGTGCGATTTCTTTTATGCAGGTTTTTTTGTGGAACCTATCTATCACATAAAAAGTGACCCAGGTGTATATCATTTTTTACTATTATCAATCTATTGCAGAATGAAAGTCTCTCTAAATTCAATTCAATTTCTCTGATCTCTAGTCTCTCTTCTGCACATTGCTCCAGCATACTTCCTTATTTTATCCATTTCATACATGGTCTCTTTCTAGGTCTTATCATCTCTTCTAACAATATATTCAGCCCAGCTCTGCTTCAGTCTCTTAATTCTTTTAATAATGTCAATAATACTTATTTGTTCTTTCTTCCATATATTTCATTTTCTATATCTTATTAGCTTTTTCCTCTAATTGTTTATTATGATTATATTGAGATTATGTTAATATTTAAATTTCATATTCTGCATTATGGCATGTCAATAAATTTAATGCTTAAGTATGATCCAAGTTAAAATACAAGTTGGTTTATTCTGTACTTTTTCATTTATTGGCAGATTGTATTGGTTTATATTTTCAACTATTATTAATTCACTGCAGGATGAAAATCTTTGCAAGTTTAATCCATTTTTTTTATCACTGAACTCTCTTTTCCACATCACACTAGCAATTTTTTTATTTAATCTATTTAACTTACTGTCTCTTTCTAGGTCTTTTACAATCTCTTGGATTCTAATTTAAAACTTCAATTGTCCATATATTATTATCTCTTTTCACAATATGCCCAGCCCAATTCTTAGTTCTTCTAATGATATCAATCATATTTGTTTATTTTTTATTTATGTATTTCATTTTCAATCTCTTCTTGATAATACTAACATATATTTCTCCATACTTTGTTAACTGATCTGAAATCTCTATATCTTCCGTTAAGTGTCTACATGTCAGATTCATTAGTTAAAACTGGTAAAATATATCATATTAAAAAATTTCCTTGTCAAACATATAGGCATATTTTCTTTTAATATTAAATTATTTTTACCCAAAACACTCTATACATGTTTAATTCTGTGATTAATTTTATCCATTATGCTTTCATTTGTTTTAAGTATCAGACCAAAGTATTTATAGTTATTAATATCTTCAAATTCATAATTATCAATCTTTTTTTTCTGAAAAACTTCATTCAATATTACCTTAGTCTTGCAGTATTTATTTTTAATCATCCTTTTTTACTTTCATCTGATAATTCTTGCAATATTTCTTAATGCTATGAAGCATTATTTGTAAAAGCAAGGACATTATAAGCAAAAATTACATGACTTAAATAATCTTCATTTATTTTTATTCTTTTAGTTTCCTATTTTAGTCTGCAAAATACATATTAAAAAAATTATAGTAAAACATTTTGGAGATGTGGAATTACTTTGTCCAATCAAGAAATGAATTAATTTATATGTTTAAAACTTAGATAGTGGTACTAGATTTTGCACAGTGTTTATATATCGTTATTGAAGATTCCATCAATTCAAAATATATTATATAATGTCTCTATTATAAATTTTTAATATATATATATATATATATTAAATTAAATATTTTTAGGTGATTTATTGTGATGTAAACAATAGAAATTGAGGTAATATATTCTTGTAAATAGTTAGAGATAATTTTACCTTTGATTTTGATAGAAAACCATCAATTAGTAATTGATAGCCCTGATGCTAAACAAATTTCCTCTAATAATCTATTATAGTACTACAAGAACTTGTTGAGCCTCAGGTCTGTTAATTAGAGATTGATAGTTTTCTAACAATATCACATACTAATAAAGGATAGATAAATGAATAAATTGTACAATAATATGATTGTATAATGTTCTATTTGTTATCTGGCTAGATTTTGTTATGACACTACAATTGTTATACTCTTATGTGGTTAGGTATAGTGATGAGATTCTAAGAACTTGATTAATGGAATAAGCATTTTTTATATAAACATGAATACTTTCTTTTAGAATTTCCTATTCTATAATGCTGGGTAGGTGGGAGTTGATAATCAGGAAAAGGAAAGAGCAGTTAAAAACCTGGTGTCATCAAAGACTTTACTGGAGGCCAGGAGCTGGTCATGTTTCTTGATTTTTTTGAGCATTTGATAAAACAATGGTATGATTGGTGGTGGGGGTAATTCCATGAGAGTTTTGCATCTCACTATCCATATGGAATAAAGGACAAAGGTAGAAAGCCTTATTATTGAAAAAACCCATTATGAATGGCATTTTCAAGTGAGAAAATCATATCAGGTCTTATGTTGGAATTGATTATAATTATATCTTTCAGTGTTTTAAGTCTTGGGCACCGGTGTATAATATGGTCTATGGTTTCATCTTCATGAGCACACAGACCACATCTTCGGTGAGCACACAGAACCTCTTCGGTGATAAAGGAACCAATTCATGGGAAGTGCATTAAGATTTATTTTAATGATGAAGTCAAGGAATTTGGGTTCCAGACTCCATCTTTTAAAGTGTGAAATGAGTCTTTGGTTAGTTACTTTTAGGCTGGTTTTTATGGGTTGTTGATTATAGTTGATTATATTGTATGCTTCCCATAAGGTGATTTTTTTGTTAAGGTTAAAGGGCATTATTGGGTTATAAAGTTGTAGGTGGTCTATTAGGGAGGCTATCCATGAACTGGCAGAGGGCGGAGGACGATCTGTCGGTGTAATTTTTTTAATAATGTTGGAGTATCCACAGGAGAGGATCAGATTATGTAGAGTGTTGTGGGTTTTCTGTAAAATTATTGCTTGTATTGAGTGGAATGACAGTCCATTGAACCTGCGTGGTCGTTGGATGCCTCACAAGCTAATAGCAACTGTCCTTCCTCTCCAAAGAAGTTTGGTACATAATCGGTTGATTTTATTTTGAAACTGTTTAGACATTTTTACGAATGGAAGGTAATATGAGATTTTTGGCATTATGATCATGTTGAGGAGGCCAATCTTTCCATATAATGAAAGGTATACTCTAGAGAGTGACGTGGTGATGGCTTCAGTTGAATGGAGGATTGCATCTTGAATCTCTCTTGCCATTGCAGTTGGTGTTTTGAAGATTGGGAAACCTAGGTATCTTTGGGGTTTTGCAAAAAAGGGAGAGTTAATTTGTTTACCAGACATAATCTTCCAGATGGAAGATTTGTTAAAGTTTATTTGTAGGCCAAGTTTCGCTGTATTTCTGTTTAAGATGTTCATGAGATGGGGAAGGTATTTAATGGTGGGAAGAACAACCATGATGTCATCTATATATGCAAATACATTGAAGTTTTTATTGAGAGAGGGAAGGAAAATTCCAGGGAGGTTTTTTTCTATATCCATCAGAAGAGGGTTGATGTATGCTGTGAAGAAAAGGGCAATGAGTGGAGATCCTTGAGGGATCTTGTCTTTTGTTGTCTACATGGATATAATCCATCAATTTTCATTGTTCATATATATATATATATATATATATATATACATATGAAAGATATATAAGTAATTGGTTTATATATATATATATATATATATATATAAACCAATTACTTAAGTATCTTTCAATTGTTGTTAATCCATCTTTAAAATCTATTTTCCTTCTTTTTTACTTTTGTGAAAATATTAAAATCCATGATGCGATTTTGATTTTAATTTTTTTTTAACAAGTTTTATTTTAATTTTCGAATTTTATTAAATTGTATCTTTCATACTTTTTATAAAGTCAGCTATAGCTCTAAGATATTTATCAGTGTTTATTTTTAAAACAATTAATCTTCTTTACATAGCATATACATTGAAGATTATAATGTTAATGTGTTTTTTCTGAAAAATTTTGTTTAGAATATATTAAAACTGCATCATTTTCAAAAAATTAATTATATATTCGAATAATAAATAAATTACTAATCAAAAGATTGTTGATCATCATCTGACATTTAAATACCAGATATGACTAATAGAGCTTCAATCTAGAAAACTTATAAACCATCAGATCCATTATTCCATCTCTGCACTAAATTGGACATGGTATAAATTTATTATGCTAATGAATATTCATTGCCTGATTACTTTGGGTGGCTAATTACCAAAATTACAATAGCAAACTTCATTTATTGTATTTAGCTGCTGACACCTCTTGTAAACTTGATTAATCAATAGATATAGATGATAGTTTTTGTTAAATCAATATCTAGTGTTTTCTATCTATATGTCTAAACTACATTTTGGTTTATGGTATTCATCAGTGAGATTGGACATGGATCTAATTCATGTATATCTTTCATCCAGTAGATATTTTTTACTCCTTTATTTATTACTAAGCTCTCAGTTTGAAATTCATCAACATTTTAATATTTTGAACCCAAAGCATATAATTTTGGTTTTTATTCACAAAATAAATATATATTTCTTATTCAAAATTAATATGTATCAAGATATTTTAATATCACATTCATAATTTGAATACCACTGTAATATTCCAAATTTTGTAAAGAAACAATTGTGTTTGTAGTGGAATGCATTTTAAAAGTGAATAGATATAAGTTAAATATTAATTAGATCCTATCATTTATTTTTGGTCTATTGCATTGTAGGTTTGAGTAATCAATGAATACCAGATAGCTCTACATTAGGATATAAGTAAGCATATGAAAAGATCATATGATATTATTGTTGGTATACAATCATTTACTTTCCTTGTAACTACTACTCTTGAATATTTATTCCATCCATCTGTTTTTGTTGCTATAATTTTTGTTACATTTATTCTTATCCAAAATTTATTACAAATTGTATTCTTCTTACTAATAATTCTATAAAAATGATTGTGATAATTTGCAAGTACTTCCAACATCAAATTTGATGAATCATCATATCTTTCATTTTGTTTTTAATTTTTCATTTTAATTTTGATTATGATCAAATTATTAATCCAACTTCTTTTTGCATTTTTCCCCAATGTTTTCTCTCTCCTATCCTCTCCCTCCTTCTTATCCCTTTCCTCGTTTATCTTCTTCCCTCTCTCTTCTCTCTTCCTCCCTCTCTCCCTCTTCTTTTCTCTCTCCTTCTCTTTCTCTCTCCTTTCTATCTCTCCCACTCCTCCCTCCCCTTTTTCTTTTTTCTTTCCTCCATCTCTTTTTATATTTTAGCCTCATAATTCTTTCAATGATGTTAGTAATTAGCTACTTGTTTTCTCACCTATATATTTGATTTTTGATCTCCTCTTGTAGCATTTCTCCATATCTCATTGAGTAGTTTGAAGTCTCTGTATTATTCTACTATTAAGTTTTTAGTTTCATATTTATAAGTAAATACTGGTATAAAAATATATTAAAAAGTTTTATTTTCAAACACATAATTATGTTTCCTTTTACAATGATAGAAAGAGAAAGATTAAGGAAGCTTGATCAATCTCCAGGGATGCCAATGCAATCAATAAAAATGAATTCTGTCCTCACTCTCTAAGAAATGGCATCTATAGCCCTTCCTTCTCATTAACATGCAAATTTTCTCTGTATTTATTTATTTTGATCTCCTTGATATTCATATTTGATATTACCGATGAATTACAATTCGTCACTTTTTTTATTCTGTTATGATTATGATACCTGATTGTATCGAAAGTACTTAGCATCAATAAATCTTTTTATAGTCATAACCTGTTTTGTTGTTGAATGTTGGAACATTTACTCTTCATTACTAACTTATTTCTACCTAAAGCAATTCATCCAGGTTTAATTTTAACCATTATGGCCCATCTGCATTAATAATACAATGAAGATATTTTTAAGTTCTTAACTTCTTTTAATTCCTAATAATCTTTATTTCTTCTGAAAAAATCCATTGATCATTCTTTAAATCTTTTTAACATAGGTCATTAGTCCTATTTTCTTACTTTCATCTGCTAACTGCAGCATTTCCTGAAGCTCTGAAGTATTGTTCTCCAAAATAAATACATCACCTACAAAATCTAAATGACTTACTTTTACACTCCTTCAACTTTTCATTTTAATCTTCCAAATATTTTTTTTATAAAACTGTGGTAAAAAAAAATTGGAAATACAGAATTACTCTGCCATATGTCATTCTCAATATTCTTTGAGCGTCCAAGTAACCAATTGACTGCTATTGCATTTAATGAATGTCCTTCAGAATAGTACAAATCTTGATGATTCAAAGTTTTAATAACCATGGAAATGTATTATATAATCTAGTGTTTTTATAATTTATAAATTCAAAAAATGATGGCAGCTTATTTGTATGTGATCCATTGCATTAAATTCATTCTAAACTGTGTTTCTTTTGGGGTGGGGGTGGAGGGGTTGGTCAGATCCAATGTTTCACTATAAATGAGTTGTAATTATTTTGGTAAAGATTTTGTACAAAACTGATAGAAGAGTTAATAGTTTGTAATATCTAGTATCTTCTTTATCACCTTTTTTAAATATTAATATTAGTATTGCATTTTTCCCATCATCTGGTACATCTTTATCATTTATATATTTGATGTACAATATTGCCAACAATTTTTCTATTTCTTCTCTTGCTTCTTTTACTATAACAATAATAATTATATCTTTCCTGGATCTTTTCTCTTCTTCATACATTTACTTGCATGTCTCCCTCTTCATTTAAAATTTTTGGCAATTCATAAGATATAGTAACTGTATGGGATTTCATTGTTCTTCATTATTATATAATTCTTTATAAAACTCTTCCACATATTTTATGATAACATCTTTCTCCTTTTTAATTGCTTCCAGTATAAGACTTATTTTTGTCTACATATTTTTCTATTTATTTATAATTATATTTTTTTATATCATTATTAACTCTTTTTTGTATCATTTTACAAAACTTCTTAATTGATCATTAAAAAAAAAAATTATATTCCTTCATATATTGTCTACTCTTGATAAAAAAAAAAATATTGATAAATTGCTATTTTTTTATAGCACTTATCTTTCTTAAAGTTCTTAATAGTGTGTTTACTATCTTCACATCGATTTCTGTCAAATATGCACATCAGTTAACATTTTTTAAATGATTTGCAAGTTTTAATTTTAATTCCTTAAAGTATTTCTGTTGATTAGTAACATCAACTATTAACAATATCTTGTCAAGCGTTGGTGGTCAAGAGGTCAGCACAGCAGCCTTACAAGCAGTTGTCCCGGGTTTGCGGGTTCACTTCCCGGCCAATGCTCTGACACATGGGGAAAAAAAACTATTAACCATATCTTTCTCAATAATTTTAATCTTTTAGTTTTGCATTAACATGTATTTTACATTTCACTAATAGTTGATCACTTCTTGTGATCTTTTAATTCTTGTAAATAATTATATATATATACATAAACTTATTTTACATTAATAAATATGTACTCTTATCTTTTTTATAACTCTCATGTTTAAATCTGTTCATTGTAATTTTTAAAATGTAAACAAATAATCACAATTTTTCTCATAATTTTTCTTTCCTATCCTACCTAATTATAAACCTATTATTATTATACAAAGTATTTTTAAATATTTTCTTAATTCTTATTTTAATTTTTGATATATATATATATTACTTTTTTGTTATTATGGTTACATTATAATTCATTGTATTTAAACTAGGCTTTATTGACAATTTATCATCGCATATTTTGGCTTTTCAGCTTTTAAGCCTTTAATACTTCTGCAATTAGCATTTTAATATATTTGGATATCTAATTCATCTTCATTTAAATTAAATGCATAGTAAACATTTTTTCTTTTATTTTTAATTTTAGTTTAAACTGTTTGAATTGCCCTTCAGACCTCAATTTTCATTTTAGATGAGCATTTATATAACACTGTTTATATTACGTTTTTGTTTCGTATATCATATTTAAATAATAATATTCATAATAATTTATAGGATTTATAAGAAGAATTTACAGACATTTCATTTAAAGTAATAAATGCACATTACATACATATATATACACAACCATTTTCATATATATTATTTTTATAGTCATTTTTTATTAAATTACACTACCATAATGTTTTCAAAAAATTAGAAACTCTTGATCAATCGATGAAATATAAATAAATCGATCTAATAGATAACTCTCAAGACGTAATTTTTAAAATTTATCATGTGACTAGAAATCGAAATAGCATTATTCCTCTATTTGATATTGAGAAAACGTCCCAGGGTGTACCAAGAAATGAAAATATTAAAATTTAAAAAAATAAAATTAAAATTAAAAAATTAAAATTAGTAAAATTAAAGAAAGCTGTAAGTTTTCATATAATTGGATAAAGGATACTTATAAATGAAACATTGTATTTTAAATATAAGATGGATTTTTGGAATATTGAAAACAGGTGAGTTATGGAGTATTCAATAAGTGGTATTATGTCCTTAATTATAGTTGATTTTATTAAGGAAATGGTAATTGAGAAATATATTAAATACTGTATAAAATAAAATATGTAGATGATATAATTATAATGGGAAATAAAAGTATCATGAATGCTTTCAAAGAGTTAAATAATAATAATAATAAGCATAATATTAGATTTACTATAGAAAAAGAAGAGAAGGGATTAAAATATTTAAACTTATATTTAAAAAAGATGTAAAGGAAAACATATATATTTAACCTTTTATTAAGAATAAAAATATTGGATAGGTAATTGATCCTAAATGATACCAGCAATAGTCTCAAAAAATTGTGGCTTTGAAAGAATTTAAAGTTAAAAATGATAGACTCAGTTTAATAAAAGAGAGATATTTATGCAGAAAAAATTATTACAAAAATTTAAAATACCAGAAATGGAAGTTATATAAAAGGGAAGAATAAAAAGATAGATAAAGTTAAGAAGTGGATTTCAATTCTATATTCAGCAGAAGTATGTATGATGTTGAATAAATATAAGTTAAAATGATGAAGTAAATATAGGATGGAAGAATAATAAAGATTTAAGAAAAATGTTTATGAAATGCAAAAATGAATATTATTAATAAGAGAATGATGAGTAAATTTTACAAACAGTTGCTCTTAATACAGTTTTTGTATTTGTATATATATATGTTGATATGAAGATTTTCACGGGTTGCATATATATAAAAGACATATTTTGCAGGTTCATCTGTGTTAAAAAATTTAAATATTGATATATCGATGTTTCGATTTGATCACACAAGTCATCCACTGGGTGATAAAAGGTATAAAGATGATTGTAGAGGTGCTATAATTACTGATTTGAAAAAACCATTAAAGTTCCACTATTAGCAAAAATCTTAAATTAAGAATGTTTTTTTTTAAAAAAATTTCCAAATAGGAGGAAGTTTGCATGTATCATCTCACTTATTGATACAATCTGAGCTTTTAAGTATCTCAATGGCTTCTCTAATTTTGCACTGGTAGAGATTAGAACATCTGGATATAATCTTGGTACTAGAAAAATCAATATTATGGAGTGAGGGTGCTGATGATGATGAGTGTTGTTTAACCACATTAGCATGCTCATCTCTCCTAACACTGATGCAATGATTACTCATACCTATGTAAGAAGCTTTACAATTTTCACATGAGATTTGATAAACACCATGAGATTCAAAAGGGATTGAATCCTTAGGCTTGGTTATTATATTTCTGATCTTTTGATGAGTAGAAAATGCTGTATCTATATTATAGCATTTTAATATACATCCAATACTGTCTGTAGTTCCTGTTACATATGGAACACAAATCCTAATAACAAAAAGATGATAAATCAGCTATTAGATTTGTGTTCCATATGTAAAAGGAACTACAGATAGTATTAGACGTATATTAAAATGTTATAATATGGATACAGCATTTTCTACTCATCAAAAGATCAGCAATATAATAACCAAGCCTAAGGATTCAATCCCTCTTGAATCTCATGGTGTCTATCAAATCTCATGCGAAAATTGTAAAGCTTCTTATATAGGTATGAATAATCATCACATCAGTGTTAGGAGAGATGAGCATGCTAATGCAGTTAAACAATATTCATCATCATCAGCACTCTCACTCCATACTATGGATTCAGGTCATAAAATTACTTTTTCTAGTACCAGGATCATATCCAGATGTGATAATCTATACCAGTGCAAATTAGAGAAGCCAATGAGATAAGGCCAGATTGTATCAATAAGTGAGATAATACATGCAAACTTCCTCCTATTTGGAAAGATTTTTTTAAAAAACATTCTTAATTTAACATTTTTGCTATTGGTGGAACTTTAACAGTTTTTTTTTCAAATCAGTGATTGTAGTGCCTCTACAACCATCTTTCTACCTTTTATCACACAGTGGATGACTTGTATGATCAAGTCGAATGTCAGTATACCAATATTTAAATTTTTTTTAACACGGATGAATTTGCAAAATATGCCTTTTGTATATATAAAATAGAATAGTAATTGTTTATATATCACATGATCATCATTTCATATGCTTACACATGCTGCTAATAAGATTACCAAGCTTTCCATACAGTAGTGCCACCAAATAAAAGCTTTCATAACAAATGGATGCAAGAAAGTTTGTACAAAAAAACCCTATCTAGTGCCTACTTATCCAACATCACCAGGCTAGTTTCTAGCTTGTGGCTTTCATCAGTGAGTAGTCTTGGATTTGAGAGCACTGCGCTAAATCTCATGCTCTAGTAGTCATCTTTTACTTATTTGCTTAACTATAAAACTAGGAGACCAAGATAAAAACAACATTTCCATTCCAAACTCATTCACTTCTATAGTCATATAGATCTGAACTCATTTAGGCATCTGTACATTTTGATGTCTTTAGTTTTTCAAAAATAACAATCACCATTATCCTATGGGTAAGATAGATGTAAACCCATCAAAACATCATATGATCACCATTTCATATGCTTACACATGCTGGTAGTAAGAGTACCAAACTTTCCATACAGTAGTGCCACCAAATAAAAGCTTTCATAACAAATGGATGCAAGAAAGTTTGTACAAAAAATCCCTATCTAGAGCCTACTTATCCAACATCACCAGGCTAGTTTCTAGCTTATGGATTTCATCAGTGAAGAGTCTTGGATTTGAGAGCACTGCACAAATCTCACAATCTAATGCAATGCTTCAGCAGTCACCTTTTACTTATTTGGTTAGCTATAAAGCTAGGAGACCAAGATGAAAACAACATGTTTCCAATCCAAGCTCATTCACTTCTATAATCATATAGATCTGAACTCAGTTAAGCATCTGCATATTTCTGTGTCTTTGTTTTTTTTCAAAAACCACAGGCTCCATTATCCTATGGGTAAGATAGGGGTAAACCTATCAAAGCATCACATGATGGCCATTTTGTATGTTACACACTTTTTATTCAGGAGTGCCACTAAGTGCAAGTCTTCATAATCAATAGATGCAGGAAGGTTTGTGCATAAAATCCCTATCTAGTTCCTATTCACCTAACATCCCCAGACTAGTTTCTAGCTTGTAGCTTCATCAGTGAGGAGCCATGTATTTGAGAGGACTGCACCTAGATTTTATGATCTAATACAACCCTCCAGCAGCCACTTTTTACCTATTTGATTAATTATAGATCTAGGTGCAGGGCTCTCAAATCCAAGGCTACTCACTGATGAAATCCATAAGCTAGAAACTAGTCTGGGGATGTTAGATGAGTAGGCACTAAATAGGGATTTTATGCACAAACCTTCCTGCATCCATTGATTATGAAGACTTGCACTTGGTGGCACTACTGTATGAAGAGTTTGGTAGCAGTGTTAATATATGGTAATGATGCATTATATGTTAGTAAAGAGGTATTAAATTACTTAGAAAAAGTTCAAAAGGAAGTAGGAAGGCATGCATTGGATGCAGATGTATGGGCAGCAAAAGAGGCAATTTAAGGATAAATGGTCAGAAAGAAATTAGGCATGCTGTGATAGAGTGTATGATATGTAATGAGGTCTATCATTTGAAATGCTTAAATGAGACTGGTAAAGATGTAACAGGTAAATGGTTATGTGTATACAGTGTGTAAATGAGACAAAAGAGGTAAAAAAGTGGTTTTTAAATGTAGTTTAAAAATAAAGTCAGGAGAAATGGAGTAAAATATAGTTGAGGAAGATAAAATAAAGAGTATGTTTTAGTGGAGTACAATGAAGATGGTTAGCCAAAGAATAAGTAAGATAGAGGAAAAGGTAAAGGATGTAGAAGCAAAATTTAAATGTTTAGAAACAAAATGTGACCAGATAAAGAAATTATTGAATAGGAATGATAAGGAAGAAGTAGATAAGGAAGTCCAGAATGCGAAAGAGAATGTTACGGATGAAGTAGGGAATAAATTATGAGACAGTATGGATAGGAGATTTTCTAATTAAAGAATATGGAGGTATGATTGCAAAGGAAAATAGTAACAGATATCTAAGAATATGTCTATCTGGAGATAGAATTAGGGATATTACAGATAAGGTAAAGAAGCAAGGGAGTAAAGATGTGTATATTATGCTAGTGATAAATAATTTGTCAGAGCCATCAGAGATAGTAGTGGATGAGAACATAGAATTGGTTAGGAATTTGAGTAAGATTAAAGGAAGAGTAGGAATAGTTGAATTATTAACAAGATTTGACAAGAGGTATATGTTAGATAGAGCATGTTCTATAAATAAAAGATTGAAAAAATTATGTGAGAGAAATGATATGCTTGTGAATGTGTGGGATATTGTTATTAGAAAGAGAGAGCTATATAGTAAAAATGGATTTCACTTAGAAAAACAAGTAAGATAGAGGAAAAGGTAAAGGATGTAGAAGCAAAATTTAAATGTTTAGAAACAAAATGTGACCAGATAAAGAAATTATTGAATAGGAATGATAAGGAAGAAGTAGATAAGGAAGTCCAGAATGCGAAAGAGAATGTTACGGATGAAGTAGGGAATAAATTATGAGACAGTATGGATAGGAGATTTTCTAATTAAAGAATATGGAGGTATGATTGCAAAGGAAAATAGTAACAGATATCTAAGAATATGTCTATCTGGAGATAGAATTAGGGATATTACAGATAAGGTAAAGAAGCAAGGGAGTAGAGATGTGTATATTATGCTAGTGATAAATAATTTGTCAGAGTCATCAGAGATAGTAGTGGATGAGAACATAGAATTGGTTAGGAATTTGAGTAAGATTAAAGGAAGAGTAGGAATAGTTGAATTATTAACAAGATTTGACAAGAGGTATATGTTAGATAGAGCATGTTCTATAAATAAAAGATTGAAAAAATTATGTGAGAGAAATGATATGTTTGTGAATGTGTGGGATATTGTTATTAGAAAGAGAGAGCTATATAGTAAAAATGGATTTCACTTAGAAAAACAAGGAAGTGAAGTTTTAGGGAGTTTGATTTATAAAAAATATAGTTTGGGAAATATATAGGAAAGAAGAAATTGTTAAAATTGAATATGTAAATTGACTGGAATTAAACAAAGCAGTTAAAAATGAAGAGTTTGAGGTACTAGCAGTAGTGGAAATACATTTAAGAGAAGAAGAACCTATATTGGAAGACTTGATATAGCAGGATATAAATAGAAAAAAGAAAAAAGTAGTGGTGGAATAGGAGTTATGTCAAAAAAATATTTAAATAGTCTTGAATGTCAAGAACATTTGTGATTTGAAATAAGTTTATAAAGACAAGAATGGAGGGTTGCTATAATACATGTATAGCCTCTGGAGATAGTCAAATGATAATGGAGTGGAAAAGTAGCATATATGAATTCCTATTTAAGGATATACAGAGTTTCAAAAAAAGGGGAAGAGAATAATCATTGTATGGAATATAAATGGGCATATTGAAGAAAATTCATGATGTATATAACAAGAATGGACAGCTTTTGACGAATTTTTGTCAGAGAGTGAATTTGAGCATTGGGAATTTTTGCAAATATTTCTGAGGGACAATACACAAGGTCTAGAAATAATATATTTTACACAATAAATTATGTATTAGTAGAGAAAGAAGGAATAAATAAAGTACAGAAAATTAAAGTGTTTGGTAATGAAGAGAGAGTATGTAATAGTGATCATAATTTTTTTAATAATAGAAATGGTTAGTAATGTGATGGAAAATAGTAATAAAAATAGAAAGAATGGAAAATAGTAATAAAAATAGAAAGGATGGAAAATAGTAATAAAAATGGAAAAGATAGTGAAAGATGTGGATGGACAATGAATGATAAGAATAAGTTCAAAGAATATAAAATAAAAGTTGATGAAATGGAAAAGTTGGTTGGGGATGAATATAAGAACTGCTTTCGTGAAGTAGAGAAAGTGGCAAACAGGGTTTTAAGTGAGAATATTTAGAAGAATAAAGTAATAGAAAAATGACAGTTAGTAAAAGTGTAAAAGATATGGGAAAGCATGCAGAGAATATTAAGTGTGCTATTAAGAATAAAGAAAGTGAGAAAGATGTTAATATTAAATGGATAAAGTATTTAAAAAAAATAATTTGGCTAAAATAGATAATTATATAGAGAGAATGCAATTAAATAGTAAATTGTTGGAGGATATTAATAAAAGTGAAAGAGATGGTAGTAAAACATTTTGGAAATACATTGAAAGAAGGAATGTAGGGAAGAGAGAAATAGTATTGGTAGATGGTGATAGAATAGAGCATTCTAGAAAAGAGTTGGAAACAATCTTAACCAAGTATATAATGGATATACAAAAGATGTTAAATGTGAAAGACAGAGTGATAACAAACATAAAAGCATATAGTAATGGAAATATTAGGTTTACAGAAAATGAACTGAATGAGGCGGGAAAGAAATGGAAAGGCAAGAGGTTTAAATGGATGGGCAGCAGAGATAGTGATAAATTTAAAATATAGGGCAAAATTAAATCTATAAGCTGGCACAGAAGAGAGATTTTCCAAATAGTAGGAGCAATACAAGAGTAAGGCTACTATTTAAATGGAAGGGTAATGATAATAGAAAATAAAACAATTATAGACCAATAATGGTAATGTCAGTGTTATATGAAGTTTTTGCATATATGATGGCTGGAAGGGTCACAAAATGGATGGAAGAAAATAATATAGTGGGAGAAATGAAAGGAAGTTTTCAATCAGGTTGGTGTATAGGAGGTAGTGTATTTATAATTATACAACTTATAGATATGAGTAGAAATACATGTAGACAGTATATGATGGCTGGGTCACAAAATGGATGGAAGAAAATAATATAGTGGGAGAAATGAAAGGAAGTTTTCAATCAGGTTGGTGTATAGGAGGTAGTGTATTTATAATTATACAACTTATAGATATGAGTAGAAATACATGTAGACAGTTATATATGGTTTTTGTCAATATAGAGATGGCATATGTTAGAGTAAATAGAAATAGATTATGGGTAAGTTTAATAAATTTGGGAATGGGTGGAGCTTTATTGGATCTTGTTAAGAGATTGTATGAAAATAATTACTATATGTATCAATTAGGAAATATGGAATCAGTTAAAGTTAAAAATGGGGTAGGACTAAGGCAATAATGCCCTATGTCACCTATTTTGTTTTTTGTTGTATTTGAGGGAAATGGAGAGAGCAATAGAAAGACTAGGAAGAGTAGTAGAGATGCCATTAATAGGTGGCAAGGAAGTATATACATTATCAGATCTTTTATTGCAGATGATGTCTTGTGCGTAGGAACAAACGAAGATGTGAAAGTTATGCTGAGGACATGTGCAAGAGTGGATAAAGAAAAATTAAAAGTAATGATGATTAATATTATGGAAAGAGAAGACAAAAAATTTTTATTGGGGGATATAAAGTGAAGTGTGGTGAATAGGTGAAGTGTGGTGAATAGGTATACCTATTTGGGAATAGTCTTAAATAATCAAAGAAATTGCTTGGATGAATGGAAGAAAAAATGATAAATGAAGCAAAAAAGGGAACTGATAAAGAAATTAAGTATGAAAAATGTGATATAACTAAAATTGTATGGGAATGGCAGTAGCAGGGTTAAAATTTGGTAATGATGTGTTGTGTGCTAGTAAAGGAGTGCTAGGTTACTAAGAGAAGTAAGAAGACATGCCTCAGATTCAGATGTGTGGATGGCAAAGGAGGCAATTCAAGGTGAAATTGGATGGTCAAGTTTTTATATGAGAGATGCAAAAAGAGTAAAATGTTTGATAGATTGCAGTTTATGAATAATAAGAGAATAGCCAAAATAATATTTAATTGTAGTATGAGTAAGGACAGGAAATCAGATGAGTGAGAAAGGTAGTATGATATGCAGAAGATTTGGATAAAGAATTTATATCAGTATTCTTATACAAAAGATGGGATGATTGTGTTAGGAGAATTGTTGAGTGTTATAGTCGCAATGAATGGATAGAAAATAGATGCATTAATAAAGTGTAATTATAAAAAGAATCTAGAGTTTAGTTAAACTCAATGGCAATGTATTCTCTTCCTCTTTTTTTTAAAAAAAAAAAAACATTTAATGAAAAAAAACACCATAGAAGAAGATGGATGGAAATCTTTTAAAATCAGAATAACTTTTACAAATTATGAGTTCAAATCTCTTACATATTACATTATTTATGTGCAGGTGTGTTTAAGCCTGTACAATGAATTAATTTACATATTAAAACATATTGCGTTAAAGGTCTGCCCATCCCTCGCATATGTGTGCAAATGGATTATTCTCCAGTACATGAGGTATCAGAATGACTAAATGGTCAATATGGATAGGATGACAACCTTGGCATTAACGAGGTCTTTGAACATTCCATCATCATGTTTTCAATGAAATAGATGGCTGAAGAGTTGTGGGTTGGGGTAGTTTGAAGCCTGTCCATTAAAGTATGAAGATTGGCTATTTAATATAAAGCTGAGCACTGATTGTATATATGTGTGGAGATAGTAATCTGGACCAATTGATGATTGATGATTTAGCATGAAGTACGTATATTGGTGATTATTTATATTTTCAATCTGTGTATGATCAGGTGGGTCAGCAATATGAGATGGCACTGAGAGTAGGTCGTGTGAAAGTCTGAGTTCGAATCCCGCATACATTACATATATAAATTCAGGTTTAAGCCTGTACAATATATTGATTTTTCTTTTAGAAAAATTACATGAAAGCGACTGAGTAAAAAAAAATATATCTTCGCAGAATTTGGAAAAAAAAAAAAAGCTTTTCATTATTCAAAATTAAATTATGCTGTTATTTATTGAAATAGAAAATATAATTAAATCACTATTTAATTTGCGAATTGAGCTTTTAATCTAATTTATGCCGGTAAAGTTGTTTTCTAGAAAAGAAAATATTTTTCTCTGTACATCTGCTAGTAATTTCAGAGAGGTAAAAACATTTGTTTTATTTTTATTGTAAGAAGCTGTTACTGTTGAATTATACAAGAAATCATTGATCGGCTTATGAAACTCATTCAAAGGCAGTTAGGATACTCAGTTGTTCATAACCGAGATAGAATAGTTTGTTTTTCTTATATATATATAGTTAGTAAGTTGTTCTCTTTTTTATAAGTAGGTATAGATATTTTACTATGCATATTTTCAATTATATATGTATATGTGAGAGAACAAATATTAATGACATTATGGAAATAATTAATAAACTGTTATGAGATGAGCTAGACATATTGTTAGAAGAGATGATAATAGATAAATGACATAAACAAAACTAGTGCTACAGAATCCATTGTTTCATTAGCAGCAATGTCAGGCTGACTTTTAAGTCCAGCAAAAATCTTAGAGAATCAGCTTTATTAAAACATGAAAGACAAAAGATTCATTCTGCAATACTCTATCGAATTTCTTTATTTAAATAAGTCAACTGTTTTCTATGTTTTGAACCTCGTAATGTCCTTTCTTTCTGCAGTTCATCTAATTCTTTAGTCAAATCTATGGAAGCAGCCATTTTTCCATCCCATAATGCAATACAGGATCGTGTTTATTAATAACATTTGATATAAAGTGTTTTCTATGAATATAGGTAAAACTTTTATGAGATTTCAGAAAATCCATAAAGTTTATTTCTTATATGAGTGAAGTAGAGAGGGATCAACAAAGCATAAATAATTATTAATTAGATAAATAAGACTGTATTACAAGATGAAAAAAGACCAATCAAGTAATTCAAAAATATTATTAACAATCTTTTTTCAGACCAATTGATTAAAAAACTTATTACATAATGATACAAGTTCTTCTTCTAGTCCCAAGGTCCAGGTGCATTCTTCACAAGCTTGTATTAATGCTTGCAATTATTAGTTCAGGGTAATGTGGAAATTGTTTTATAGTAATTCTATAGCTCGTTTTATTTTGATTAAATAAGTCACTCACTATCAGAGCTTCTTCAGAGAACTTAACTGATTGGGTAGAATCTGAATACCATCCTAACCATGAATAATTATTCCTTCTGAATCGGCTTTTTTAATTCTTTTTCTATGAACTGAATTTTTGTCAGAATTGTTTAAGAGAGAAATAAATCAGGTTTGTGTTTTCTTAAAATAGCTTCTAAATCATGAAAAACATGGGACACTTTTTTAATGCTTGCAGCATCAACAATATGATATAAGTCTTTAAAATGAGCCATATTGTAGGTCTTTGATTGTAGAAACTCTACAGTCAGATTAGCATCTTTTTTTAATTATTAATATTCATGATTGTGTAACTATCACAAGTTCAGTATTTCAATTACATATTTTGCCATATATAAATTAACCTACAAAAATTACTGTTGAACTGACAACAAATATTATTCCATCTGTAGTCAGAACCTGGTGTATTTTCATTTAATAATAGGAAAAATCCTGACCTTACTGGCAATTATAATATTGGGTTTACTTATGATTATAGAAAATATATATTAAATACTACTCAGATTTTTTTTAATGCACACCATGGACCACCAATAAAACTGAAATCTGTTCGAAGTTCCCAGTACACCCATTGTTTCCAATTCCCCAAAAAAACAGGTGGCTGATACCTTATTAAAAAGTTGAAACTAGAATTAAGGGATGTTTATGATAATCTAACTTATACTAGTTTAAGTGATAAAGTCATATTAAATATTTTAGTTGACAGTGGTGGCGAAATTCCTCAGTTTGAAGGCAGTTGTAATCTTTAACTGGATCCCAAGAGGTTGTAGAATATCTAGAAAGAGACCACGTGTGAGATGGATGGATGAATTGAGACTCTACTTCTTGAACTTTATAGTTCATTTCACTAACTATTTGTGCCAACTGACTCCTTGAGTCTCCCATTGCCACATCAAGTACCTTCAGTTTAGTGTCCACCTTCTCCTCGTGGGTTATAAACTTATTTCCAATTTCTTCTATCTGAACTTCCAAGTGCTTTTTATAATCTAAGAAATTAGCTTTAATTTCTTCTAATTTAATATCGGACTCCCCTTTAGCTGCCTTACAACTATTTTCTAATGATTGAAATTTTTGATTAAATTCCTCCACTGTTTTTACCCTAGCAGCTTCTATTTTTTCTTTCACAAACTCCTGAACTTCAGCCATTTTATTCTCAAAACTATCTAATTTTTCAGACATCTCTTTTTGCGACTCTAACATCTCTTTTTGGGAAAGAGATTGTTCGTTCATTCCAATCTCTATGCATTGAAGCATCAACATAAACCGTTGTTGGAAATCAAGATCAGGAACTTCTTGGGTTCTTTCAGGATAATTAATTTCTTCAGAATCACTCATTTTGAGTATTTTATAACAACTATTTCAATATTTTGTGAAACCAAATTTTTACTTTCCTAAAATATATATGTTTTAATAACAATAATCAATTAAAGTCTTGTTCAAGCCGACCAACCACTAAATCATCACCACCAATAATCTATCCCAGATGGTATATATCACATTCGCACTAAAATAATCTGAACCCCCACTATAAATATTTGCAGTATTATAATAACTACTTTATAAACCCTTGATAATTTCAACTTCTCCCAATTCAATCATAAATATTGGTATATCTTGGAATACGATTGCTATTGTCATCAGAAATCTATATAAGTAATTTGGAGAAATATATAGCAATAAAACATACAATATTTTATCACCATTATAAAGCATTTGTCACATGATAATATTCTTGTAATATGGGAAATTAAAATTGTAATCAACAATCATTAATTAATTTAGTTCACACATTACCATATTGTACTCTGCAACAATCAATTAATCAAGTCGCATGTTTATAAAGTGCTAAAAACTGTAATCGCACACTTATAATGACTGTATAACCTCAACATATTGGGCCGAACACATTGTGGTGCCAAAAATTGTAACCGTTCGATTGTTGTCCCAACTACATAATATCACCAAAACATAAGTACGCTAAGAATTGTAACCTCGATCACCGATCAATTCCCGCTGCACATTATCAGCTATTAAGAGCTGTAACCAAAAGCATATCATGCTATCTATATTATGCACCAAAGACCACAACCAACATCTGGAGCAACTTACCACAGACCAAACCAATGATATAACATAAACTTTTTATGATTTAATTTGATCACAGCCAGGGTGTACCGCGAAGACCTATCATAGTAGTATGATAAAATACATTAAACAAATTATAAGTATATAATATTATTATCTTTCAAACCTTAATTTGCGATTTTCATTGTATGAGACCCGATGGCCGACCATGTACAAGATGGCATAATTTGTGGAACTACATAAGATTATGAAATTTTAAACCATCTATATGATTTTTAATACAAATGCTAGTCCAGGTAAAGCTTTGCAATAAATAAACATAAATACTTGGGTTCTTTTTTTTATAGTTTTACTATATCACTGAGACTCTTATTATACTGACAAATGACAATTAAAAAACGTTAAGTAAATATATTCAATCATGTCATTATCTGGTAAATCTGTTTACAGGTTCAATAATCAATTTATATTGTATACTAGAATCAACTATGCAAAGCTAAAATGATGGAAAAGGTAAATGGGATTTTATTGTACCTTACACATCATAAACTACCAAAGACGAAAAACATCCAAATGTTTTCTCAAAATATCACTAAACTCTTATATCATTTTGACGATAGTATGTACTTCAATGTATGCTCTATCCAAGGTTTATGATTTCTGATTTTACGAATGACAAATACCAACGGCACAGTAAGTTTAATTATAAATCAACGTTTATTTACAAATTTATGAATAATAAGTAATTAATTCTAATGTTATAATTACAGACATAAATAAACAAATAAAATAAATAAATTATAATTCCATCGACTTTCTTCATTAACATATCATAGGTACGGTTTTTAAAAACCTAATCATACCTTATATTTCAATTTGATATAATGAATGTATTGAGGAAATTATACTAAATTCAACATCAACTCATGAAACATCTAATGTCATTTCCAGATTCAATAAATCTATACCGTAAACTTATAATAATATAATAAATAACGTTATATCTGTAGGATTTAGCTATAATGCAATCATTAAATAAAGTAAAAATTTAAACTTACATTCAGGTAAATAATAATCAACCAACAGTTAATTATTATGAGGTAACTTGAATAGAATGTCCTGCTACAATTTAATAATCTAACTTATAAATTATACTTACAAATGGAAGAAGATGATTTAGCAGAATAACTAAAATACTTTGCCCAACTTATATCTATGAAGTAAAACCATATTCCTGTGGATGTATTCATCTACACATAGGAATTAAATAACACTAAACGCTTTGTGGATTTATACACCATCATAAAGTAATAAATATAATTACACAATGCCGCGGATTAACTACCAGCACAGGAATGAGTGTAAAATACAAAAAAATGGCAATTAAGTAATCTGCGGATTAACCACCGGCACAGATTAATGCCTTTTAACATTATAAAACAACATTACTATTTACTTCACATTAAAGTGCAAAATCATCCTCGTCAGTTATACTGACCATTCAGAAAACACTAACATTTTAGCAAATGTGGGTTCTTGCATAATAAAATGTTACGCTAATCAGGACAACTAATGTACTAACTTATCTTGCTTAAGATAAAACATATGTAATATAATATAAGTAATATTAGTATAGGAATAGAAATCTGGAAAGACTCACAAAATACCTCATAAAGATTGATACATCTCATAAATTCATTTAGTACTTTTCAAGCTTTTTCGCAAGCGCTATTCTCTTGAATAAATATTTTATTCAACCCCTATTAATTTAAACTTAATAAAATATAACTTATGAACTTCACATGCAAGTTCCTATAACGATAAAATTAAAGTAATGCATTATTCATCAAATACATAAAATCTAACAGGTGTGTGTGTGATATAAATTAAATGTATAGCATTTTATAGTTCAATACATGAATTCTAGCAGGTGTGTGTATCACAAATTAAATTGTATAGCATTTTATAACTACAAATATGATCCGTGAAATCCATGTACGATGTGTCGAACAATAAATATACGAAGTAATAGCTACAATTATAGTTGAATTCCATACATGTAATTTTATCCATTTGTATTAGTTATTATAAGCACTATTAGATTAACGATTTTACGTGGCTCCATAAACATGAAACAATTCCAAAACATGACACGCAGAGTTTAAATGAAAATGTTTTTTTCATAAGTTATTAATTTCTACATTTCTCTATTAAAACTGTTCCAAGTTTATCACATCCATGTTAATATTTATTTATCCACGCTTAAATCTAGGAATACTAATTATAGCAGCTAATTTAATCATTCCAAACTGACGATAAAATTAGAAAATAGCTTTGATTAATTATTTGAAGACTGTTTTTATTATCCAAATGATAAACAAATTAACTAGCAAATATATTACTGGCATTGCAAAGTTAAATATTAATCAATACTATATTTTTTTATTAAAATTTTAAACGGAAATATTAAACTATGTTAATAACTTTAACATTTTACTTTAATTTAAACTTCTTCTTTTTTAAAAAGCAAATTTTCATATTTATCAAACTTCTGTAATTAAAATACTTATTTAATTTTTCCAAATTGTAGAATAATAAATATTTTAAAACATACCAAAATCTTGCAATTAATTCTGCTTTTAAACTGGAAAGCTCCGACATATTTCAAATTTAATATTGGAAAATTATTACTGGCGATTTGATCCACCTGGCTAGCCGACTTGAACAGACTTTTAAATTTAGCAATTCATCTTATTACTAAATACCACTATGTTATTTTTACGTTTATAGAAAACTTTGTGGTAATCCGTTTACTTGTTAACTATTTTAAAATAAGCTTATCATATTTACACCATTTGCCTTTTTACCATTTTCTTTTCTTTCTCCCCTCAAAAGCAATACTATCAGACGATCTTTTTTTTTAATTCGCGCTCCTTTCTTTTTTACATTGAAACGCATACGTAATTACTGTATTTATTTTTAGTAATTAAATTTAGTTGAACAAATGGTTTTTTTTTAATTCAATGGAAATAATTTTTAAGACCATTTTAAACAAATAAAAATTATTATTATTTTTAATAATATTTTACCAAATCTAATGTGTTGTCAAAATTTTTAAAAAGTTAAACATTTTGATATGAATTAGTATATGGAAAGAAGCAATTTAAATTTATTAAAATAATATAGACAACAAGTAAGGCAAAATATTACCCATTCTCTCTAATAAATTATTTTGAATATAAGAGAGTAATCTGTTCAAAGTGCAAATCAAGCCAGTCAAATCACCAAAAGAAGACAGAGAAATTTTTATACTAGTTACATCAATTATTATATTTTATACTAAAATATATGGTTACAATATATATATTATATATATTAACTTTAAAAATATTTTTTTGAAAAAAACAAATAAATAAGTATTTGAACGTACAAGATTTAAAAATAAAAACAGGTATTAATTAATTCTTGTAATCTGTAAATGGAAATGATTGTTTATAAATGGTTTGAAAAGCAAGCTAGCCTTGGGCTCTTGTATAATTAAAATGATGATATGAAAATTGGATAAGAGAATAAAGAAAAATTAGTTTGACCAATGGAAGCACTAAGCCTTGGCTCAGACCCTAATGAGAATGATGGATTAGTGATGTTTTGTTGATTGAATCCGTGTGGATAATATAAAAAGGGAAATACAGTTTTTTCGAACAGTTCCAGCGTTGTGTGTTTGAGAGTTGTGGTATGACGCACATACCACACTCTCTATTTAAAAAAGAAAAAGGAAAAGACTGTGATACCTTGAACCAGCTATTGCCATCTCCAGAACATTATCTTCCAATGGAGGTGGTGGGGGAATTAAAAACAGGAACCTGGACTCTTCTACCATAAGCTATATGAAATGAACAGTTATTAAAATCAATTAAGAACTTTCGTCAAGTTTTATAAATTGATAAACAAGCCAACTTAAATGTTAAAAACGGACTCTTATCTGACTTTTGTAAGTTTTTAAATCAAATTAATAATGTTTAATTTTATATGTTTTCCGATTGATAAAAATCATTTCCATTTTTTTTTCTCTTATTGTATAAATTATTTGTTGTTTAAATTTTAAATGATGAAATTTAAGGTTGGGTATACACGTTGCATAGATTTGTTAGCGGTTGATAATGTTGTGGCTTTCACATTCGATTAGAATATATGTCAACGATATCACTGCAAGCATCTTACGATGAATGCTAATGGCATTTGTATATTCCCTATGCAAGTGATGCTTATCAATGACTTTGTATTTTGATCGGTTGGGTTTAATTTGTGATGTTTTTGATCGTGGAATCTGTGCAGCTGATCTATACTCAACATTTTAAAACAAATTTTATAAAATTCATTTGTGCGAACGTATCTAAATGTTAAATTTAAGACGGGCGTGAATGGATATATAGTTTTGTAAAGTTATATTAAGGGAGGGTAATCTTAAGTTATTCGTTTCGTAGTTGAATTGGCTCAATGGATTGGATATATTTGTGTAATTAGTAGATGTAGTATGAGATCCGCTTCGGGCAGGATTGCATATATATGCCACACACCTTCTGTTTGCCTATGGATGGGTTTGTAAGTCTGCAGAAGACCGCAGTCCATTCCTGTGGAGTTTTTTGTTTATTGTTCTACTTGCCACAGATGTCACATTCCTGTTGGTGGAGAGACCATGTCTTTTCTAATCTACTTACTGATCAGATGTACTTTCCTGACAGTATAGTATTTTGTGTTGTCGTATCATGCTACATTGAATACATGAATGTATCAGATGGATTGGTGCCAGTTGATTGCGAAATTTGTTGCCTAAGGTTAAATCAGGGAAGAATATTTTCTTTTCAAATGCAATCTATGTAGTCTATTCATACTTGACTATCTAAATAAAATATTAAACTCACTGAAACTTAGTTAAATGTAAAATTAAAAGATTAATAGAAAAATGTAAAATGTTAAACTTATTCCTCAAAATTTAAATGTTATTTTATATGTGCGTAAATAAATATCTTTATGTGTTAATTTCTGGCAGTGGCTTTTATTTATTGATATTTAAGATATAAATTAAGATATAGATTTTTATCTCTGCGTCTCCGCTGAGCTAGTGACTTGGGCTAAAGATCGGAATATTTAAATAAAGTGAAGATCGAATCTAACTGCAAACTACGATATCTACTCTACAAGGCGCCATCTAGGCATTTAAACCTAGAAAAATTTATAGAGTAGGCAGATACGCGCTGTTAAGATTCCACTTTATTTAAATATTCCGATCGTTAGCCCAAGTCACTAGCTCAGCAGAGACGCAGAGATAAAAATCTATATCTTAATTTATATCTTAAATATCAATAAATAAAAGCCACTGCCAGAAATTAACACTTAAAAATATTTATTTACGCACATATAAAATAACATTTAAATTTTGAGGAATAAGTTTAACATTTTAGATTTTCTATTAATCTTTTAATTTTACATTTAACTAAGTTTCAATGAGTTTAATATTTTATTTAGATAGTCAAGTATGAATAGACTACATAGATCTGCATTTGAAAAGAAAATATTCTTCCCTGATTTAACCTTAGGCAACAAATTTCGCAATCAACTGGCGCCAATCCATCTGATACATTCATGTATTCAATGTAGCATGATATGACAACACAAAATACTATACTGTCAGGAAAGTACATCTGATCAGTAAGTAAATTAGAGAAGACATGGTCTCTCCACCAACAGGAATGTGACATCTGTGGTGAGTAGAAAAATTAACAAAAAACTCCATAGGAATGGACAGCAGTCTTCTGCCGACTTACAAACCCATCCATAGGCAAACAGAAGGTGTGTGGCATATATATGCAATCCTGCCCGAAGCGGATCTCATACTACATCTACTAATTACACAAATATATCCAATCCATTGAGCCAATTCAACTACGAAACGAATAGCCTAAGATTACCCTCCCTTAATATAACTTTACAAAACTATATAGCCATTCACGCCCGACTTAAATTTAACATTTAGATACGTTCGCACAAATGAATTTTATAAAATTTGTTTTAAAATGTTGAGTATAGATCAGCTGCACAGATTCCACGGTCAAAAACATCCCAAATTAAACCCAACCGATCAAAATACAAAGTCATCGATAAGCGTCACTTGCATAGGGAATATACAAATCCCATTAGCATTCATCGTAAGATGCTTGCAGTGATATCGTTGACATATATTCTAATCGAATGTGAAAACCACAACATTATCAACCGCTAACGAATCTATGCAACGTCTATACCCAACCTTAAATTTCATCATTTAAAATTTAAACAACAAATAATTTATACAATAAGAGAAAAAAAAATGGAAATGATTTTTATCAATCGGAAAACATATAAAATTAAACATTATTAATTTGATTTAAAAACTTACAAAAGTCAGATAAGAGTCCATTTTTAACATTTAAGTTGGCTTGTTTATCAATTTATAAAACTTGATGAAAGTTCTTAATTGATTTTAATAACTGTTCATTTCATATAGCTTATGGTAGAAGAGTCCAGGTTCCTGTTTTTAATTCCCGTGATGCCTCCATTGGAAGATAATATTCTGGAGATGGCAATATTTGGTTCAAGGTATCACAGTCTTTTCCTTTTTCTCTTTTAAATAGAGAGTGTGGTATGTGCATCCTACCACAACTCTCAAACACACAACGCTGGAACTGTTTGAAAAAACTGTATTTCCCTTTTTATATTATTCACACGGATTCAATCAACAAAACGTCACTAATCCATCACTTTCGTTAGGGTCCAAGCCAAGGCTTAGTGCTTCCATTGGTCAAACTAATTTTTCTTTATTCTCTTATCCAATTTTCATCTCATCATTTTAATTATACAAGAGCCCAAGGCTAGCTTGCTTTTCAAACCATTTATAAACAATCATTTCCATTTACAGATTACAAGAATTAATTAATACCTGTTTTTATTTTTAAATCTTGTACGTTCAAATACTCATTTATTTGTTTTTTTCAAAAAAATATTTTTAAAGTTTGTCATCTGTGCAAATGTATATACGTTTAACAATATTTTAATTTTAGCGTTTAGTTTTTTACTTTTATTTGCGAACTTTTAAGTTTTTATTTTAAATAAATGTAATGACATATTTATATATCGTTACATATCAGTAAACTTCCTCAAAAAACAAAAACATTAAAAAAAAAAAAGAATTTACTTAGTGTTAGTAATTACGTTACACAAATTGTTATATATGAAATTTCAAAAGGACAAAACTTTTTTTTTTAAAAGACAAAACAGTAATTACAAATATAATGATAAAAAAAAGTTGACTGATGATTCCTTACTACCAGCTAAATTTCTGCCCCCTCCCTTCCAAGTTTCATTTCTCCCATCTTTAACTATTACTTACGCAAGTTGAACGATTAGATTCCAATTTAACAAGATTTTTCTCAAAAAAAAAATTATGATTTATATTTATTATTACATTTTATTCCTCGAATTTATCTCTACATATGCGCAATTTTTCCCACTGGCAGCACTTTTTAAACAAAACTTCAAACTGCAACTCCATGTCAATACAACAAATATATTTATACCAATTTCAGAAAAAATACTACGAGCATGACTTATTTTCAAAAGTACTAGTGGTTTCTTAAACATCTGGCTATAACTTTATGTTAGTACAAAAATGTACTTATTTCAGAAAAAAAACAAATGTTATTTGCATGATTCACTTTTAAAACTCTCAGGGCACTCGTGATTTAGTAAAGATAGAAAATTTCATCATCATCAATTCCCCTTCTCAGGGTCAATCTCTGAGGTAAGGCCCCACGTTGGGCGCCAATTATAACGATCAAAATGAAAGTGAAGATCGAATCTCACCGCAAACTACGATATCTGCTCTACAAGGCTCCATCTAGGCATTTAAACCTAGAAAAATTTATAGAGTAGGCAGATACGCGCTGTTAAGATTCCACTTTATTTAAATATTTCGATCGTTAGCCCAAGTCACTAGCTCAGCAGAGACGCAGAGATAAAAATCTATATCTTAATTTATATCTTAAATATCAATAAATAAAAGCCACTGCCAGAAATTAACACATAAAAATATTTATTTACGCACATATAAAATAACATTTAAAGTTTGAGGAATAAGTTTAACACTTTAGATTTTTCTATTAATCTTTTAATTTTACATTTAACTAAGTTTCAATGAGTTTAATATTTTATTTACATAATCAAGTATGAATAGACTACATAGATCTGCATTTGAAAAGAAAATATTCTTCCCTGATTTAACCTTAGGCAACAAATTTCACAATCAACGGGCACCAATCCATCTGATACATTCATGTATTCAATGTAGCATGATACGACAACACAAATTACTATACGGTCAGGAAAGTACATCTGATCAGTAAGTAGATTAGAGAAGACATGGTCTCTCCACCAACAGGAATGTGACATCTGTGGCGAGTAGAACAATAAACAAAACCTCCATGGGAATAGACTTTGGTCTTCTGCCGACTTACAAACCCATCCATAGGCAAACAGAAGGTGTGTGGTGTATATATGCAATCCTGCCCAAAATGGATCTCATACTACATCTACCAATTACACAAATATATCCAATCCATTGAGCCAATTCAACTACGAAATGAATAACCTAAGATTACCCTCCCTTAATATAACTTTACAAAACTATATAGCCATTCACGCCCGACTTAAATTTAACATTTAGATACGTTCGCACAAATGAATTTTATAAAATTTGTTTTAAAATGTTGAGTATAGATCAGCTGCACAGATTCCACGGTCAAAAACATCCCAAATTAAACACAACCGATCAAAATACAAAGTCATCGATAAGCGTCACTTGCATAGGGAATATACAAATCCCATTAGCATTCATCGTAAGATGCTTGCAGTGATATCGTTGACATATATTCTAATCGAATGTGAAAACCACAACATTATCAACCGCTAACGAATCTATGCAACGTCTATACCCAACCTTAAATTTCATCATTTAAAATTTAAACAACAAATAATTTATACAATAAGAAAGAAAAAAAAATGGAAATGATTTTTATCAATCGGAAAACATATAAAATTAAACATTATTAATTTGATTTAAAAACTTACAAAAGTCAGATAAGAGTCCATTTTTAACATTTAAGTTGGCTTGTTTATCAATTTATAAAACTTGATGAAAGTTCTTAATTGATTTTAATAACTGTTCATTTCATATAGCTTATGGTAGAAGAGTCCAGGTTCCTGTTTTTAATTCCCGCGACGCCTCCATTGGAAGATAATGTTCTGGAGATGGCAATAGCTGGTTCAAGGTATCACAGTCTTTTCCTTTTTCTCTTTTAAATAGAGAGTGTGGTATGTGCGTCCTACCACAACTCTCAAACACACAATGCTGGAACTGTCCGAAAAAACTGTATTTCCCTTTTTATATTATCCACACGGATTCAATCAACAAAACATCACTAATCCATCACTTTCGTTAGGGTCCAAGCCAAGGCTTAGTGCTTCCATTGGTCAAAGTAATTTTTCTTTATTCTCTTATCCAATTTTCATCTCATCATTTTAATTATACAAGAGCCCAAGGCTAGCTTGCTTTTCAAACCATTTATAAACAATCATTTCCATTTACAGATTACAAGAATTAATTAATACCTGTTTTTATTTTTAAATCTTGTACGTTCAAATACTTATTTATTTGTTTTTTTCAAAAAAAATATTTTTAAAGTTTGGCATCTGTGCGAATGTATATACGTTTAACAATATTTTAATTTTAGCGTTTAGTTTTTTACTTTTATTTGCGAACTTTTTAAGTTTTTATTTTAAATAAATGTAATGACATATTTATATATCGTTACATATCAGTAAACTTCCTCAAAAAACAAAAACATTAAAAAAAAAAAGAATTTACTTAGTGTTAGTAATTACATTACACAAATTGTTATATATGAAATTTCAAAAGGACAAAACTTTTTTTTTTTTTTAAAAGACAAAACAGTAATTACAAATATAATGATAAAAAAAAGTTGACTGATGATTCCTTACTACCAGCTAAATTTCTGCCCCCTCCCTTCCAAGTTTCATTTCTCCCATCTTTAACTATTACTTACGCAAGTTGAACGATTAGATTCCAATTTAACAAGATTTTTCTCAAAAAAAAAATTATGATTTATATTTATTATTACATTTTATTCCTCGAATTTATCTCTACATATGCGCAATTTTTCCCACTGGCAGCACTTTTTAAACAAAACTTCAAACTGCAACTCCATGTCAATACAACAAATATATTTATACTAATTTCAGAAAAAATACTACGAGCATGACTTATTTTCAAAAGTACTAGTGGTTTCTTAAACATCTGGCTATAACTTTATGTTAGTACAAAAATGTACTTATTTCAGAAAAAAACAAATGTTATTTGCATGATTCACTTTTAAAACTCTCAGGGCACTCGTGATTTATTAAAGATAGAAAATTTCATCATCATCAATTCCCCTTCTCAGGGTCAATCTCTGAAGTAAGGCCCCACATTGGGCGCCAATTATAACGATCGAAATGAAAGTGAAGATCGAATCTAACTGCAAACTACGATATCTGCTCTACAAGGCTCCATCTAGGCATTTAAACCTAGAAAAATTTATAGAGTAGGCAGATACGCACTGTTAAGATTCCACTTTATTTAAATATTTCGATCGTTAGCCCAAGTCACTAGCTCAGCAGAGATGCAGAGATAAAAATCTATATCTTAATTTATATCTTAAATATCAATAAATAAAAGCCACTGCCAGAAATTAACACATAAAAATATTTATTTACGCACATATAAAATAACATTTAAATTTTGAGGAATAAGTTTAACATTTTAGATTTTTCTATTAATCTTTTAATTTTACATTTAACTAAGTTTCAATGAGTTTAATATTTTATTTAGATAATCAAGTATGAATAGACTACATAGATCTGCATTTGAAAAGAAAATATTCTTCCCTGATTTAACCTTAGGCAACAAATTTCACAATCAACAGGCACCAATCCATCTGATACATTCATGTATTCAATGTAGCATGATACGACAACACAAATTACTATACTGTCAGGAAAGTACATCTGATCAATAAGTAGATTAGAGAAGACATGGTCTCTCCACCAACAGGAATGTGACATCTGTGGTGAGTAGAACAATAAACAAAACCTCCATAGGAATAGACTGTGGTCTTCTGCCGACTTACAAACCCATCCATAGGCAAACAGAAGGGGTGTGGCATATATATGCAATCCTGCCCAAAGCGGATCTCATACTACATCTACTAATTACACAAATATATCCAATCCATTGAGCCAATTCAACTACGAAACGATTAACCTAAGATTACCCTCCCTTAATATAACTTTACAAAACTATATAGCCATTCACGCCCGACATAAATTTAACATTTAGATACGTTCGCACAAATGAATTTTATAAAATTTGTTTTAAAATGTTGAGTATAGATCAGCTGCACAGATTCCACGGTCAAAAACATCCCAAATTAAACCCAACCGATCAAAATACAAAGTCATCGATAAGCGTCACTTGCATAGGGAATATACAAATCCCATTAGCATTCATCGTAAGATGCTTGCAGTGATATCGTTGACATATATTCTAATCGAATGTGAAAACCACAACATTATCAACCGCTAACGAATCTATGCAACGTCTATACCCAACCTTAAATTTCATCATTTAAAATTTAAACAACAAATAATTTATACAATAAGAGAAAAAAAAATGGAAATGATTTTTATCAATCGGAAAACATATAAAATTAAACATTATTAATTTGATTTAAAAACTTACAAAAGTCAGATAAGAGTCCATTTTTAACATTTAAGTTGGCTTGTTTATCAATTTATAAAACTTGATGAAAGTTCTTAATTGATTTTAATAACTGTTCATTTCATATAGCTTATGGTAGAAGAGTCCAGGTTCCTGTTTTTAATTCCCGTGACACCTCCATTGGAAGATAATATTCTGGAGATGGCAATAGCTGGTTCAAGGTATCACAGTCTTTTCCTTTTTCTCTTTTAAATAGAGAGTGTGGTATGTGCATCCTACCACAACTCTCAAACACACAATGCTGGAACTCTTTGAAAAAACTGTATTTCCCTTTTTATATTATCCACACGAATTCAATCAACAAAACATCACTAATCCATCACTTTTGTTAGGGTCCAAGCCAAGGCTTAGTGCTTCCATTGGTCAAAGTAATTTTTCTTTATTCTCTTATCCAATTTTCATCTCATCATTTTAATTATACAAGAGCCCAAGGCTAGCTTGCTTTTCAAACCATTTATAAACAATCATTTCCATTTACAGATTACAAGAATTAATTAATACCTGTTTTTATTTTTAAATCTTGTACGTTCAAATACTTATTTATTTGTTTTTTTCAAAAAAATATTTTTAAAGTTTGGCATCTGTGCAAATGTATATACGTTTAACAATATTTTAATTTTAGCGTTTAGTTTTTTACTTTTATTTGCGAACTTTTTAAGTTTTTATTTTAAATAAATGTAATGACATATTTATATATCGTTACATATCAGTAAACTTCCTCAAAAAACAAAAACATTAAAAAAAAAAAAAAAAGAATTTACTTAGTGTTAGTAATTACGTTACACAAATTTGTTATATATGAAATTTCAAAAGGACAAAACTTTTTTTTTTTAAAAGACAAAACAGTAATTACAAATATAATGATAAAAAAAAAGTTGACTGATGATTCCTTACTACCAGCTAAATTTCTGCCCCCTCCCTTCCAAGTTTCATTTCTCCCATCTTTAACTATTACTTACGCAAGTTGAACGATTAGATTCCAATTTAACAAGATTTTTCTCAAAAAAAAATTATGATTTATATTTATTATTACATTTTATTCCTCGAATTTATCTCTACATATGCGCAATTTTTCCCACTGGCAGCACTTTTTAAACAAAACTTCAAACTGCAACTCCATGTCAATACAACAAATATATTTATACTAATTTCAGAAAAAATACTACGAGCATGACTTATTTTCAAAAGTACTAGTGGTTTCTTAAACATCTGGCTATAACTTTATGTTAGTACAAAAATGTACTTATTTCAGAAAAAAAACAAATGTTATTTGCATGATTCACTTTTAAAACTCTCAGGGCACTCGTGATTTATTAAAGATAGAAAATTTCATCATCATCAATTCCCCTTCTCAGGGTCAATCTCTGAAGTAAGGCCCCACATTGGGCGCCAATTATAACGATCGAAATGAAAGTGAAGATCGAATCTAACTGCAAACTATGATATCTGCTCTACAAGGCTCCATCTAGGCATTTAAACCTAGAAAAATTTATAGAGTAGGCAGATACGCACTGTTAAGTTTCCACTTTATTTAAATATTTCGATCGTTAGCCCAAGTCACTAGCTCAGCAGAGACGCAGAGATAAAAATCTATATCTTAATTTATATCTTAAATATCAATAAATAAAAGCCACTGCCAGAAATTAACACATAAAAATATTTATTTATGCACATATAAAATAACATTTAAATTTTGAGGAATAAGTTTAACATTTTAGATTTTTTTATTAATCTTTTAATTTTACATTTAACTAAGTTTCAATGAGTTTAATATTTTATTTAGATAATCAAGTATGAATAGACTACATAGATCTGCATTTGAAAAGAAAATATTCTTCCCTGATTTAACCTTAGGCAACAAATTTCACAATCAACAGGCACCAATCCATCTGATACATTCATGTATTCAATGTAGCATGATACGACAACACAAATTACTATACTGTCAGGAAAGTACATCTGATCAGTAAGTAGATTAGAGAAGACATGGTCTCTCCACCAACAGGAATGTGACATCTGTGGTGAGTAGAACAATAAACAAAACCTCCATAGGAATAGACTGTGGTCTTCTGCCGACTTACAAACCCATCCATAGGCAAACAGAAGGGGTGTGGCATATATATGCAATCCTGCCCAAAGCGGATCTCATACTACATCTACTAATTACACAAATATATCCAATCCATTGAGCCAATTCAACTACGAAACGATTAACCTAAGATTACCCTCCCTTAATATAACTTTACAAAACTATATAGCCATTCACGCCCGACTTAAATTTAACATTTAGATACGTTCGCACAAATGAATTTTATAAAATTTGTTTTAAAATGTTGAGTATAGATCAGCTGCACAGATTCCACGGTCAAAAACATCCCAAATTAAACCCAACCGATCAAAATACAAAGTCATCGATAAGCGTCACTTGCATAGGGAATATACAAATCCCATTAGCATTCATCGTAAGATGCTTGCAGTGATATCGTTGACATATATTCTAATCGAATGTGAAAACCACAACATTATCAACCGCTAACGAATCTATGCAATGTCTATACCCAACCTTAAATTTCATCATTTAAAATTTAAACAACAAATAATTTATACAATAAGAGAAAAAAAAATGGAAATGATTTTTATCAATCGGAAAACATATAAAATTAAACATTATTAATTTGATTTAAAAACTTACAAAAGTCAGATAAGAGTTCGTTTTTAACATTTAAGTTGGCTTGTTTATCAATTTATAAAACTTGATGAAAGTTCTTAATTGATTTTAATAACTGCTCATTTCATATAGCTTATGGTAGAAGAGTCCAGGTTCCTGTTTTTAATTCCTGTGACGCCTCCATTGGAAGATAATGTTCTGGAGATGGCAATAGCTGGTTCAAGGTATCACAGTCTTTTCCTTTTTCTCTTTTAAATAGAGAGTGTGGTATGTGCGTCCTACCACAACTCTCAAACACACAATGCTGGAACTGTTCGAAAAAACTGTATTTCCCTTTTTATATTATCCACACGGATTCAATCAACAAAACGTCACTAATCCATCACTTTCGTTAGGGTCCGAGCCAAGGCTTAGTGCTTCCATTGGTCAAACTAATTTTTCTTTATTCTCTTATCCAATTTTCATCTCATCATTTTAATTATATAAGAGCCCAAGGCTAGCTTGCTTTTCAAACCATTTATAAATAATCATTTCCATTTACAGATTACAAGAATTAATTAATACCTGTTTTTATTTTTAAATCTTGTACGTTCAAATACTTATTTATTTGTTTTTTTCAAAAAAATATTTTTAAAGTTTGGCATCTGTGCGAATGTATATACGTTTAACAATATTTTAATTTTAGCGTTTAGGTTTTTACTTTTATTTGCGAACTTTTAAGTTTTTATTTTAAATAAATGTAACGACATATTTATATATCGTTACAATATATATTCAAGTTTTCTTGGTTAACATCAACTCTTTTCTCATTTCACTTATAAAATATCGTAACCATCCATCCTCACAGAAAACTAAGAGGCAATTAATTAGAAATTTGTAATCATCTTATTGTTACTATAATAATGTTTATTTTTAGCAGTTAAATTTTTAGTGATATAAGTAAATAAAATATTAATATAAAATTTCAAGAAAAATCTTCATCTTCATAATAGTGATGAGATTATCAAATTTTTAGATGTTCATCCAAAAAAGATGAGTGGTCATTTAAAATAAAGTAGTTATAGAAATAATAACACATAGTTTGAGCACATATTAACTTTATACTTGACTCAAAAAAGTCAGGTAATATATAATAGCATTGACTATATGATGAGAATAACATTTCACCCAAATTTTGAAAACAAACGTTGTTTGAAGAAAATTTCATCAATGTTTCCAAGATAAATCAAATTAATAGCAACTAGAAAGAGAATCTGAAAGTGAAAGAAAGCATCAGTAAATATATCACAAATCAAAGCAGAATACTGGAAGCATGAGTGAATTGATTTCCTGTTTATATTGATGGATAGTGGCACAATCTTGCAAAATGATTGAGTATACTCAATGATTGGTTGATACTTATAATATTAGCAATACAAAAGAGCCAATATTTTTAATGGGCAAGTAAGTAAAAGATTGTTATAATATATTAAGAAATGTTCAAGCATTTAAACAGAAAAGGTTTACATTGGCTGTTAAACAATTCTAAAGATAAGATAACAAGGGAGGCTGCACACAAAGTAATCTAAAATTATGTGAAAAAGTATTAATTTCTCAAATGCATATTATAGAAAATCAAGGGCAAACCTGTCCACAAAACTCACCCAACACAATTATTTATACAACAGAGCAAAAAAAGCAATGAATAGTCTTCAACATTTTTAGATCAAGAGTTGCAGTCAGACCACAAATTTGAACTCTCTAAAGCAGACATTGCATTCACCAAGAGAGATGACAGAAAAGAAAAGGTTAAAGAGGCTTGAACTATAGCCAAAGACAGACATGCATTAAATAAAAAAAATATAGTATCCCTATATCTAAAAATGGCATTTCTAATAACATTTACATAGATTTAAATAACACAATAAATTTAATTTTATGCAAATCTGACAAACAATAAACAAATATGGATAATATCAAATGTTATCTAAATTAATTCATAAAGCTATGAATATGATACTTGAAGTGTCGAAAGTGCTGAACTAAAATAAAGATTTAAGCCAATGTAAACCTTTTCTGTTTAAATGCTTGAACATTTCTTAATATATTATAACAATCTTTTACATACTTGCCCATTAAAAATATTGGCTCTTTTGTATTGCTAATATTATAAGTATCAACCAATCATTGGGTATACTCAGTCATTTTGCAAGATTGTGCCACTATCCATCAAAATAAACAGGAAATCAATTCACTCATGCTTCCAGTATTCTGCTTTGATTTGTTAATTTTTTTAAACATAATCAATTATAAATTAAAGGGTATTTTAAAGAAATAGTAAAACATTTATATATGGCTTATATATATATTATAACGATCGAAATGAAAATGAAGATCGAATCTAACCGCAAACTATATCTGCAACTACCAGAGGCCATCTAGGCATTTAAACCTAGAAAAATTTATAGAGTAGGCAGATACGTGCTGTTAAGATTCCACTTTATTTAAATATTCTGATCATTAGCCCAAGTCACTAGCTCAGCGGAGACGCAGAGATAAAAATCTATATCTTAATTTATATCTTAAATATCAATAAATAAAAGCCACTGCCAGAAATTAACACATAAAAATATTTATTTACGCACATATAAAATAACATTTAAATTTTGAGGAATAAATTCAACATTTTAGATTTTTCTATTAATCTTTTAATTTTACATTTAACTAAGTTTCAATGAGTTTAATATTTTATTTAGATAGTCAAGTATGAATAGACTACATAGATCTGCATTTGAAAAGAAAATATTCTTCCCTGATTTAACCTTAGGCAACACATTTCACAATCAACTAGCACCAATCCATCTGATACATTCATGTATTCAATGTAGCATGATACGACAACACAAAATACTATACTGTCAGGAATGTACATCTGAACAATAAGTAGAAATAAAGAAGACATTGACTCTCCACCAACAGGAATGTTACATCTGTTGGAAAGTAGAACAATAAACAAAAAACTCCATAGGAATGGACGGCGGTCTTCTGCCGACTTACAAACCCATCCATAGGCAAACAGAGGGTGTGTGGCGTATATCTATAATCCTGCCCGTAGCGGACCTCATACTACATCTACAATTACACAAATATATCCAATCCATTGAACCAATTCAACTACGAAATGAATAACCTAAGATTACCCTCCCTTAATATAACTTTACAAAACTATATAGCCATTCACGCTCGACTTAAATTTAACATTTAGATACGTTCGCACAAATGCATTTTATAAAATTTGTTTTAAAATGTTGAGTACAGATCAGCTGCACAGATTCCATGGTCAAAAATATTCCAAATTAAACACAACCGATCAAAATACAAAGTCATCGATAAACATCACTTGCATAGGGAATATACAAATCCCATTAGCATTTATCGTAAGATGCTTGCAGTGATATCGTTGACATATATTCTAATCGAATGTGAAAACCACAACATTATCAACCACTAACGAATCTATGCAACGTCTATACCCAACCTTAAATTTCATCATTTAAAATTTAAACAACAAATAATTTATACAATAAGAGAAAAAAAAATGGAAATGATTTTTATCAATCGGAAAACATATAAAATTAAACATTATTAATTGATTTTAAACTTAAAAATCAGATAGAAGTTCATAAGCTTGAACGAAAGTTCTTAGTTATTTTTAAATTTAGAGTTCATGTCAATATAGCTTACAGTAGAAGAGTCCAGGTTCCTGTTTTTAATTCCCGTGACATCTCCATTGGAAGATAATGTTCTGGAGGTAGCATTAGCTGTTTCCATTCTTGTATTACAGTCTTTTCATTTTATAATTTTTTTAACTAGAGAGTGTGGTATGTGCGTCCTATCACAACTCTCAAACACACCATGCTGGATCTCAATATTTCTCTTTTTATAGTAAATCTCCAGATTGAATGAACAAAGACATCACTAATCCAAATTTTCGTTCGGGTCCGGGCTGAGGCTTGGTGCTTCCATTGGTCAAGCTAATTTCTTTTTATTTTCTTATCTATCTTTCATCAGATCATTTTAATTATACAAGAGCCGAAAGCTAGCTTGCTTCTCAAACAATTTGTAAACAATCATTTCCATTTACAGATTACATTAATTAATACCTGTTTTTATTTTTAAATCTTGTACTTTTTTTTTATATATAAAAAAGTACGTTCAAATACTTATTTATTTGTTTTTTAAAAAAAAATATTTTTAAAGTTTGGCATCTGTGCGAATGTATATACGTTTAACAATATTTTAAATTTAGCGTTTAGTTTTTTTACTTTTATTTGCGAACTTTTAAGTTTTTATTTTAAATAAATGTAACGACATATTTATATATCATTACAATATATATATATGATATCAATTAATAGATGCATAAAATAAAGAAAAATATATTTAAATCTAATATTTCAGTAAACAAAAAAGTAATGTGCATATGTGTAAGGAAAACACGTATAATAACACCTGGCTTATTTTAAGATATACAGAAGTTTATATTACCATGGAGTCATTAAGTGTGCACTTTTTTCCATGAAGTTTTTGAAGAAGTACCTACTTTTGTCCATTTTGTCATTGTATCTTATGCTATCTGTTGAGAGTCTTCTATTTAGTATGGCTGTTTATGAGATCAGATTTTTATAGATTTGTAAATTAAAGACGTGGTGGAGACTGGAGAAAGGCCTAGAGCATGGAGTTTGTTTTTGGTAAGCATCTAGCCACACATATTCAGGAAAACACCACTAGGAATAATTGATCACTTCATTTTCTAATTGCATATCACTTGTCAGAGTATCCATAATTTTGATGAAAGAACTGACAGGAAATACAGCTTATTACACAGAATGAAGATTCCCAGTGTCTAGAATTCAATCTTGATTAGTTGAGCAAGAAAGAATGAATGAATGAATCTATTGAATGTATGAATTTAATAGAATCTTAAGACAAATCAATGACTGAACAATATATTTTGGGGAGCTTTTATACACATTTGGTTCATTGTTTTCTGATACAATTTTTTCTAATTAACATCTTAAAATAGCCAGGTTTTTAATTAATTAATAAGCCAGATTTTTTAATCATTTAAAATAAAATATTTTTAGATTTCATACTAATTAATTTCATTACATGTCTTATCTGAACAATGCTTAACATTTAGATTTTGTTGTTACAGCAAATCAACATTTTATTTTGAGGTTAAGCATTGTTATACAATTTCTAATAATAATTTTATATAAAAAATAAATTTATTTACAAATTTTGCTTTTTTTGAGAAAAAAATTTACATTACTTTTAGTAAATAATAAAATTACTTTACCAATTGTGTATGTATTGTAACGAGCACAGACGTTCGTTTCATTGTTGTTGTTTTTTATTTATTAAACATGAAAGTAAATTAAAAAGTTCGCATTTAAAAATTTTCTTTTAGAATTAAAAATTGAAATTAAATATCATCTTAAACTCTTATATATTAAATCGCACAGATATAAAAAATTATTAAAATAAAACTGTATTAAAAATAGAAAAGGTATTTTAAAAACAAAAACTTAAAAAGATTTGGAGATAAAATTATATCTTTAAATTTATCTTTAAATATATCTTTGATTTGGAAAACAGGTTAATTAATCAGAAATGGAAATGATAAATTTAATTAGTCAAATGTAAACCAGCCTTGGGCATTTAAATGTAAAAATACCGGTCAGATAGGAAAACAATAGAAACTGTTAGCAAATAAGAAGAAATCCCTATGGAATCGGACCGCAGCGAAAGGACCATCGCATCGGTGACGTAATGTAAATTCAATCCTTCACATTAATATAAAAGGAAAATTTGGAAATTATTAATCAGTGACTAGTGAATGATTATTACGATGTGAGAGAGATGTGTTAGTGCGGAAGTGAAGGAGAAGGGATTGAAAAAAGACGCACGATTCAATCCCTTCAGCTTTGCTAAGAAAGAAAAAGAAATGAACTATCGTTTCCTACATTGAGGACCAATTAAACTAAAAAACCTCCGAATGAATAAATAAAACAACGGCTAAATGGATACCAATCTTAGGACGGCGTGGGAATTCACGTTCATGGCAAGCAACGGATAAAGATGAACTTTTTAAACCGTAAGAACTTTATAAATAATGAACATTAAATTAAAATTTTCCATATTTAAATGATTGCAATATTATCCTATCTGACCAACTTAATTTATTAATAATGTTATTTGATGTATTTTTTATTTATTTATTTAAAATCATTTCCATTTATTTAATTTTGTTCTTTAAGTTTTATTATGATTTCTGTTTTCCGTTAAGTTAAATTATATAAATGTTAAACTTAAGTCGGGCGTGAATGGCTGTATAGATTTGTAAAGTTATATTAGGGGAGGGTAATCTTAGGTTATTTGTTTCGTGGTTAAATTGGGTCAATGGATTGGATATATTGGTGTGATTAGTAGATGTAATATTGATTCGCTACGGGCAGAATCGCTTCATACGCCGCACACTTCCGTTTGCCTATGGAAGGAATTATAAGTCGGATACCGCAGTTCCTTTCTATGGAGTTTTTTGTTTTATTGCTCTTCTTTAGAGATAGATGTAATATTCCTATCTCATAAGAGGCAATTTCTTCTTTTAACCTTTTGTGCTGTCGTATTTTATTACATTGAATACATCGATATATCAGATGAATTGATGCCAGTTTGACTACGAATTTTAGCCTAAGGTTAAATAGGGATAGAATGTTTATTTTCAAAAGCAAATTTATGTGGTCTATTCATACTCGATCCTAAATAAAAATGCATTAAATTTAAGTTGTTTATAGACGCTTGCATGGATTGTTTATTGGTTAACTATGTTTTGCGTTTCCATATTTGATCAAAATATATAGACATTCGATAAATAATGATACCTTACGGTGAGTATCTAAAATGTATTTATTCGGATGTCTTTTAAGTTATTGGTGACAATGCAAGTATCTTATGGTGAATACTATTGGGTTACGTATAAATTTCCCTCCGCAATTGTCAGTAATCAATGATTTTATATTTTGATCATTTATGTTTATTTTGAAATGTTTTTAACCGTGTAATCTATGTAACCGATCTATAGCAACATATTAAAACAAGCTTCTATAATCCCATCTGTGCGAACTTAATTAAAATGTAAAATTAGAATATAATAGTAATTAAATGTAAATTAAAGTCAAAAATCAAAGTTAAAAAGAATGTTAAAAATTAAAATGTAAAACTAATACTAAAATAATTTTAAATCTTATATATATGTGCATAAATAAATGTTTGTATGTTAATTACTGGCAGTGGCTTATTTTATTCCTTTTTTTATATATACTCTTAGATTATCTTATTAAATCTCTGCTATTCCACTGAGCTAGTGACATGGGCTAACGACCGGAATCAAAATTTAAAAAAAAAAAAAAAATTTTTTTTTTTGACTTACGTATCTGCCTACTTTATAAATTTTTCTAGGTTCAAATGCCTAGATGGCGCCCCGTAGTGCAGATTACGTTAAGTCACCTTTCTCCGGATCGTTACAACTGGCGCCCAACGTGGGGCCGATCTTTAATAAACCACAAATACCCTGAGCAAATTTTGTCAAAATGAAATATTTTTATCTGTTTACATAAAGTCGTATACTTTAAATCTGATAAAAGCACTGCCAGAAAGAAATAGCACATATATTAAACACGAGAAAGTATAAATAATTCTAAACTGTATTTCGTTAAAAAGAAAGTCAAAAGGTTGCGATTGATATGTTTTTTTGTTGTTGTAATATAAATTATACTTTAATGTGTATAGGTGCGCACAGCCACGTAAGTTTATGATCGAAATGTGGTGCCTTACGATGAGTACCTTTGGGAATTACTTCAGTGTAACCCTATGTATGCATTTCAATCAGTCATAAATAAGTTGGTGGTGTTTATAATTGTGCGGCAAATAGACACGTTTAAACCCATTATTTCTTAAAACATATTTATCTCAATGCAACCTTATTTAAATAAATAATTTATAAAATTTGCTTGTCATGCCGTGTGTAAAAATAAAATGGATTAAAAAAAAAAAAAGTTAGAACTCTGGTCGGGAGGAGGTGAACGTAAATGGTCCTTGGAAAACGATAGTAAACATTTTTCTTTTTGTATATAGTCTTTTTGTAAAATTATTAACCGGATGTTTTGTAAATGTCTTTGTCAATCGTGTACCGTAATTACTAACCCTAAGTAAAATATTTTTTTTTTGATCATTTTTTTTAAGTAACTTTACTGATATGTAACGAGCACAGACGTTCGTTACATTGTTGTTTTTTTTTTATTTATTAAACATGAAAGTAAATTAAAAAGTTCGCATTTAAAAATTTTCTTTTAGAATTAAAAATTGAAATTAAATATCATCTTAAACTCTTATATATTAAATCGCACAGATATAAAAAATTATTAAAATAAAACTGTATTAAAAATAGAAAAGGTATTTTAAAAACAAAAACTTAAAAAGATTTGGAGATAAAATTATATCTTTAAATTTATCTTTAAATATATCTTTGATTTGGAAAACAGGTTAATTAATCAGAAATGGAAATGATAAATTTAATTAGTCAAATGTAAACCAGCCTTGGGCATTTAAATGTAAAAATACCGGTCAGATAGGAAAACAATAGAAACTGTTAGCAAATAAGAAGAAATCCCTATGGAATCGGACCGCAGCGAAAGGACCATCGCATCGGTGACGTAATGTAAATTCAATCCTTCACATTAATATAAAAGGAAAATTTGGAAATTATTAATCAGTGACTAGTGAATGATTATTACGATGTGAGAGAGATGTGTTAGTGCGGAAGTGAAGGAGAAGGGATTGAAAAAAGACGCACGATTCAATCCCTTCAGCTTTGCTAAGAAAGAAAAAGAAATGAACTATCGTTTCCTACATTGAGGACCAATTAAACTAAAAAAACCTCCGAATGAATAAATAAAACAACGGCTAAATGGATACCAATCTTAGGACGGCGTGGGAATTCACGTTCATGGCAAGCAACGGATAAAGATGAACTTTTTAAACCGTAAGAACTTTATAAATAATGAACATTAAATTAAAATTTTCCATATTTAAATGATTGCAATATTATCCTATCTGACCAACTTAATTTATTAATAATGTTATTTGATGTATTTTTTATTTATTTATTTAAAATCATTTCCATTTATTTAATTTTGTTCTTTAAGTTTTATTATGATTTCTGTTTTCCGTTAAGTTAAATTATATAAATGTTAAACTTAAGTCGGGCGTGAATGGCTGTATAGATTTGTAAAGTTATATTAGGGGAGGGTAATCTTAGGTTATTTGTTTCGTGGTTAAATTGGGTCAATGGATTGGATATATTGGTGTGATTAGTAGATGTAATATTGATTCGCTACGGGCAGAATCGCTTCATACGCCGCACACTTCCGTTTGCCTATGGAAGGAATTATAAGTCGGATACCGCAGTTCCTTTCTATGGAGTTTTTTGTTTTATTGCTCTTCTTTAGAGATAGATGTAATATTCCTATCTCATAAGAGGCAATTTCTTCTTTTAACCTTTTGTGCTGTCGTATTTTATTACATTGAATACATCGATATATCAGATGAATTGATGCCAGTTTGACTACGAATTTTAGCCTAAGGTTAAATAGGGATAGAATGTTTATTTTCAAAAGCAAATTTATGTGGTCTATTCATACTCGATCCTAAATAAAAATGCATTAAATTTAAGTTGTTTATAGACGCTTGCATGGATTGTTTATTGGTTAACTATGTTTTGCGTTTCCATATTTGATCAAAATATATAGACATTCGATAAATAATGATACCTTACGGTGAGTATCTAAAATGTATTTATTCGGATGTCTTTTAAGTTATTGGTGACAATGCAAGTATCTTATGGTGAATACTATTGGGTTACGTATAAATTTCCCTCCGCAATTGTCAGTAATCAATGATTTTATATTTTGATCGTTTATGTTTATTTTGAAATGTTTTTAACCGTGTAATCTATGTAACCGATCTATAGCAACATATTAAAACAAGCTTCTATAATCCCATCTGTGCGAACTTAATTAAAATGTAAAATTAGAATATAATAGTAATTAAATGTAAATTAAAGTCAAAAATCAAAGTTAAAAAGAATGTTAAAAATTAAAATGTAAAACTAATACTAAAATAATTTTAAATCTTATATATATGTGCATAAATAAATGTTTGTATGTTAATTACTGGCAGTGGCTTATTTTATTCCTTTTTTTATATATACTCTTAGATTATCTTATTAAATCTCTGCTATTCCACTGAGCTAGTGACATGGGCTAACGACCGGAATCAAAATTTAAAAAAAAAAAAAAATTTTTTTTTTGACTTACGTATCTGCCTACTTTATAAATTTTTCTAGGTTCAAATGCCTAGATGGCGCCCCGTAGTGCAGATTACGTGAAGTCCCCTTTCTCCGGATTGTTACAGTATATATACATGGAACTGCACTTTTATAACATGTTTTGTGTAAAACTAAATTAACAAAATTTCTAAATTAATTTACAAGTAGAAATTTTAACTGCAACCCCTCTTGGTTAATACATATTTGAAACAAAGCAAAGCATCTGCTTCAACTGCCCCTTATTCCATGAGGAAAAAATGAAATTTCCATTTCTTTTTTTACATTTCATTTTAAACATTTAAAAATTTGGACAACATTGAAATTAAAATTTGCTGATCATTTGCACTGGCATCTGCCTATTGATTTTTACTAGTCTCAATTAACTTTTTATTTCTATTGTTTATTTACACTTTGATCTCTATCTGGAGGTTTTTTATGTAAGTGTGATTGTTGTATATTCTTTATATTGAACAGCCCCTGTATGAATTTCAGGTGTATAGTCTTTCTAAATTTATCCTGCAGATATTTCTGTTAGCAATTCTGCCATGTCTTTGATATTCCTATGACTCTGACCTACCATTATTTGCTACTCAGTTGCAGGCATGTTGTAGCTGATTTCATTATTATATGGTTCTCTAATAATAGAAAGGCAATTAGGGACCTCAGCTTGGCTACCTTCCAGTAAAAGAATTGAGTATGATCCTTTTTGGCACCCCTAGATATTTTTGTTGTGAAATTTTGTGCAGGATCCCAACTTGGTGTTCTTCCCTCCAGAAGCTATGCATTATTGCATATCTGTAGTCACCAGATGTCTGTGGTATAGTTGTTAATGTATACCATCAGTCTTTGGCCACTCCATGGATGTGGTTGCATGCTACTGCAATCTTTTCATCATATTTACAATTATAAAATTGAAATATTTCCTATAAACTCTATATGTGGTAAAGGACTTTCCCCTATCTCAACACCAAAAGTTTTAATTTGATTAGAATATTTTGGCTAGTTTGACCCTTTTTTTCTCTCTGATTATCTGTAGTATTTCTTATCTCACATTCAAAATTATATTCCCATATTTTTTTCATTATTCCTGGTACAACCATACTTAATTTTTATTGCCTCTAATCTCAGCTCCTGGATCTTTTTTTATTTTGGCACATGCTTGTTCCATTTCTCTTTAAATTATTTTTATTTTTTCTATGTCTTGATGATATGCACTATCTAAATTTCATCATCTTATCTATTTTATCTCATATTTCATCTTGGACACTGTCTTCTTTAAGCACCTTCAACTGGTATTACAAAACTTTATTTACCTATTTACTATTCTTCCATATATTTTTTATCTGTGCTATTTTTTCTCCACTTTGTCTTCTTTTATGCTTTCTAATTTTAATTCTTTTTTTAATTTTACTAACATCTTCTTTCACTATCTTTACTTCCTATTCTACTTTCTCAATCTATTTCATTAAATGTTTCTTTACTGTCTATTGTTTTCTAATTTTGGTCTACCCTTTCATGATTTCCTGCTTCATTTCCTTCATTTCTTTCTTTAGATCCTGTTGAATTTTTTTATCTTTTCTATCATTTCAATCTTAATCCCATCATTTCCTATTTATTTTGTTTAATTTATTTTATTTCTAATATTATTTACATGCTGACTTTGTCTCATTTCCAATATCATACTCATCATCACTGGCATTTTTGTAGGTTTATTTATATTTTTGACTCCTTGGGGATTTTTTAACAAAATATGGCTCTCTCCCTCCCATGCTACCTTCTTGGTTATTAAATCATCACTTTATTTATTATATTCCATATTTACAACTGATAAACTATTCATATTTTTTTTATTTTTCAAATAACTTAGTATTCTGTTTTATATGCTAAATTCTTATGTATATAATTACTTTATAAATAACAATTCATTAATGACAAACCCCAACTCTAAATCACCCTCCATTTCCAATTATATCATTACTAGTACTGACTGACCTCTTATTTTTTTAATTTTTCCAACCTACTTTTCATATGTTTTATCAATTGCTTAAACAAAATTTCCAATGGGTTTAAACTTGCATTTCCACCTTGGCTGCACTATTTCATTAAAATATCTTATGTACCAAACACCCTACATGAGTTAAGAACATCAGTCACTTGAGGGTGCCACTAAGCTACTTAATGAGCCTAAAAAATTTATTTGGGGTGACTGAATATTCACTAATGATGATTTTCAGACCTAACATAAAATAAATTACTTGCTTTTGACACTAGCTTAGCTCAAAGTATGAGACTCATAACTATTAAACAATTGATAGATAGACACAGTAAAAAAGGTCAGCCAAATTCATTTAATAAATATAATAAGAATGTTTCTTACAATTAAAAGAAAATAAAGAAATCATAAAATTAATTAATATTGCATCTATGGGTGTCTTAAGAGAGTACTTTATTATTGAGTTTTTTTTTCTTTTTTTTTTCATGTGTCAGAGCATCGACCAGGATGCAAACCCACAAACCCGGGACAACTGCTTGTAAGGCAGCTATGCTGACCATTCAACTTTATAGTTAAATTGATTCCCCAATAATACAATTTCTTCAATAAGATTTAAATAATCTGTTAACATCAGATTTTATAAAATAAGATATATAATCTATGTGTAAATGACTTTTAATAAGAAAAAAAAAATATTCAATTTAACTCATTGAACACATGCATATATGCACTGACAATAATGCACGTGTGTGACAATATAATACCACCTAATGATTATATATAAAATAAGAAGGGCTATTCAATATAAGATAGGCATCATAAGCTCTTTCCAAGTTTACCATCTAAAACAAGTAAGTTTATGATTCAACAATTGGTAGCCCCAGTTTAAAAGAATATGAGCTTGATTGAATTGTCATGGTCAGAAGCTCTGAAGAATTTTTCAATATATTATCTCACGCTCTCATTTCCAAATGCTTAAGGTTTGCCCATACATAAATGTTTGGGTAAGAAAAGATAGATGGATTCATTCTTTCTTTTCAAAAAGACTTTATCTTGTGTTTGGAATTGAGATTATTCATTTATAATTTAAATCTTCAAAGTGCATGTGCATTAGCTTAATAGCTGATTATTATTACTGTTTATAAAACATAGCACTATATAAAATATTATTTCATTATATATCAAACAAAGCAGACAGGCTAGCTATACCAAAACTAAGCTATACCAGAGTAAATAGACTGATGAAGGCATAAGATAATCTGGGCAGATAATCTGGGCAATCAGAAGAAATACAATAATAATATCAACTGGGTAGATACTTAGCTAACACCAGTAAAGTAAAAGAAAAGTCCTATAAAATAACTGTGGTCTTCATATGAATTTGTTTTAAATTTACACACATATAAGTAAATGAATACTTTTACATAATGCATGTTATACACAAGCATTAAGATGTTTTTAAAAACCTAAATCAAATCACACATATTAAATAAATTGATTAACACTATTTAAAAGAAAAAGTTAATTTTAAACATTGTTACAAATCTTCTTTAAAAGATTTTACTAACTGATTAAAATTCATACTTGTTTTCTTAAAAAAACACTTAGGTTTTAAATATCAAAGAAGTGAAGGCAGAGGAATCAAATTATTTTTCAATAATAATACTTATTCTGAAATTAAGATTTCATTTACAAGTATCAAAACTCCCAATGAAAGAAGAGAATTTCTTCTGTAGTTAATTTTTTAAACAATATCAATTCTAAATTAAGGCATACTCTAAAAGAAACAGTAAAACCATTTATACATGACATATATATTTGACATAAATTAATAGAAGCATAAAATAAAGAAAAATACATTTAAATCTAATATTACAGTTAACCAAAATGTAATGTGCATATGTGTAAGGAAAACACTTATAATAACATCTGGCTTATTTTAAGTCATACAAAAGTTTATATTACCACTAAATCCTTAAGTGTGTCATTCTTGTTTTCCACAAATTCTTTGAAGGAGTAGTTACTTTTATCCATTTTATCATTGTATCTTATGCTGTCTGTTAGTTGAGAGTCTTCTATGTAGGATGGCTGTTCAGAAGGTCAGATTATGAATTTGTAAATTTAAGACATGTTGGAGGCTGGAATAGGCCTAAAGCAAGGAGTTCTCCTGTGGTAAATGCCTATCCACATATACTCAGGAAAACATTACTAGGAATAATTAGTTGGTTCATTTTCTAATTGTAAGCCACTTTTCATCAACTGTTTTTGAAGTATCAATTGTTTTTATGAAAGAACTGGCAAGAAGAGCAGCTTGTCATGTAGAATGAAGAGTCCAACATCTGGAATATGATCTTGTCTAACTGAAGGAAAAATTAATCAATAAATCTACTGACTGAATCAACAAATTAATATAATAGAATCCAATGACTGAATGAACAATAGATTTTAGGGAGTTTTTATATACATTTGATGTATTGTTTTCCCATACAAATTTTTCTACATTAACATTTTAAAATAGCCAGGTTTTTAATTAATTAATAAGCCAGATTTTTTAATCACTTAAAATAAAACATTTCTACATTCTATAGTAATTAATTGCATTATATATCTTATCTGAATAATGCTTAACTTTTAGATTTTGGCATTACAGCAGATTAAAATTTTATTTTGAAGTTAAGCATTTGATATACAATTTTTAAAAGTAATCTTATATAAAAGATAAATTTATTAACAAATTTTATTTTTTTTAGAAAAAAAATTTACATCATGATTAGCAAATAACAATATTATTTTACTGATTTATATGTGCATGCATATATACACCCATTTAACAAAATTTCTAAATTGATTTACAACCTAATGAAACCCTCTCTTGGTCTAATATATATTTGAAACATAGCAAAGCATCTGTTTCTATATATAAGGGCTCAATGTTTCTCAAGCCCTATTTAAATTGTCAATTATATAAAATTTTAAATTTTAATTGATAATAATTAAATATATTAAATAGGTGTGTTATATCATATGTGTGTTATCATGATTGCTAAATTATATTATAAAAATAAATAAATTTCATCAATAAATCTGAAAGTGATAAAGAATTGGACTGTTCAAGAGATGTGTTAGGCCCTCTTCCAGATTATGTATGAGACTTTTTATATGCAGTCTGTCAGATGGCTCAATTTCAATAGTATCAGAATAATAATTTATTAGTGTTATGATTGAAATTAGAAGTATAGATAATATTTAGTATTTTGTTATTATTAAATAATAGTCGAAAAGTCTTAAAATTATCACTATTCTAAATTAATCTTTATAATTATTTCTTAAGCATATTCTTATTGCAATTTAAAATAGTTTTGAACCACTTAATTAGTTGTTACTTATGCTTATAGATTGGTGAATTGTTAATTGTATGTTAATGTGTGCACATACAACAATCCAATTGGTCTGTTAATTTTACAATCATTCTCTCTGGTAAAAGTTCATAAATAGGCCAACATAGATTTTATAGGAGGAGAACTGGAGACCAGAATGGAAGAACTGAATTAAGAACTAAAAATTAAGGGAAATCTGAAAATTATTAAAAAGTAAAATTGAATTGGAATTTAATTTAAAATGGAATTGAATTGGATTTTAACTTTTAAGTAATGGAGTAGAAACTCCATTTGACCTATACACATGAAGCACATCATTACTGTTAATTGACAATCATCAAAAGTTCACATTTAAAATTCATAGACATATTGGAAAAAAGGTCTACCAAAATGGACTTCAAATTAAACCAACTCATAAGTTGGTAAGCATGAAATTTTATTCTTTATTTTATAAATGTTTTAATTATTATATTTACTGTGTGCATTATAAAAATACTTATAACTTATTTGGAATAACAAGAAGAGAGGAAAGAGAAAATTACTTTGTACTTTCAGTTAAAATTAATTTAAGAATAATAACTATGATAGGCAATATTTAATGTCTTTCATTGCTGTTTTGAGTTTATAAGATACTCATGACATGTCTTCACTTATGTGAAATAGTATTTAAAGTTAAGCCTAAGCATTACAATTTTATTACGCTATATTAATTTTTATTACGCAGAGAAAATAATTCAAGGGAAGTCAAAAATTATATTGTTGCAGTCAATTTAAGGAAAATAATATATACCTGCCTAATTAACAATATAATAAATATAATAAATTATGAAAGTTTACAAACTATTTATCGAGACTTTTAATATGAAATATTCTCTACATTGCCTTAAAACTTATGTTGGGGCAAAGCTGGATACACCATCTTATAATTTCTGATGATAAGTGGAATTGACATCTTTATTAAACTGAGTTGTAGAATTTCCCTATTAGTGAATTAAATGTCAAGTTAATTTTTTGCTATATTAATTATCATGTTGATCACATTGTGAACCAGATTTCTAATGTGTTAATTATTAAATTGTGCCATTAATCAATAAAATATATGAAATTCATATACATGATGAAGATAAAAAGCAATGTTTATCTTTAACTTTTTTTTAATTTTTGGAATAACAGAGTATTGAAAGTTAACAGAAGAAAACTATTGTTTATAGATATAGCAACATACTAGGATTACAATTCAAATTATTAAGTAAGTATGAAATGCACATACATGGTAAAGAATGTTCATCCATCATATAATGCTGCAAATTTCAAATGATTGCAATCAAGATTTCATTTTTCGCAAGAAGAAACGTGAAAAAGGTTTATGTAGTGATCATTTAATTTATGATTACTAATATTATATGTAATATTGGGTGCAAATTTAGTATGCGATCTCTGCCATTTTGAATTTCAAAAATAGCCAAAAACATCGTCTGACACATCTAAGTGATAAAAAACTACGCGAAAACAGAAAAAATTTAGAACTTGGGTCACGTGACTTGGAAAACCCCGCCAAAACATGAAAAATTAACATTTTCTCATTTTAAATTATAAATCAAATAATTTATATAGAGAGAGAGCAAGATTACTATATATAAATCTTAATCAATAAATACTAGTTATCATTGCCTGAAAAAGTACTTGGTAGCATTTTGATGTGGCTGGTATGTGATATCTAAGGCATCCCCCCCCTATACAAATTAAAGTAATATATTGTAACAATCCAGAGAATAGAACTTAACATGATCTGCACTACAGGGCGCCATCTAGGCATTTGAACCTAAAAAAATTTATAAAGTAGGCAGATACGTAAATCAAAAAAAAATTTTTTTTATTTTATTTTATTTATTTTGATATCCGGTCGTTAGCCCCTGTCACTAGCTCATTGGAATAGCAGAGATTTATACTTATAATAAATTCTTATCTAAGAATAATTTAAAAAAAAAATAAAATAAGCCACTGCCAGTAATTAACACACAAACATTTATTTACGCACATATATATAAAATTTAACATTATTTAGAATAACTTTTACTTTGGGTTTTAACTTGATTTTAGAATTTAAATTTACATTTTAATTTTTATGCTATTATAAGTTCGCACAGAGGGATTTATAAAAGTTGTTTATAAATGTTGAGTATAGATCGGTTACATAGATTACACGGCTAAAACATTTCAAACTAAACATAAACAATCAAAATACAAAATCATTGATATCGTCAATTGCATAGGGAATACAAGAAATCCACTGGTATTCATCATAAGATACTGCAGTGGCACCAATAACTTAAAAGACATCCAAATAAATACATTTTAGATACTCACTGTAAGGTATCAGTATTTACCGAATGTCTATATATATTTTGATAGAATATGAAAACCAAAAACATAATTAGCCAGTAACGAATCCATGCAAGTGTCTATAAACAACTTAAATTTAATGCATTTTTATTTAGTGTCAAGTATGAATAGACTACATAGATTTTCATTTGAAGATAAAACATTCTATCCCCATTTAACCTTAGGCTAAAAGTTCGCAGTCAACCTGGCGTCAATCCATCTAATATATATATAGATGTATTCAGTGTAATACGAATACGGCAACACAAAATAGGTTAAGATAAGACATTGACTCTCGTCAGATAGGAATATTACATCTATCTAATGAGAAGAACAATAAAAAAAAACTATAGAAATGGACTGCGGTCATTTTGTCGACTTACGATCGCATTCCCTAGGCAAGAGGAAGTGTGCGGCGTATACAAGCGATTCTGCCTGTAGCGAATCTTGCATTACATCTACTAACTACATCAATATATCCAATCCATTGACCCAATTCAACAATGACACGAATAACCTAAGATTACCCTCCCCTAATATAACTTTACAAATCTATACAGCCATTCACACCCGACTTAAGTTTATCATTGATATATTTTAATTTATCGGAAAACAGAAATCATAATAAAACTTAAAGAACAAAAAAAATATAAATGGAAATGATTTTACAAAAGAAATACATCACGTAACATTTTAACTACTTTAGTCAGATAGGAAATTCTTATATTTATAAATATTGAAAAGTTTAGTATTTAGAGTTCTTTTGTTTAGAAATGTTCATAAATTATTTATATTTAAAGCTGAGAGTTCAAAAAGTTCTTACAATTTCAAAACATTCCTTTTATCCATTGCTTGCCATTTGGAATCCACATTAAATCCCCCGATGATCCTGTTGTCCTCAGTATAAGAAAAGCGATGTTTCATTTCTTTTTTTTTTTTTTACAACTGAAGGGATTGAAGAGTGCGTCTTTTCAATCCCTTCTCCTTCAACTCTGCACTAACACATATAGTCACATCTCCTTCTAATTAATTAAACCAAAATCACTTTTTATTTCCAAATTTTTTTTTTATACATAACTTTAGGATCCAATGGACGTTACGTCATTGTTGATGATGATCCTTCCGTTGAGGTCCGATTTCCCCCGATGGATTTCTTTCATTGGCCATTCTGTTCCTATTGTTTTCATATCTGACCGTTGCTTATACATTTTAGATGCCCAAGGCTAGTTTACTAATTAAAATAATCATTTCCATTTTACAAAAGATTAATTAATCTGTTTTCAAACTTAAACATACATTTTTATCTCTAAATCTTTTTTGAAAATTTAGTTTTAAAATACTTTTTCTTTAATAAAGTTTTATTTTAATAATTATTTATCTGTGCGATTTTATATATATATGTGAGTCTAAGATGATTTTTTTATTTTTAATTCTTAAAAAAGAAGTTTTTATTGGCGAACTTTTATTTTTTTTCATGTTTACTAATAAAAAAAAAAACAATGTAACGACGTCTGTGCCCGTTACAATATATGTGATATATATATTTCACACAAATAAAATTATGAGTGTGTAAAATAAACAAATAAATGAAATACAATAAATAAATAAATGGCTAGTATTTTTGAAGGAATACCTTCATTATCAAAGCTGTGGCTAAATGAATTGCGAAGTAAAACTGTTGCTTTAAGAAATGCAAAGTGTATGCAAATTTAGCACACAGCAATTTATTTAGCACACAGCTTTGATAATGAAGGTAAATAAATCCAATAGCCATTTATTTATTTATCATATTTCATTTATTTGTTTTCTTTACGCACTCATAATTTTATTTGTGTGAAATATATATATATTACTCAATATATATCTATTTATATTACTTATTACAAACACAGACCCAAAGTGATTATTAATTAAAATTAATATTTAAAAAAATATATATATTTACATTTATTTAAAATATGTTTTTGTTTTCCTTTGTTGGTAGTAAAACTCATTTGAATGTTAATAGATATACAGATTATAGTGACATAATCAAGAGTAGATCTGATATAGATGAAATGCAAATGAAGATTTTAATGAGTTTTATCTTCTTATATTTTAAGGCGAATATATGTTTGTGTACAAGTAAGCTGTATATAACTAACTTTAATAGTGACTGGGGTAATATTTATATGTACATCCGCACATAGTAAGAGGCTTAATATGCTTTATTCGGTTCTCCCCATCATATCAAGAAAGTTACTTTTTAATTCTCAGAATTTGTTTACAAAATAATTATAGAGTGTTTTGCGTATTTTTCTAAACATTTTTTTAAATTATTTGTTGAGGTATGATTTTATATATTGAAGCGGTGAATATCATCTGTACGCAGATATACTTGCTTCATTTTACTTAAAACCAAACTATCTCCCATGGTGTATAAAATGTAATATTAAAATCCGCACATTCAAATGAGTTTTACTACCAACAAAGGAAAACAAAAACATATTTTAAATAAATGTAAATATTTTTTTTTAAATATTAATTTTAATTAATAATCGCTTTGGGTCTGTGTTTGTAATGAGTAATATATATTAGATATATATTGAGTAATATATATATATATTTCACATAAATAAAATTATGAGTGCGTAAAGAAAACAAATAAATGAAATATGATAAATAAATAAATGGCTATTGGGTTTATTTACCTTCATTATCAAAGCTGTGTGCTAAATGAATTGCTGTGTGCTAAATTTGCATACACTTTGCATTTCTTATAGCAACAGTTTTACTTCACAATTCATTTAGCCACAGCTTTGATAATGAAGGTATTCCTTCAAAAATACTAGCCATTTATTTATTTATCGTATTTCATTTATTTGTTTATTTTACGCACTCATAATTTTATTTGTGTGAAATATATATATCACATATATATTACTTTAATTTGTATAAGGGGGGAGGGGATGCCTTAGATATCACATACCAGCCACATCAAAATGCTACCAAGTACTTTTTCAGGCAATGATAACTAGCATTTATTGATTAAGATTTATATATAGTAATCTTGCTCTCTCTATATATAAATTATTTGATTTATAATTTAAAATGAGAAAATGTTAATTTTTCGTGTTTTGGCTTTTTTTTTTTTAACTGTGCATTTTGGCGGGTTTTTTCAAGTCACGTGACCATAGTTCTAAATTTTTTTCTGTTTTCGCGTAGTTTTTTATCACTTAGATGTGTCAGACCATGTTTTTGGATATTTTTGAAATTCAAAATGGCAGAGATCGCGTACTAAATTTGCACCTAATATTGTATACTTTATTACTGCAGATATAAAAACTGGTGTAGAAAATGAAACTCATGCGCAATATAAATTTGATCAAATATTTAAAAAAGGTAAAATAATCTTATTTATTATAAATTTCGTTCATACTTAAAATATGAACACAGGTAAGAAGGTTAAAATTTCTCACAATAAATTATTACAATTTTATCTTAATATATTTATTTCTAGTTGATAAAAGCTACAATTGCTAAATAATAATAAATTGGTAATATTCAACTCTAGTTAATTTAAATACATTAGATATGGTATTTGATATGTGTAATATTTAACTAATTAAGGGCTGCTGGTAGCTATGTAACAGTATATAATATGCCGTTACATTATTTTAAATTAAAATAAAAAGATTATAAATAAAAATTGATTTATTAAAAAGAAAAAAACTTAACTTAAAAGCTGAAAATTAAAAGTTGTTTAACGTATATAATATATCACACAGATGGAATGAAAACTTTAAAAGTACTATTTTCTTTTTAAAATAAAAATAAAATTATTTGAACGTACTTTTTTATAAATAAAAAAAAGTACAAGATCTAAAGATAAAATATTTTTGTTAAAAGATTCCTATGTAATCTCAGTAAATGGAAATGGTTGTTTTATAAATTAAACGAAAAGCAAATTAGGCCTTGGGGTTCTTATATAAAAAAGTGAGATGAAAGATATAGATAAGAGAACAAAAAAATTAGATGTCCAATAGAAGCAGCAACGAATGCTCGGACCTTAACAAAAATTTGGAACAGGAAACTATGTTCATTGAATCTGGACGATTGGTATAAAAGGAAAAAATATTCAAATTAAAACAGTTCCAGCTTGATTTTTTTTGAGAGGGGTGATACGACACACTTGTCTCACTTATTTCAAATGAAGTAAAATGACTGTTGAATTATAAATGGTACTGTTGCAGGCCCCGAATCATATGGGTACTGCAATTAAATAGTACCAGGATAGAACCAGCTAAGGCAGCCTCCATATTGAGAACTATAGTATGAACAACAGACCAGTCTTTCATGAAATGATAACTAATAAAGTCTTCACAGGAATTGGCAGCAGGAACCGGGATCTCTTCTACTGTAAGATATGAACTGAAAAAGTTTTAAAAAAAGTAATTAAAAACTTTTGTTAAGATTTGACAAGCTAAATCTAATTTTTAAAATGAACTTTAATCTGACTTAAGATTTCAAAATCAGTTATTGAAGTTTAATTTTAAATATTTTGAGTTTGCTGACTTAATCATTTCCATTCTTTTTTTTTATTGACTAAATTATTTAAATGTATTAAATTTAAGTTGGGTATAGATGACTGCATAGATTCATTAATGTTTAATTATTTTTTTATTTTCATATTGATTGAAATATATAGATATTCAGTAAATACGATACCTCACGTTGTGAATCTAAAAATGTATTTATTTGAATATCTTTTAAGTTATTGGTGTCAATGTGGCATCTTGTGATGAATGCCATTGGGTTTCTTGTAAATTTCCCTCTGCAATTCCATCAGTAACTTTGTATTTTAATCATTTATGTTTATTTTAAAGGGTTTTTATTTCAGGCTATTTGTTTCATAGTTAGGTCGATGCTGGCGGAGGGATATATGGGTGTTTATATCAATGTAATGTGAAGTATGTTTAGCATACAGGGCAATGTGCCCAATGGAATGCATGACCCAGAGATGTAGTCATTGCATTGCAATGGATGCAGACGTATTACCTGCGCCATTGACCCCTTTTTAGCTCTATGGATGGGAACAATAAGTCGGCAGTAAGACTGCTCTCCCCCCATATGTAGCGGTTTTTTTTTAATTATTTTATATACATGATTCCTTCACCAGCAGATGCACATTCCTGTCAGCGTGGTTTTATGCTAGCATCTTCATATTGCATTGGTTGTGACTATATATCTGGAAGCAGGTGTTGGTTTGGCTATGAACTTTTAGTCTGAGATTGAATGATTGTTTTAAAAAAGTTTTTTAGCTGAGAAATCTATGTAGCCTATCTATATTCAACATTCTAAAATAAAATCTATTAAAATGTCCATCTGTGTGGACTGTTTAAAATTAGTAATTTAAAAGTTAATATTAAAATCCAAAAGTAATAAATTTTATTCCTCAATTTTATTTATATGTGCGTTAATAAATGTTGTTTTGTGTGTTAATTACTGGCAGTGGCTTATTTCATTTTTTTTTAAATATTAATATACTTCTTTTAAGCAAGTTTTATATTATCTCTGCTACTCCCTGAGCTAGTGACTAGGGCTGACAGTCTTTAACAGCATGTATCTGCCTACTATATAAATTTTCCAGGTTCAAATAGCCTGGTGGCACCCTGTATGGCAGATATGGTAAGATTCTATTTTCCCGACCATTATAGTAATATTGTATACTTTATTACTGCAGATATAGAAACTGGTTTGTGTGGAAAATGAAACTCATGCTCAATATAAATTTGATCAAATATTTAAAAAAAGGTAAAATAATCTTATTTATTATAAATTTCGTTCATACTTAAAATGTGAACACAGATAAGAAGGTTAAAATTTCTCCCAATAAATTATTACAATTTTATCTTAATATTTTTATTTCTAGTTGATAAAAGCTACAATTGCTAAATAATAATAAATTGGTAATATTCAACTCTAGTTAATTTAAATACATTAGATATGGTATTTGATATGTGTAATATTTAACTAATTAAGGGGGATGGTAGCTATAGTTATGGGTCATTCTTGAATTGATAATGATAATTTTTGTGTGTCAAATAGTAATATATTCTGTTTTTCTGAGTCTGTTCATATATTCATTATAAGTGATATTAGTATGAGATTTGTCTGTTATCATATTGAATGATTATAATGATGTGTATAATATTTGGAATATGTAGTACATCCATGTTGCATCATGTTAGGGGAACTTATTCCCTTAGCCTGAGTGATGATATAAATGATCATCATGGGTGAATCATGAATGATGTTCATAAAACTTTGATCAGATTAAGGCCTTACTTTTATAGTGTATTCATATAGTTATTGAATAAGGGATTGACTGGCCCTTCCTTTTTCTCATATTATTAAAAGTGATCCAAAAGTGACACTGGGATATGAGACCATGTGTTGGTATATTTACTCAAACAAGGGATTGACTTCCCCTTTCTTTTATGTTCCTAAAGGTGATCCAGAAGTGACTCCAGGATTTCAGACCATTTGCATTCATGAAATAATCATGGTCTAGGTTGCTGTTTGTTCTCTTTTGCCTTAGCTCAACCTATTATATCTCTGGATATATCATATGTTTTATTTTGTTCCATATTCCTAAGTTTTAATGGTTTAGTATCGATAGCAGAATTGTTTCTGAAATATAGTATACCCGGGTCTCATTTTATGCGGATTTATTTAATGCAATTTTGAAGTTATGTGATTCATGTTTCTTCTTAATATCTTTGTATGCAGTTTTCCATTATGCGATAAAAATTATTAGATCAGAAGTCAAGCTCCGATAATGTGCTATTACTTTAAATATTATAAATTTTGTGCACTCACGTCATATTTAAAGTAATAGCGCATTATCGGAGTTCGACTTCCATCTAATAATTTCAATATTTTCAGCACTTTATAATAGTACTGTAATAGATTTTATGCAATAAAGAAGTTCATAATTCACTTAAAATCAGAATTTCCCCATTTTATATACACACATTAAATTTTACAAGACTATAATGTAAATCTGTTCAAATGTTATAGATGAAAAATACTATGTATGTTGTGGTTTTTGCATTTTAAATCACGTTTTATTTTTGCTTTTTATAAAAAGAGTATGTAATCAATTAATCATTTAGTGTTCGCAAGTTTATTTTTAAAAGGTGAATAACAGTGGTGGGCACAATTAAATTTGACAATTAAAATCTGATTTTTAATTGTAATTAACAATTTAAAATTTACGTAATGTGATCTGAAATTAAGGAGATGTGAAACGATGAAATTTGATTTTTAAACGGAATAGAAAATTAAAAAATTAAAGACAAAAATAAAAATTTAATTTTTAATTGTTAGTTTTAATTAAATTTTGCCCAATAATGGTGAGTCAGTGTCTTTTTATTATCATAAGTCTAAGTTCTTATTTTTATTTTAAACTTTTAGTTTACTCTATTGGAGAGAAAAAAAACACCCAAGAAAGTGAATTTCTTTGGAAACAAAAATTTCAATTTTAGATCGCTTAGTGAAATGGGAAGGATCAACAGTGATTGAAAAACGTTTTAGTTGTATTTCCTTTTGATTTCATTTAAGAAGCTACAGTACCTCACATCACATCATGACGAATCTGATGTCTCAAATAGTGATAATGTTTAAAATACCGTACATGTATGAAAAAAATTTAAATTACTCATAAAAATATATAGTTTTGAATAAAATTAAATACTGTAGTTAATAAAAAAAGTAAAAAAAGTTTGTCTTGTATCAATTTTTTTCAAATTTGAAATTTTTTATTAGAAATATTTTATTTTATTTTTTATGTGAATTTTAAAGTATTTTTATGTTGTTGCTTTGCTTTTATGCAATTTTTGGAAAATTACAGTACATACCCCCTATTTTTCAAGGTAAGTTAAGTCTATTTTTGTGCGATTTCTTTTGTGCACATTTTCTGAGGAACCTATCTACCGCATAAAATGAGACCCAGGTATATTTGAAAATGTAGACTTTACTTAGCATTTAGAAGAATGATGATAAGATATAACATTAGTTAAAAGTTATTTTTATAGTAGATTGTTACTTAGTGCCTATCCATTTGAGATGATTCCATCTATACTATTAACCTCTGTTCTTTATCATTTATATCCAATTTGTTTAGAATGTAATATATTTCCTTAATCTTAAGAGTTTTATAAGATAAAACTAATAATTAAAGGGTAGAATAATAATAATCTTGACTCTTAAAGCAGTGTTGGCTCTTTAATAGCCTAAATAAATGAATTAAAACAAGAAGTCAATAATTTCTAGTAGCATATGGTAGCTTAAATTATTATATCTTAAGTATATTCATTGTATTATCATATACAATGTAATATTGGTAGCTTATTAACCATTGAATAGGAAAATAGGAACTTTGAAATATATTGCCTGTGTCTATTTGAAGTGAATAAGTTCTTAAAATCATGCTATTAGTAAATAGGTAAAATATAAAATGTATAAAAAGTCAAAATAAACTCAATGTAGGTAATAGGCTTAAGTAATAATTACTTAAAAGATAATCTATTAAAATGGTAAATAGATCCTAAGAGATCTTCCCTTAGTAACATAATGATGTAATAAAATCTTGTTCTATGTAAATTTCTGTTCATGGTTGTCCAAGATTATGTATTTTTTGTGTGTGTTATTAGTATTTCACAAAATTATTGCAACTGTTAGGGATATGGGATCTATGATGTTATACAACTTGATCTCAAATATGTTTCTATTATAAACAAAATAGAAACTAAACTATTGATTATGGAATGTAATTGTTCTTAAAACAGGCAAAACTCTCCATACAGTAGTGCCACTCAGTGCCAACCAAAGTAATCAATGGATGCCAGAGGCTTGTGCATAAAATCCCTATCTAGTGCCTACTCTTGCAATATCCCCAGACTAGTTTCTGGCTTGTGGCCTTCATCAGTGAAGAGCTTTGGATCTGAGAGCACTACTGTATGGGGAGTTTTGCCTGTTTTAAGAACTAGCATAAGTAATAGTGATCATGTGAATGTAATTGATATTTGTTACATCAAAAGTATATACATGGATTTTATAGAAGGGATTGCTTCCACTTGTGAATGAATAAGTGCCAAAATTTTGTGGTTACAGAAAATCAAGTAGTAGTATTAATATGATTTTTACTGTCTAGTAAATGCAGAGGAAATTTCATAAGCCAAGATATGATTTGTATATTACTTTTTGAATTTATTCAATTAGTTGAGAATAATTGAAATCATAGTTGAAGTTTATTAGCATAATAAAGTTACTGCAGAATAGCATGAGAAAAAACATTTTTACTAATATGGAAAATTAATGCAACTTTGCTTTCAATTTTATGGCAACATCTTTTAAATAGTTTCATGAAAAAAGTTTAATGCTGATCTTTTTTTTTAATATAAATCAATTAAAAACAAAAAATTCATTTTCTTCGCTCCCAGATTGACAATATTTTGATGATTGTATATATATATTTTTTTTTGCTATTTCAAAAGATGTATTATTTATTTATCTTAATATTTTGCATCTAATTTATAAAGAATGTTTTTACGAATTAAACTCGGGTATTTTATTTTAATGAAAGAAAATATTAAGCAACTTTTAGCTTGTGTGTTTAGTTAAGGAATGGCCAACAAGTCAACCGTGAAGCAATTTTTGATCAATTCCAGCTGACCGGAGACAACTTCAACGTGTGAATGCAACTTAGTTGTGGCTATGGAAACAAATGGTTGTGGCTCCTTAAATATGATAGTCAGTGTTACAGTTCACGTTCCATGCCAGCTGTCAAGAGAGTGGGAGAATGCCTTAGAAACATCATCTGTCATCCACTCACTGTCCAACATGCTATCTAGTGGGCTCCTTGGTGCATCCTCTTTAAAACCTTGGTCTAATAATACATAAGTTGGCATTTCTGGGATCCTTGTTTAGTACTTAGTATTTAATATAGTGGTAACATTATATTAACATTTCTAGAAATAATGTCAATTTTTCTTATCACTACTGCTGTGCAAAAATATATGAACCTTCTTTCTATGTTTTAAATTAAAATTGTCTACTTGTATACTTCTTTTGCATTTTAGTACCCATTAAAATCCGTAGTAAACCAAAAAAAATCAAATACATACATCATTTTCATGAAGAATAGAGACTTGATTACTTTTTTACAATGATAAATGTTGTTACTTTATTATTCAATGCCTCCTAGCCGTTACTAAAAAAGATAATCTGGAAAGGCATTTTTTAACTTTACATAATTATCAAAGAGATTATCTACAAAATAGTAACTTGTAACAAAATAAAATTATAGATATTAAGGCTCAATTAAGTAAGAGCTAAAAAATGTTTTTAAAAAGCCCATTTTGAAATCACATGCAGTCACTATTGCATCATTCAAAGTAAGATATTTTAGCAAAAAAATGTAAACCATTTTCTGATGGGAAATTTATAAAAGAAAGATTCTTGGAAATATCAGGTTCACTTTTTCATGATTTTAAGAACAAGATTGAAATTATTGTGACACCGCACAATTGCTTATTTTTATTCACATGGTTTTTAAAGATTATACATCTAAAGATTAATTGTTGGGTATGATTTCTTTGAAAGAAAGGAAACTTCCTCACTATTTTGAAACTACCACTTTTTAAATTAGTTTCGATAATAATAGATAGAGCAGGAGCAATGATAGGCTGCATAAATGAATTTATAACTTTATGCCAAAATGATGATGAATTCCCAAGTTTTACTGTCTAATTCACCAACAAGTGTTAACAAGCCAAAGATTAAATGCCAAAGAAATAATGGGCATATAAATTCAAAATTGTTAATTCCATTTGAGGGAATTCACTCAAATGGCTTCTCTTCCAATTGCAACTTGATGAAGGACAGCCACAATTATTATTACATAACGATATAAGATGGCTAAGTAGAATAAATTTCCGAAATGATTTTATGATTTATTGACTGAGTATAAAAATTCTTTTTCAAAGAGCAAGATCAAGAATGTGCAAATTTAAATGATGAAATTGGGCTGTGATTTAGTTTTTCTTACAGATTTTACATCGAAATTAAGTGATTTAAATTTATAATTGCAAGGAAAAACAAGTCAATAATTGAGATAATCAGCAGCATTAATGCAGACAAAACAAAATTTATTATGTTAATAGATCATCAACAAAACAATATGAATCATTCTCCAATTATGTCCGATCACCTACAAAAACATCAGAATTGTAATTATAACATTGAAAAATACATTGCAGAAATTAAAAAGATGATTGAAGATATTGAGGTAAGATGTCATGATTTTGAAAAAGTTAAAGTTATTATGCAGTATCTGTCTCTTCCTTTTAAAAAGGATTTAAATGTAAAACATGTTGCCATAAAAATTTCTGACACATTTAATATTGGAAAAAAACACATTAGAAAATAAAATTATAGATCTACAAACTGATCTGACCCTTACAAGGCAGTGAACTTGAGAAAAGATTTTTGAAAATACATCAATTGAGAAAAATATCCCAATATCATCAAATGTAGTGAATATATCTACTCTTGTTTTGGATCTTACATACTTATGGAGTTGGCTTTTTCATATTTAAAAATTCGTGAAGACTAAATATCATTCCCTATTTACTGATTCACATATTGAAGATTCATTATCATTATCTTTGTTTGGATAAACACCAAATTATGAATGCTTGGTTGGAGACATGCAGATGCAGACTCTTTCCATTAGTGATAAGATTATAAAATAAAATTTAATCTGAATTTTCTTCTATGGCTACTTTTCAATTAATAAATATTATTAATAAAATATCATGTTGGTTTAATACTTCTTCCCCCACTGTCACTTATTAGTACACAATACATAAGTTTGAATGTCTTAAATGTCAAGATTTTAGTAGTTAGATCGCAATACATTTTTAAGAAAAAAATTTGATCATATATATACAAAAGTTGACCACTCCTGGTTTGTTGCTATCTTGGTAGTAATTTTGACAGAAACGTAAACTTAGATGTCAAGATACATCACAGAATTTATTGGTCTGCTGCTGCATTTGGTTAACTTATATTGCAATATTAGTTTATTAAATTATAATTCTTTTAGTATTTGTAATATTGATCATATAGGATTAATTAATAAAATGTTCAAATCTCCCTGCCAAATAATAGGTTTTTTTCAGATGCCTTCTTTGAATAAATATAAAGCCTGAACTTCAAACAGCATGACTTGATATTTATTCACAGAGGTTGTTGCTGTAAAAGGATAATGTTTGGGAGGATAATTTGAACATTTTATATCTGAATTTTCAGTTAGCAATATGCACTGGGATGTCATAATTAAATACAGTGATTTATATAATTATAATTGATAAAAATAAAGCTTTCTTTCTCTTAATATATTAGTAGTAGTAATAATAATAGTACACACAGAGGCAAAACTCTCCATTCAGAAGCACCACTCAGTGCAAGCCAGAGTAATTAATGGATGCAAAATGGTTTGTGCATAAAATCCCTACCTAGTGTCTACTCATCCAATATTCCCAGACTAGTTTCTAGCTTGTGGCTTTCATAAGTGAGGAACCTTGAATCTGAGAGCACTGTACTTAGATCTTAGGATCTAATGCAACCCTCCAGCAGCCACCTTTACTTTATTAGCTACCTATAAAGCCTTGAATCCAAAATGAAAACACAATAATGTTTTCAATTTAAACTCATGTGATGTTTAGTGGTTTAATAATAATAGTAAATGAGATATTTATTTTATATAGCATGATGTTTTTGAATTGTAATAAACTAAATAATCAGCTTTTTAAGCTAATGCACATGTGCTTTGTGGATAAATGAATACTCTCATTTTCCAATACAAGATAAAAGTCTTTGTGAAAGAATAGAATGAATCACCTATTCCTTCAACCCAAACGTTTAAGTATGGGCAAATCTTGAGTACTGGAAATGAGAGCTGAAGATATTAAACAATCATTTTAAATTACTTTTACTATGTCTGAATGAATGACGCCTGCAAAATTTACTAGAATTTACAATACATCATTCTTAAATGAAATTAAACATATGTAAATGAGATATTTATTTTATATAGTGCGATGTTTTTGAATTGTAATAAACTAATAATCAGCTATTTAAACTAATGCACATGTGCTTCGTGGATAGTAGTAAAAGTAGTGGTAGTAGCAATAGTAGTAGTGGCAGCAGCCAGTCATTCTAACATTAGATATAAAAATAAATGTTGTAAGCTTGTTTGGTTTTGAAGATTTTCTGAATTCAAGTGACAAAATATTCTCCATAAACATATGCATTAAAGCCAAAATTTTTCCCACTTTTAATTCAATTTCTCTTGTATTATTGGATGGATAGCTTATGTGTTTTTCCCTAACAATGTGAACATAAATTTATAAAGAAAGATAAGACACTAAATGGAAATAAAAGTGATTTGGTTCATTATGATTTCAAAATATAAAATGAACCACTGCAATAGTAACATCGAATATTAATATATTTTGAATATATTTCTAACTCATGTTCATTTATAACTTGATTTATTTTTAAGAAGTTGCGTTTTAATGGCATAATAATGCTTCAAAAGATTGTTTAAAAATTATCGGGTTTTTTTTTTTTTTTGAGGTAAAATAAATTGTGAGAACTAATAATGTATAATTAAAAAAAGTTTTCATCTTTATCATTTAAATTCTTGTGATTTATTAATTATAATGATGAAATTACCAAATCTGTATATGTAAATAAAATCTCACCACGTTTCCATTTCCTATGCTTACACAAGCTGTTAAAACAGTGACAAATTCTCCATACAATAGTGCCACCCAGTGCAAACCATAGTAATCAATGGATCCAAGAAGGTTCCGATCTATATGATTATACAAGTGAATAAGCATGAATGGAAAACATGTTTCATTTTAGTCTCATAGCTTTATAGTTAAGTAAAAAATGTGGCTGCTGGAAGGTTGCATTAAATCCTAAGATTTAGATGCAATGCTCTCAGATCCAAGGTTTCTCACTGATGAAAGTTACAAGCTGGAAACTAGTCTGGGGATATTGGATGAATGGGCACTAGATAGAAATTTTATGCACAACCATTCTTGCATCCATTGATTACTATGGCTTGCACTGGGTGGCACTACTGTATGGAGAGTTTATCACTGTTTTAAATAAGATATGGTTATTCTATTAATGTAATGTGAATACATTAGGACAATTATATTTAAGTAAGGTCTGTATCTCTTTTTAAAATGTGACTGCAGTATTTTAAAATTTATTAGTAGGTTTTTTATGTGGCTACACTGTGTGAAATAATGCATTTTGGTCATCTGAATTTCAAGGGCAAGATCCTGGATTGATTCCAATTTACTTACTTCTAGTGTTCAAACTTCTTATGAAAGTCATTCAATTGCTTTTTTAGATGTCTAAATTGTTATAATATCAATCCACAATTGTAAATGCATGCCTTTATTTGTATTTGAATGTAAAAGAGAAAAAAAATAACTATCACATTTTCTAAAAACCATATTTTATTAATTTGAGCATAGTTTTGTATAGAAAAAGCAGACTCCATTTACTATACGAAAATGTTCTCAATACAAAGGACTAAGGACAGAGGAGATTACAGTTAATCAAAGCATTGCTATTTCAGAAAGAGAATTTTTGTGAGTCATTTCCAATTACTCAAATTACATTTCATAGATTGATTTAGGTGATCATTGTAAAAGTTATTTGTCAGAAGGTTTATGAAGATGGCATTTTAATATTAATTGTTTGTTGGAGCATTTCCATTACTAATATTAATATTAGTGATTAAGCCAATGCACATGCACTTTAAAGATAAATTATAAATGAATACTCTCAATTTTTCCAGACATGAGATATAGTATTTTAGAAAGAATGGAATGAATCCACCCATTCTTTTGATCCAAATGTAAATTGTAAAGATTTCGCAAGTGTCATTCGTTCAAACATAACAAATGTAATTTAAAGTGATTGTGTAACACCTTCATGCTCTTAATTCCACACACTTAAGATTTTCCCATACATAAATGTTTGGGTTGAAAGAATGGGTGGATTCATTCCATTCTTTCTAAACTACACCTGGGTCTCGTTTTATGCGGATTATTTTAATGTAATTTTGAAGTTATGTGATTCATGTTTCTTCTTAATATCTTTCATATTTTATTATATTTATTAGATATCAAGAAATTTAAATTATTAATAACTTATTTTGACTTGAAATACTTTTTTTTTTTTCAAAAATATAACGTTATATTAGCAGCTAACGTGAATATGGCCTCAAGCTGTATTTAGAATTTTAGCTTCTGTGTAAATAACCTATTTATACTAATGAGTAAATAATAATAATAGAGTTATATTTACATATAAAAATATCACAATAAATATTCAAAAAATTTAAACTTTTAAACCGTATTTTGTTATATATAACAGAAATAAATATTTTAGAATTTTAAAATAAAAAATGAAGATTTTATAAACTGAAAATAATCTTTCTAATGATAATGTATAATATTTTTATTTTGATTGCAATCTCATTTTTTTAATATAGAAACAGAAAACCATTAACACACCTGAAGACTGAAAGTGGTGCTAGTTGTACAATACATCACGAATCTGATTTTTTACTAGTTCACAAATGAACACATATTGTAAACAGCGGTAATGATTAAAATATGTATGAAAAAATATAAAATTAAATACTGTAGTTAATAAAAAAAGTTTGTCTTGTATTTTTTTTTCAAATATTTGAAATTTTTTGTTAGTCATACTTTATTTCCTTATTTTTTTAATGCGAATTTTAAAGTATTTTTTCCTTGTTGCTTTGCTTTTATGCAATTTCTGAAAATTACTGGAATATATCGCCCATTTTTCAAGGTAAGTTACATTTATTTTTGTGTGATTTCTTTTGTGCACATTTTCTGAGGAACCTATCTACAGCATAAAATGAGACCCAGGTGTACTATATCTCATGTCTGGAAAAATTGAGAGTATTTATTTACAATTTATCTTTAAAGCGCATGTGCATTGGTTTAATCACTAATATTATGATTACATAAAAAACAGCGCTATATAAAATAATATCTCATCTAATATTGAAAAAAAATTTCACTTTATTTAAACTTTTTATATGCATTCAAATGTTAATAATAGCACAAGTTAGGTTTTAACTCAATGTTTTGAGTGGTATCATTCTCCTCCTCATTTTTTCAAGAGTTTCTGGCATGAATAGTGACAGTACTAGCATGGGAATTAAATATGGAATTATATGTCATTATGGAATGGAGCAAAAAAAGTTTGTTCAGAAGCCAGGGATTTGGAAAAAGAAAAGATCTATATAGAACATACTCTCATGAAGAATGGTTATCTATAAATCATCATTAAGAAACCTTAAATAAACATCAAAAGATAAAATGATTATTGTTTATTCTGTATTCATACATACCTGGAATAGCAGTCAAACTAAAAATAAATCTGCTATAACTATAACATCGGAACATCATTCCAAAAATACTACACACTAAGAGAAATTCTAACATTTATAAAACCTGGACTTGAAATGCTGAAAAACAAAAACTACAGCTATGAAATATCACATGAATGTGAAAGGATATATATTGGTGGAACCAGTTACCCCATTGAAAAGCAGCTGAAAAAGCACAAACTTGTGATTAGAAAAGAAAAAACAGACATATCCAAAGTTGCATACCATGTATACCCTAATAAACATATGGCAAATAGCTCCATAAGTCAACCCACTATGATAGTATAGAATATCTGGAACTACTAATTAACCTTGCTCTTAAGGGGGAAAGTAGAGAAATCAGAATGATTATCATAAATAAGTTTATGAAATATTTATTGACTGCTGTCTTTGGCTGATTCAAGAATCTAAAGTTCCAGGTTAGATTGCCATGATAATACTGTCATTTGTCAAGCCAGCAAAACCTGAAGAAGAGAGGAGAATAATGCCATTTTAAACGTTGTGTTAAATGCTAACCTGTGTGCTATTACTAACAGTTGAATGTATTTAGAAATTTTACTTAAAGTTTAATTTTTTTCTAAAGATATTGAGTTCTTAATATTAGATGATGGAAATAATCCAACAAGTAATTAATATTACAAAAGTTATTTTTGTTTGTGTTTTTTTTATTTATTAATGAATTATTATATTGATGGTGGTGGTGAAGATGATTTTAAGATATGTCTATTAGTTACATTTAGCGATAAAATAGACGAAAAAAATTATCTGTTAAGTATATATACAGGAATTTGGCATAGAGATCCCCCTTCCCCGGTATTGCCAAAGATATTTAACACACTTGTCTGGTTGACTGTTATTAGAATCAACATACTCTTCATTAAACAAGCATAAATTGGTTCAAATGAAACATTTGTGTGTGTGTGTGTCTACATATGTCTCGTTTATTAGCGACAACACTTATAAAGCATGCTGAAAAAATTCAATTAATTTTTTATTAAGAAAAATTATTGAATTGGTGGCTTTTTTACCTTACTCTTTCTTTTTTCAGAATACCGCCTAGACTATATATTTTGATCTTATTGTGAAGCAATAACATACTTTAAAAATCTAAAATATATCCATATTATATCTATTATATTAACAAGTAAACTCTTCTTAAAATATATATATAAATTCAATTTTATACTTTTTAAAATTGTTTTGACTACAATCAAATTTCTTTTTTCAAATCTTTTCTCACACATCTCGTTGCTTCTTTAAAAAAAAATATTTTTTTTTTTTATAAATCAATTTTACTTTATTTATTAATACTTATTTAAATAAAAAATTTTACTTTAAAAAAGTGTTGCTTCCCTCTTTAATATTGTGTATTAATTATTTTTAGATTTCAAGATTTTTTTAAAATATAGTTTTAAAAAATGCACTATTTCTTTATAAGAATTTACATATTTAGCGCTTATTAACCATAATAAAGTTGTTAATGTTTAATTCTTATGGAATGTTAGATTATATTGCATTATTACTATCATCATCATCAACAACCATTATCAATCCACTGCAGGATGAAGGTCTCTCCAAGTTTAATCCATCTTCTCCGATCTTTAGCTTCTCTTCTCCACATCACCCTGCATACTTTCTTATTTCATCCTTCCATCTCACATGTGGTCTCTTTCTGGGTCTTTTACAATCTCTTGGAATCCAGTTTAAGATTTCAATTGTCCATCTATTATCATCTCTTCTAGCAATATGTCCAGCCCAACTCCACTTCAATCTTTTAATTTTTTCAATGAGATCAGTAACACCTGTTTGTTCTCTTACCCATACATCGCAATTTCGATCTCTTCTTGTTACTCCCAACATGCATCTCTCTATACTTCTTAGAATGGTCTGGAGTCTCTGTATTGCTCTTCTATTAACTGTCCAAGTGTCAGATCCATAAGTAAGAACTGGTAAAACACATTTGTTAAAAACCTTCCTTTTCAAACACATAGGTATATTTCCTTTTAGTATCAAGTTATTTCTACCAAAAGCACTCCAACCAAGTTTAATTCTATGATTAATTTCATCCATTATGTTGCCATCCATATTAATAATCTAACCAAGGTATTTGTATATTAACTTCTTCTAATTCATCATAATCAATCTTTGTTTTCATATTTTGAGCAAATCGATTAAACATTACTTTAGTCTTTTTAACATTTATCTTTAGTCCTACTTTATTATTCCAAAACTTTATTAACAGAGTATATGCATGTTTACATTTGATACATTGATAAAAAAAAAAATACAAGGTTATATGTGACAAAAGGGAAAAGGCATGAAATTATTGAATTACAATAAAATGGTATAAAACCCAAAATTGAATAGGAACTTAGGAAACATAATATGATTACATTTGATAGAAGATGTGCATTTAATGTCAATAAATGACAAGTATTGCTAAATAGGTAATCAATACATTATAAAAAGGTGGACTGAAATCAGTTATATTAATACACAAGTATTACTACACCAGTATGTATAACCCACTTGCATTTGATTTATTATGATATAATACAAGAGTACTTTTAACAGGGTATACACCCAATGTCTATCACAGAGCTAGAGCTGATTTAATAAGTCAAGATTACATTTGTGGTACAAACAATGATCATCTCATATATTTTCCTCGTGTCTGCTCTAAATGAGTTCACTAAGATGTCCAATATAATCTAGTATCACGAGAATTATACACACACTGCATCATTGATTAATACATGAAAAGTAAATGAACAAAACATGAAACAGCGAGAAAAAAACCAAAATATATCGAAACATTGAATAGTGTTTATATAATAATTAGTAAGGCTGTGACTATTTAGGGAAACTAAAAGGTAACCAGGTCAGTTCAAACAAAAATTTAGACGACAAAGTTCTGTCTTTATCCTTAAGTTTCTTTAGTGTTTGTAGAAAGAAAATATCTATATCTGGCTGTGGTACAGTGAATAGTCTTTTACACCTAGACAGCCACATGGAATAGGTTTAAAAAGTAGATAATCTAATAGTAGGAATGTCTCTAGTAGCTACGCAGTCTTTGATGGACATAATTTTGTAAAAGTCTACTCTGCAGTTCTGGTAAATGATCAATTTGATCTTGCCAAGTCCATTGCATGAGCAGATTATATGCTCAAAGGTCTTATCCTGCCAGTGGCAATATAGACAGAGTGGATCAATGGAACCAATCTGTCTCCTGTAATTTAGGAACCAACTAGTCGGCATAGCCTGGAGATTTATTTTGACTAAGTAGTCTAAATATTTAGGCTCCAAAGACCAGAATTTGAATAAGCTTATCAGCTTCTGATTGGTTATTCTAAGTGTTGGCTTACTAGTGCTAACTTGTGGGTTAATAAGCTGATTTGCTTCCCACAGAGACAGCTTGGATTTGAATGCATTGTTTGATATGTTGTAATGAACATTAATGTCAAACAGCAGGATGTTAAGCCAACAACAGGAGGAGGCCTGTCTGTAGGTGGAACAATGTCAACAATCTGCATATGCCCATATTTCTGAACTAGATTAAAGATAAGTGTATGTGCTTTTTGAAAGCTAATTTCTGGAATGGAATGAAGCGACATTCCATTTTGCCTCCGATGCTGTTGCATCTTAGCAATGCTAATGGAAGCTAATCGCCCATTCCAGAAGAGCTTAGCACATAATGAATTGATCTTGTTAATAAAGGTTTTTGAAGCTGTTATAATTGGGAGATAATAGGAGATTTTTGCCATTACCTTTATATTGAGTAAGGCAACCTTTCCATGAAGTGACAGATATACTTTGGAGAGTGTTTTATAGTCTGACTAGCAGAGTGCAGAATTGACTGTTGAATCTCCTTGGACATTGCAGATTGCGTTTTATGGATGGAGAATCCCAGGAATCTTTGTGGCTTAGCAAGATAGCTAGATGTGATTTTTTTTCTGGATAGAATTTTCCATGTAGATGACTTGCTTGGATTGATTTGAAGCTGAAGTGCTGAGGTGAAGTTGTTTATTATTTGGTATAGTGTATTCAAGTATTTTCTGGATGGCAAGATGACCAGCATGTCATCCATGTAGGCTATTGAGCTAATAGATCTTCTGAGTCGTACATAGACACTAGGAATCCTATTATTAATGTCTACTAGCAAAGGATTAATAGATGTTATAAATAAGAGGGCACTGAGAGGAGAGTCTTGTGGGATCGATACGTTTGGCCTAAAACTATCTGCATAAGATCCATTGAGAGAAATAAAAATCTGCTGGTTATACAGCAGATTATCCAATATTTGAATAATTTCTGTTGATATGCTCAGCTCTTTAAGCTGGTTTAATAATATGCCAATGTTGACTGAGTCAAATTCTTGAGTGATATCTAGTTGGACTGCTATTGGCTTGGAAAGTCACTTAATGCGTATGAAATTGAAAAGAATCTTAACTTCACCAATCGCTGTCAGCGTAGACATGCCCTTTTTGGCATACTGAGAATGAGATATGTGGTCCAGTATTTTACATTGAATTTTCTCTTTAATGACACCTTCAATAATTTTAATTAGACTTGGTGACATTGAAATGGGTCTGATGTTTTTAATATCTGTCGGGTCCTTGTTATTTTTAAGAAATGGGACAAGCGAAACAGGGTAGGGATCATTAATCACTCTCTGCTGTTTTGCAAGGTAGTTGATCATATTTAATATGATAGGAATAGAAAAGTAACTCAGATGAGCCAATAGGAATTTTGGAATGGCATGCATGCCAGGGTGCACACTATCAGGCAGATGTGACAGTCTGTCTTTGATATCATCTGCAGTGATGCCATATTCCTGCCTGTCATCCAAGCCTTCCCATCTGTGATGTTCATCTGGCAGATTCTTCAAAAGTAATTGTTTAAAGTAGGAAGCAATATGAATAACCATTTGTTGTCCAGAGACCTTTGCACCATTGATATCTAGTACTGAAGGTACTTTTTGTTTTCTCTTGGCTCCCAGTGCCTATCTTAGATATCCTCTGGTCCAGCAGTGCTGAGCAGCAAGATATATCTTTGCCCTTTTCACGGCAATATATTCAGCGAGTGCAACCTGTTTCGTTCTATACTGGGCTTTTAGGGTGATGAGGTTGTCAATGGAAGATTGATCAGTAGAGAAATTTTTTATTTTTATTATTAATATTCTCCAGATCAGTCATTAATGAAATTGGGCCTTTTAGTCTGCGTGTGTGAAAGCTTATGAGTGATTGTAGGATGTGAATGAACGCAAACCATGCTTCCTCCGGGGGTCTAGACAAGATGTCGATTTTATGAAAAAGGATGTAGGCCTCCGAAGGGATAGCCTCTGTCATTATGGCCTTAGTGATCATTCTGATAGACCTGTTGAACCTAACGGTTGAACCTAACCGGACTACAGTCACTTATCTGAACACATGCTACTAGGGCATGATGATCAGAGAATGCTACGGGTTGTAAAGTGGCTTCAAGACTATAGTGGAGCTCTAATGTATAGTATAACAGATCTATGAGAGATTGGAAGCTTCTTGTATAAAAGGAGAAGGCATTATAACAGGTCTATGAGAGATTGGCAGCTTCTTGTATAAAAGGAGAAGGCATTAGAAGGAAAAACCTCTCCCACTAATATAGCATCTGTTGAGCAGATGAATGTACTTGCCATCAAAGACTTCATAGGAAGTATTGAAATCTCCAATTATTATTGATGGGTGATTATTATTGGCTGTCGCCATGTTTATTGTGTTGATTATGTGCATGTAGCATGCTGAATTGCTCTGTGCATAAACGTAGAATGCAATTACTGTAGTATTATCAGGTGTAAGGCTGACAGAGAGAAGGTTGTTGTCAGCATACACAATTCTGAAGTTGTTGGGGGGAAGCTTATGATTTATTAGGATGCCTACTCCACCAGCAGCTGATTGATTTATAGTAAGGTGAGTATAGCCAAGATTGTTAAACAAAGTTAGTATGTTGCTGTTAGATTTATGGTGAAACTTGGTTTCTCCCATAAATAAAATATGAGGTGATACTGAGTTGAACCATTGTCTTATGGCATGCACACACAAAAGCGAATTAAGACCTCTGACATTTAGGCCAACTATCTTGCATTTTGTCTATATATCTTGATTAGCTAGGCCACAATCTACCGCTTACCTGTCTGTAGATTTAGTTGATTGAAATGAGTTAAAACAGTGATCTTGTGAGTCTTCAGTCACAATTTCAGGAATAAGTATAGTTGTCTCAGCTGGTTCATTGGGCTCTGTCTCAACCTGACTTTACATAGGTCAGAGGTTGAAGTTTGGCACATTTTGTCTCTTTTTTTGGAGTATGGACTTTTACAGCTGCACTTTCTTTTGAATTATGAATTGAGGTGGCATCTGATTTGCTGTTGTGATCTTCATCTGAGCTAGTAGTTAGTGGCCTAGAAGATTTTCTTTTATTGTTGATTGTAGCAGAGCTGGCATGTTCCATTTCAGATTGAAAATTTGAAACATATGGATCATTCAACTCTACTTGCAGATCAGAAGCCTGGATACTGGCCTACTTGGTATGAGAATGGATAAGACTATTTCTTGTAGCAGGCTTCTGTGAAGACTTACTAACTAATTGGTGTGGTTTTTCATCGGCTGTCTTGTTAGTATTTTTAAGAGGTTATGACTCTTGATTGTCAGACTGTTTGTTGGGGTTTAAATGCTTATTATTGTATTTTTTTTTGCAACTTTTGAAGTGTTTTGTTTGCTTAATTGATCTGATGAGTGCTGAGAACTAGTAAGTTGCTGTATGGATTGGCTATGTGCATTGAACTGTAACAAGCAGAACTCATTTTGTGATTCAGATCTACTTAACAGGGTATTGTCTTCTGAAATAATCCTCATGAAAGGTGGATGTGTGGATTTTGGTGCAGCTTTATTAATCACTTGAAATTGGTCTAAGCCATCTGTAAACTGTAGATGATTAGACGAAATATGCGCAGATTGACTTCTGTAAACAGCAGGGTTGCTCACTATATTCTTGAGGCCTACATCACACCTTTGTGATTTGTTTTTCCGGTTTCCACACTGGTCACAAAGTCTATCCATGCAATCTTTAATTAGGTGTGTTCTTTGGCCACAATGAAAGCATTGTGGCCTGACTCCAAGGAATGACATTATCATAGTACAACCTTTGTATTTAATAGAGGTTGGAATGTCAGTCGGATTGATGCCCTGTTTGAGATTAATGAAGAAAGTGGCATCATTTGAGAGCACTGAGAGGCCGGCTCTTGCACATGGCAGGTATTTAAGTTGGCTGACTATTCCAAATGAGCCCAATATTTCATTTAGCTCAGCTTCCTCAAAGCCATGCACGCAGTTCTTTATCTTCCCCGAAAGGCCAGTGGGATGGTTCAGATCTATGTAGCATAAAAAGTATGACTCAAGAGTCTTATATTTGCTTTTGAATAGATTTCTGTCTGACCAGCTGCTAAATTCTATTGCTACATAACGGTCATTTGGGTGAGTAAGGATTTGATGAACTCCATCTGCCAATTTCTCTTCCCTAATCAGGTCACAAATAGCATCAACTGGAAATCTTAGAAGTGAACACTTTGCATCAGTTATAGCTAATATCACACTCTCATCACTGCTATAATGAGACAGTGATTTAAGCAGAGCGGAAGGAATGGTCTGGTTAAACCTGAATGTCAGGTCTTGGTATTGCTCATTACTGAAATTAAGTGTATTGAAAGTATCAGTAGAGCCTTCTGGTATCATATTGTAGTCTTGAGGCAAGTACTCTGTCTCATTCAGATCCAACTGTAATGCATTGGGATTTTTAACGCTGAAAATTCAGACTCGTTAATTGCTTTATTTTTTAAAGTAACTTTTTGGGGGTTTAACCGACTGACTCTGTCCATTTGTTTTAGGCCTATTTTTGCAATGTTTGCATATGTAGGTAAGTTAGGCGTATTATTATCTAATTGTGACTTTGTATATGTATTTTTAGGTTTATTGCCAGAAAAATTCTTGCTTAAAACTAGATCGTGAGATGATTTTCCAATATTTTCGCTAATGCCTACATTTGATGTGATGTGATGTATTATGGCTTCTCCTTAAACGAAGTCAAGAATATCTCAGCAATTATGCCCAGATAAACCTGTTAGCCATTTTATTTTATATTCCCCACTCTAAATTTACCGTTAATTTGTTCTATCCCATTTCCACAACATAATCTTTGTCAACTCTATAACCTTTATATCTAAATCCCCCTTATCTTTTCCCAAACCGAGCATAAAAACCAATAATTCACTTTCTGTATAATCACTCTTTTCATATTTATTTTTCCACAACTTCAGTATATGTACCCTTTCTGTTTTCAAACATTTACATTCAATTAACAAATGCCTAATATTTTCTATTCCTTCCTTAAATAATTTACAAAATAAGTCACCCATATTTTTCCATTTACATGTATATTCTTTTGTAGCTAAAGATCCCGTTCGAGCCTTAAACAATAAACTACTTTCCTTACTATTATCATATATTAACTCACACCTAATATTCATTACTAAAAGTCCGTTTATTGACAAAACTATTATCATAGATAGATTCAGTAGGAACTAAACTATGTTTATTAGTTATTTGTAGGTTCGGAGAGCTTTTATTTTGATTAAAATCCGGCTGAAAACTATCATCTAAAAATGAATCGCTATTGCTATCAGAAAAAACGGCCTTGACATGCTGTTTACGAATAGTATCTGGCTGTTTTTTTAACTGTTTCAGCACTTCTATCTAAATGAAGGTTATTATTTGTGTGTTTAGGTAATGTCTCTAATGATTTAGATTTGTTTTTAATTATAGATGGACCGGAATCTGCCAATAGACCTTCATTGTCGAATTGAGATGGCAAGTATCGGCTGTCGTAAGTAGACTTATCTATTTGATTATTTTGATGTTTAGCTGATGGAATACTGGCCACTTTTAAATAATACTGTTTTATATTGGACTTGACATTAGTATTATATAGTTCATGGGTGTGTGGATTATTAATTGTAGCATTTTGTTTAGCTTGCAACAGAGGGCGACTATCCCCATTAGACGAAATAGCCTGATCTACCGAACGATAATTTAAAATTTTAATTACTTCTTCATTATTAGATTTCTAAATTATTTTGATTATTGTTAGATTACTCTGAAGGCTCTATAGTTTCGTTTTCTTCAATATATAAGGAGTTCTGAGGGATATATTCCTCTTTTTGTAATTAAGTAACTTTTTTTGTATATAATTCGACATTACTCGAGTGGCTTGTATTAGGTTCAGAGCTTTTGGAGACGAAAGGTTTATTTCCATCTATGGATGGTTCCGGGGTTGATCTGAGATTACTTTTAGCTTTAAGACCTAATTTAATCAGTTCTAAAATATATTGCTGTCTTTCATCTGGGGTTTTTCCTTGTAGGTCAAAATTATAACGTTGGAGTTCAGAAGAGTTCTCCGATTGTGATTTAGAAAAATTAGTGTTGGACATTTGAATATCGGAGGTAAGTCCAATAAAGTCTTGACCTTGTGTGCCTTCTCCACTTACACCATTGCTATCAATAAATATTTCTGCTAAATCTATGCTTAGTTCTTTTTGAAAATTATGAGCTTGCGAGCTGAATTGATCTTGAAAGACTCTAGGTGCCGAAGGCTCCTCAGACATAGCGCAAGGATTAGATGGTTCAGCGTTATGCTTTGGGCTCCGCACTTTTTTTGATCCATCTCCATCAGGTTTTTGATTTTCGTGTTTTGCGTTACTGGAATTAGTAACCACTTTTTTAATATAAGACGACTGATTTGACTTTTTAATAATATTTCGTTCTATTTGTAAGCATAAAGACTTAACTGAGCGAGTCGAGCCGATAGAGTCAGCTGAGTTATATGAAAAATTAGAACTACCTGCCGAACACAAACTGTCTTCGCTATCAGAGGCAAGATTTTTTTATTAATTTTGGGGGAAGCAGTATTCAAACTAGAATTACACATGTTAGGTACATTTTGTGTTAAGAAACAAGTAGGCACATATTCTGTTCACATATTATCTACAGCGTCTTCCATTTTAGCCTGTAGGCTCTTTTTTCCGAGTTCTTCTGACAATTTTTTAATAGGGCTAGATTCATTATCGGGAGCTATACAATTATAGTTAGAGTGTTGGTTGTATACAGCATAATTATCCAATTCTGTCCCAAAGCTAGGTTGGGGAAATGTTTGAGTTTGACCTATTTGAACGTTATCAGGAAGAACGTTGGGTTCAACCAATCCTGGGTATATACATTCGTTAGTCAGATTTAACTCCATCTCAGACTGTAAAAATTGTTCACCTTGGATAGATATTTTAGTAATTTGTGATATATTAAAAACTGATTGCATATTGTCATTTGCAGTATTAGATTTCTTCTTTTTTTTTGTGAGATCCTGGTTTTGGTATGGACTCGCTATGCTTTATCATAGCGGATTTTTTCACAGACCCATTTTCCTTTTTAATTTTTGATCTACTGGATTTATTTCTTAAATCCATACATTAAAAATAACTTAAAAGGCTTACCTGACTTGATTTGCAACTCCAATTAATTCTACTATGAAAATTTTGAATAATTAAATGATATTTTTTTGTAAGCTCATATAAACGCTACTGAATATAAAATAGAAAAAATAAATATTGTCTTCATAAAAGAGTCATAGGACTTTCATCTGATAACTCCTGCAACATTTCCTGCAGGTCTGAAGCATTATTTTCAAAAACAACTATATCATCTGCAAAATATAAATGACTTAAATAATCTCCATTTACTTTCATTCCTTTAGTTTCCCATTTTAATCCACAAAATATTTCTTGCAACACTGCTGTAAAAAGTTTTGGAGATATGGAGTCACCTTGTCTTACACCTTTCTCAATGTTGACTTTCCCAGCATCATTATGTAATCTAGTTGTTGCTGTTGCATTTTTATAAATATTCTTTAAAATATGACAATATCCTGGATCTATATCTTGATGATCCAATGCTTTAATCACTGAAGAAATGTTTATAGAATCAAATGCCTTTTCATAATCTACAAATCCAAAACATAATGGCAACTCATATTCATTTGTCCTTTCTATAACTTCTCTCAATACCTGGATATGATCTACTGTACTAAAACCACTTTTAAATCCAGCTTGTTCCCTTGGTTGGTGAAATCCAACATTCTTTGTAGTCGAGTTGTAATTATCTTGGTAAAAATTTTGTATAAAACTGATAAAAGGCTGATAGGTCTGTAATTTCTAATATCTTCTTTATCACCTTTTTTAAATATTATTACTGCATTCTTCCAATTATCTGGTACATAACTTTGCTAAAAAAAATTCTATTTCTTCACCTGCCTCTTTTAATATATCAATTATAATTCCATCATTACCTGGAGCCTTTCCTTCCTTCATACATTTAATTGCATGTTTCACTTATTCATTTAAAATTGTGGGCAATTCAGAAGATGTAATAGAAATAGGAGGTACTTGTTCTTTATTACTATATAATTCTTGATAAAAATATTCTACCAATTTCATGATGTCATCTCTCGTTTTAGTAATAATTCCATCTTTTTTTCTTATTGCAGATATAAATTTCCTACCAATATCAAAATGTTGTTTAACATTCTTGAGACTTTTATTTTCTTCTACAGCTTTCCTTGCTATTTCACAGTTATACTTTCTTATATCATTTTCAACTCTTTTCTGTACCATTTTACAAAATTTGAAATATTCCATCCTTTTTAATGCATCATTTTTATATGTCTTCATATTGCTTCTTTTCTTCATAAATTCTCTAGTCTCAGTAGAAATTTTATTGGTCAATTGCTGCTTTTTTCTACCAGCTATCTGTTGCAGTTTTTAAAAGTGTATCAGTTATTTTTATATTAATTTCATTCAAATCTGAATCATGTTCATGATTTAATCATATTAATAAAGTGATAATATTTGGAAAAATTAATGGTGAAAAAAAGAAGCGAATGAACCATAATAAGATAAAAGGACTTTTCATTTATTAGTAAAATGTCATCAATTATTTTGCATCATATACAATATACCTCATCTAATTATATTAGAAAAGTATATAAAGTTTATAAAAGTTGGTAGAAAAAGAAAAATGGTCATCAAACAATAGATGGAAAGATTCATTTAAACAATAACAAATTTAATTTTGAGCAGCCTAAAAGACTAAACAGATATCGGGGCATTCTGGAATAATGCTAATCATGTGATGTCTTAGGAATTTATAGAACAGAAATTTAATGTACAGGAGTTTAAAAAAATTAATAGTTATCATCATCATCATTATCTGTCATAAAGTGGGTTTTTTTCTTTCTGATAGGAATTTTTTTTTCATTAGCTGTCCCTTTAATGGCATCTTTACTATGTATGCTTTGCCTTTTATGATTAACACCTGGTATTATGTTCAACATTATGCACTTGGTGGCCCATTGACCTTATATCATAAAATTGACTCTGCCCACTTTATTATCATGTTAAAAAAGTTTGTGTCTAAATATCATATTTTGATTTTTAAATATCAAACTTTATGCATTCACAATGTCACCAACCATTACAAATAGATTCATTAATGATTATTACTAATTATATTTTGACTAAGGATAATATATGGTTACTAATAATCATTAATTTATTTACTGTAGTAGTTGATGTTGTGAATGTAGAAAGCTTGACATATCTAAATCAAAGTATTAATTTGGTATTCATAAATATTGGAAAAATGATGGTGACACATGAAAGAGATCATAACTTGAGCCAAGTGAAGATGATTAGTGCATCATAAAGTGTATTTTGGGTATCATTAATTTGTTGTCTTTAATCATGTATTAAAAGTAATACAACAAACATCACATGATCACCATTTCCTATGCTTACACAAGCTGTTAAAATGGTAGCATAGGAAATGGTTATCATGTGATGTTGTAGTGGTTTTATACCAACCCTGCTATAGGATGAAGGTGACTGGTTTCTAAAAAAAACTAAATACCAAAATATATAGATACTGAACTAGGTTCAGGTCTACATGACTATACAAGCAAATGAGCTCCTATTAAAAACATTCTGTTTTCATCTTGGGATCATAGCTTTATAGTTAACTAGATCGGTAAAAATCAGCTACTGGAGGTTTGCATTAGATCCTAAAATCTTAGTGCAATGCTCCCAGATCCAAGGTTCATCACTGATGAAAGTCACAATCTAGAAACTAGTCTGGGGAAATTGAATGAGTAGGCACTCAATATGGATTTTATGCCCAAACCCTCTTGCTTTCATTGATTATTAAGGCTTGCACTAGGTGGTATAACTATATAGAAATTTGCTAATATTTTAAAAATATATGGTGAAGTGGAAGTTTTAAGTGTATATATTCTAACAATTTTAACAATCATAAAAATGAATTGTGGTTTATTAAATATATAATGCTGATAATAGAATACCATTTGAAGGACATTTGCAAAGCATCATTTAAATAAATTTTCATTTTTTTTATCTGCTGAATATGTGTATAAAATGTGGGCATTATTTACAAGTTCATTTAAATGTTTTTTTTTTTTTTTTTTTGGAATCTGTCAATGTATGGCTGTAAGTAGACTTGGTTGTTCCATAAATATTTATATAAATTGTGGTGGCTTACCTAATATTTAAACTGCTTCTTTGATTGATACTAAGTCATTTACTCATGGTTTAGATTATCTCAAAATAAAAATTATATGCTTACTTTAAAACATTTTTAATATTTACTAAATTATATATATATATATATATATATATATATAATCAAATTTATATGAATTAATATATATATATATATATATATATATATATATTTAATTCATTATAAATTTGAGTGAATATTTGGTTTTATTTTCATGTAAACAATATGTTATATGATCTATTTTTTGAATACTTTGAATTTTTGTTTTCTCAAATACTACCAAGTTACTTGCAATTTAAAAAAAATCTTGCCTAATATTTATTCTCCTCTCAGTCTAACTCATTTCCAATTTTATTAATTCAAGTCATTTGTCCTGATATTGATAATAATTCTTCATTGCTTGTAGAAATTGAAGCCATAATCTTTAATTGTCCAAGCTATGCACAACAATGTATTAATTGATAAATGGCCAAATTAAATTAAAGGTACAATATTTTTACAAACTTCAAAAATTATTAGTCACTTTAAATTTCTAAGCAAAATAATTGAAAGTCTGTTCACAGCAGATAAGACTTTTTCTCACAATTAATTAATTAATTATGTATATAAAATAGAAAATCATATAACATTAAAATACTAGCCCAAAAAACAAAATTTTACTAAAATTCTTACATGATCATGGTTTCATCTATTAACTAATAGATGTTTTCAAGTAAATTTTAACAATATACACTCAACACATATATATACAAATCAAAGTAATTTTCCCATCATTTACTTTAAAAATAACAACTTTTTTTAACCATTAAAAGATGTCTTTATAAGATTGATGACCTCAGATTCAAGAGTTTACTATCAAAGTTTCTTTTATTTTTATTTTTAATTCATTTCTTTGTATAAAAGATAATCTTTCCATTGTCAAATAATATTTTATTACCTGTATTCAGTTCATGAATATACAAAACTGAGTTATGATATCTATTTTTAACTCTACTCTTGTGAACTTTAACTCTTTCATTAAGACTTAGTTTACTTTGACATATTTACCACAATTGCAAAGAACCTTATAAACTACAAAGTAAATTAAGTCTTAATGAAAGAGTTAAATTTCATAAAAGTAGAGTTAAAAACAGATGTTATAACTCAACTTTGTCTATTAATGAACTGAAAACAGGTCATAAAATACTATTTGACAATGCAGAGTTTATATTTTATAAAACAAATGAATTAAAAAGAAGAATAAAAGAAATTCTGGTGATAAATTTTCTTGAATCTGAGGCTATCAATCTTATGAAGACATCCATTCATGTTAAAGGAAGTTTGAAGTGAATGGTGGGAAGGTTATTTTGTTTTGGAGATATATGTTGTATGTATCTTGTTGAATTTCACTTGAAAATGTCTATTTATTAATAGAAAAAATCATGGTTGTGGAAGAATTTTTGTAAAATTTTGTTAATTAGCTAGTATTGTAATATCATATGATTTTTTATTTTATTTACTGTTACTAGTATAATGGTAGGCAATATTTATATACTAATAATTTTAATAACACTATAAATTATCAATTACTATTTATTATATAGTTCTAAAGCAAGTTTATTACAATTCTTTTTAATAAATTTGCAAAAAACACTCTCTTTCTTTTATGAATGTTCATCAGTTAAACAAAAGTGGTTCACTTTTATCTAAATGTAACATTCTTATATAGTTAATAAATCAATCGTTGACATTCAAAAGAGTGAAACTTTATATTACCAGTGATTTTCATAAAGTATTACTCAAACCAACTTATAGTTTCAAATAATAAAGGTATATATTCTAATATTTTAATAACCCCTTATGTAATTCTATAAATACTTCTTCCTCTTCCTTAATTTTGCTTCTTCATATACAACAATATATCTTTTTTAAATAATTACAATCTTCTTACACCTTTTAAGCAAATATATTAATTATTATAATTACAATTTCGACTGTTCCTTGCAGTCTTCTTCAGGTCTCATTCTATTTCTCTACTTTTCCCTTTCCACCATTTTATTTCACTACAAATGGTGGAAAGAGAAAAGTAAAAAAATAGAATGAGATCTGAAGAAGACTGTGAGGAACAGTCAAAACTGTAATTATAATAAGATTTTTGCTTAAAAGGTGTAAGAAGATTGTAATCCCTTCCTTATGTAATAAGATTTATAAACAATAATATTTAATGGAAATATTAATTCTAAATGAATATACCATAATAGCACTGATATTCTTGAACTGTCAATGATTAACCTATTGATCATATAACAATATAGATGATAGATAAAATTTAATTAGTATTGATACAAAAAAGAGAGTATTCTCAGCAAGCTTATCAAATGACTTTTAGTAAATCTGAATTATGAATTATTATTGTGAAATATGCATTGTGATATCAAGTGAAACACTCTCTACAATTTTTCTAATATTTTATCTAATGCTACATTGATGAACAAATTAATCTAATCTCTTTAGTTCATATGTTGTGGACTCCTTATTCATCTCCATGAGAAAAGACTAACCTTTTCATTATCTTATCAATGATGACAATTACATCTTATTACAATCAGACTCAGTTATGCAAATAATAAATTAGCAATGCTTTGTCTTGTAATATTTAAGAATACTTTAATTAACTAAAATATTATGTATTTATTAAATTCTGAATTATAAACTATAACAATAACATATTATATCTTAGTTAAATAATGAGTTAATAGAAGTTACTTAAAGTACATACCTTTATAAGTAGCATTACAATCATATACTTGTTTATAGTCAGCTTACGCCAATTGTCCAATCCAAATTAATGTAAAATTTTTACTACCAACTAAAAATAGTTATGTGTCTATTTATGATCCAATAATTAGAAGAGCTTCATCATGTATAGTTAAAACATCTGCCTACGATGCCTAATATCTTGGGTTTAATTTAGGACAAGCAAAATTCTTTTCTGAAGGGTAGAATATTTCTCACAAATATCCAACCCATAGATAATTCAGTTAATCATCCATTATTAGGCAATAAACATGTATCTATCATTAATTATAAAATAAAACAAAAATAGAAACTTCCCAAATTCTCATTGTCCAGCAACTGGCAATTCCATATGAAGCACTAATGGAGAAACCATTGCCCTGGTATGGATTATTATTTTAAAAATCCATTTTATTTTTTTCAATTAGAGGATTTGCTTTCTATGGATTGGCAACATAAAAACTCTTAATCTTGTATAAAAATCTGAGTGAAGTGAAAAAAATCTTATATTCTATCCATGAGCAAATCCATGTGAAGAGTCAAGAAATTATACAACTATGAGTTGATAAAACAATATATCCTCCATGAATTTTTTGATATTTAGTATCTGATAGAGAGATCAAATATTAAAACTGAATATTAAAACATGAATGACCATAAATCAGTATTCATAATTGGCCATTTGTTTTAGTGACCAGAAAAAGCTTCAATTATTATAGTAAAAACTATGTTTTTTGCAAATTATTTTTGTTTTTAGAATTTCTCATTCGTTTATTTCACTTTATTTTTTGTACAACAACTTACATTGTAATTAAACACCACAAATACACAAAAAAATTATATATAATTTAACATACTATATATCTTTCAACAACTGGTAAATTTTAGCACCTTTTATTACAAAAATAAGTTTTAAGTTTGGTAAGCCTAATCCAATAAAAATTAATAGATTATTCTTCTCACATTCTACTTATATTTCCGTTTAGTGACACTAGGGGAGCTAGGAATTTAAATGCCTTCCAATCATATTACTTTGCAGCATCAAACTTTATATGTAATTCAAATGATATTTGTTTTCAAAATGTAAAAATATTATCACAGAATAGCATATATAAATTATATTTGAATAAAGATGTAAATGAGTTTTAATTATTTTTGCTTTGCATGATTTACCTTAATGTCAGTATTAGTGATTTAAATGTAATATATATATATATATATGTGTGTGTGTGTGTGTGTGTGTGTGTGTGTGTGTGTGTGTGTGTGTGACTGTGTATTGATGATATTTATATTTCAAAAACAAACTTTAATTTCAGGCTTTAAGTGTAGTATGAAAATGACAGATTGTTGAGGCTAAGTCCAAATAAAGTACATGTAATATGTGAAAAAAAAGGTGTTAGTATTTTAAGTTGGATAATAGTTAATGATTTTACTGTTTATAGTTTCAATAGAATGTATTGAAATTTGCCACTTGTTTATCTACATAGCATGATAGGCCAGAGTTTGCAGGATCTGAGTCAAAAATTTAGTATTGTTGAAAACATCTAATTGCAAATAGATAAATTTGCTTTTCTACTTATTGGCTATTTAGATTTCAAAAAATCTCTTTATAAAGTATAATTCTTTCATGAAATTTATTTTTCTTCTCTTTTATTCTGCAAAATCATTAATTATACCATAATAATTAAAAGTTTCACATTGTTTATGCTCAAAGATAATGATGTCAAATTAGACTATCTTGAGTCGTAGAATTTCTTAAGTAATTTTTTATTAATTTTAACTTAGAAAAACAAACAATAATCATTTTTGTTATATATAAAAATAACATATTGCGAATTTAATGATAAATTTAAGATGGAATGGTTCTAAAATAGTAAAATTTATGACTAATAAATGTAGAATTCATTTGTTTAGAAATAAACTATTAGTGTATAATTATAAAAATGTAGCCATTTTGAAAATTCTTAACTTTCAGAAAACATGTTTAAAACATTTCATAATCCTGCCGATTCGATTTCTAGCTAAACTTTACACACAAAAAAAATAATTTGTTTTAAAAATGTGTTTAAAAATTTGATTCCTCTATTATTCATTTAATTTTCACAAAATGTGGAAGTGCCTGCATTTGGGATCTTTAAAGTACGGGGCTTGGGGGGGGGGAGCTCTGCCTGCCCTCTGTATATATTTTAGCACAAATAATATTTATATTATTATGTATATATATAGTATTTTCCATCAGTCTTTTCCATAAAAGAATAAAGCTTGCAAATTATGTGGATGGGGATGTGTTTCATTTTTCTTTCCCTGATTTTGCCTCTGGCTAAGGATAACTAAATTGGCTTTATATATATAATATCAAATGTATGTAATATAAAACGGGAATCAATCTTATACAATTCATATACCCTATATTACATATATATATATATAGCCACAGGTATATAACAAGCCTGTGTTTCAGTTATTTCTTATACAATTAAGAATTGTAATATTTAATATATTTATACTTGAAATGCAGAATTTAGTGCATATTTTAACTTTCTTTGAAATTCTGTAACTTTTATAGTTACGATGATAATTTTGCAGTCGTATTATTCAGGTTTAAAATTTAGTTACTTTAATCTCACTACAAAGAATTAGCTACAGGCTAGTCTTTATTATAGATATCTAAAATGTGTTTTGTAACCATTTAAAATTGATCTGCAGCTCGCGTTTCTTTGAGATGTGTTAAGTTGAAGCAGTTTTCTGCTTGTTATTGTAGAAATGATGTTTTATAAAGTTATCAATACTAATTAATCTTTGCCAGTAGCTGTATAAAATGCATTCGTTAAAATCACTATGACACAGTGATTTTACTTTAATTAATATTGTTATTTAAAATGTTATTTGTTAAAAACAAACAGTTTTATTTTTTAATTTGTGGATTCTTTAAAAGCTGTTTTTACTTCTTATTAAAATCTATTTCATAATTATTTTTTGAAGAATAATCTGCAAATCAATAAAAAAAATGTCTTAACTAGATTTTGTAGGGCATTTCATTTTATTCCTTTGTAGTATTGTTATGGACTCATTCCAAACTATCCTTAATAATAAGATTTTAAAAACTGATAAATTTTTTGTATAGTCTCAGTGGATCCATCATATGGCATATATTACACAGAGGCAAAACTCCCCATACAGTAGCACCACTCACTGCAAGCTAGAGTAATCAATGGATGCAGGAAGAATTATATATAAAATCCCTATCTAGTGCCTACTCATCCAATATCCCCAGACTAGTTTCTAACTTGTGGCTTTCATCAATGAGGAGCCTTGGTTCTGAAAGCATTGTGCCTAGATAATAGGATCTAATGCAACCTCCAGTAGCCACCTTTTATCTTATTAGCTAACTATAAAACTTTGAATCCAAAATGAAAGCACAATAATGTTTTCAATTTAAGCTTATTAGCTTGGAGAGTTGAATTATATCCTAATAGTGCCACAAGCTAGAAACTAGTCTGGGGATATTGGATGAGTAGGTACTAGATAGGGATTTTATATAATTCTTCCTGCATCCATTGATTACTCTAGCTTGCAGTGAGTGGTGCTACTGTATGGGGAGTTTTGCCTCTGTGTAAACAGCTTGTGTACGCATAAAGAATGGTGTCCATGTGATGTTTAATGGTTTAATACCAGTCTTTTTCAATAGTATTATTGGGACCGAGATTATTAAAGATACCAAAAAGTATGGTTGCTAAACTGAGTTCAGATCTATACAACTATGCAAACTAATGAGCTTGAATTGAAAATAGTATTGTGTTTTCATTTTGGACTCAAAGTTTTATAGTTAGCTAATAAGTTAAAAGATGGTTGCTGGAAGTTTGCATTAGATCCTAAAATCTAAGTACAGTGCTATCAGATCCAAGGCTCCTCATTGATAAAAACAACAAGCTAGAAACTAGTCTGTACATATTGGATGAGTAGGCACTAGATAGGGATTTTATGCAAAAACCTTCATACATCCATTGATTACTCTGGCTTGCACTGAGTGGCACTACTGTATGGAGAGTTTAGTCTCTGGGCAAAGAGCTTGTGTATGCATAAAGAATGATGAGTATGTGATATTTAGTGGTTTATGTCATATATCAGTGCATCACTACCTTACAAGAGTTTATACATGTAATGGGAAATACCTTAGGCATATTGTTGTGTAAGTCTTAAAAATCTTTTCACTTATGATAAAAGTGATGCAAGCCATTGGAAATCTGCTTCCCTAGATATTAAAGATAATGAGTGATGGAGCAAATGCCAAATGTTTTTCATTTAATTATTACCTATGATTGTGGAAAATAGAATGGAAAGTAATTGAAATCTTTCTAATCCATCTTTATTGCCTAATCTCATGTTTTTCAAAAAAAATTTAAAAAATGGAACTTTGACAAAGTCGCCTACCTAAACAAAATTTGGAATTATTGACAATGAACTTTTTTTGCTTCAATAAAATTATTAACAGATCAAAAAAAATTTATAGATGAAATGAAAGAACTTAGGATTATAGTCATTATATGAACTAATGAAAAGCTGTTTAATCCACAAAATCAGAAATATGAGAATTGATCTTGAATTATTTTAAAATATTTTTTTTTTATTAGAAGTAAAATATAAAAAAATCTACTGAACAATACTAAAGACACAACTCTACTTGAACATGTTCCTCAAATAGTTTATAAAATTTCATGCCCATATCCAGCTTGTAGAACAGTGTACTATGGGAAGTCTTGAGCTAATAGATCTACAAGAGTCACCCAGCACTCCTATCTTTATAAAAAGGCTAAACAAAACTGGCAATGTAAGTTAAATTTTCCTGGATCACGAGCTTGCTACAGGATGTTTCCTCCATTTAACATTAAGACTATCTAAATAGAGAGGGATGATTGTAAGAGAATGTTCAAGGAGGCATGAGTTATTTGCAAGAGACCCAAATTCAATCAACAGGAAGGAATCTTGCATTCCTTTGTCAACAAAATGGAGAACATGACATTTTATTTCTCACTGCAATAATTTGCATATTTTATAAACTATATATTCATCCTGCTTCATGCACAATTAGTTAATTAATTTTGTGCTATGATTTTGGCAATAATTCATTGAAAGTTAACTCACTACTATTAAGTGAGATATATCTATATAGTTATACCGTTTTACAGTGGCTTGACTCAGCCCAAGTTTTATCAGAGTATTTAATTACTGTTTATAGTGTTATTATTAAGTGAGAATTATATGACATGATTTATGAAATTGCATTCATAGAGAAAAATTTATTAGGAAGGCAAATGTTTATTTGTATTATTTCCAAGGATTATATCACTTCACTAAAACTTTGAAGTTCAGTATCCATTGCAGCCACCAATGAAAAGATAATAATGTAAACTAATAGCCAATAGCATAAAGACTAGGTCAGTAAATACATTTTTTTACAATAGGATAAGAGTCTGGCTAAAAATGGGATTCATTTCAGAGACTAGGATTATTGAGTTCCATTTAGAATAGTAATTTACAGTCTGGACTTACAGTAATCAAGTTGTCCACTATTTGCTGAAACACAAACAGGCATATTCAAAGCAGAGAGGGAAGATGCTAGCAGCAAATAACATTAAACCTTTCACAAGGCAAGTTCTTATAGCTGGGACTGTTAGGTTTTATTACAAGGGTCACAACTTTTCTCCAAATCTCAGATTGTTACTGCTGACAATTAAGAATTTGTAATTTTTTCAATCATAATGAGGCAATGAACTATTATAATTATGTTCTTACTATAAATAGATGCAAAAATTTTAGTGTTATATTATTTATATCTGCAACAAAAAATTATAAAGCAGAAATTGAGACATAAATATTCTTGATTGATTTGTAGTAGAATTATTGTACTCAATCTGATATTTGAATATTAGTCAATCATTTGGGTTATTCAATCAATAAATAAATCTTGTTTAAAAATTAACATACTATTTAATCATTTTCAAGTTTCACTCAGGTTTGAATCCCAATGTATGGATGGGTATTGATATGTTAACCATTATAATGTGATTTTATAACATGAACATATATACTAGGGATTCTGCCTTCTATGCTGTCACACTGACTAAATTCTGCTATTTTTTTCCAAAGACAAAACATATAAAATAAAATGCTGATTATGATGGTTGACTTTTTTTATTTAACATATATTTAGGACACTACATTTTATTCATTTGTTAATTGAGCAAAAGACAACTTATTGTTAAAAAAGTTTTATTTTACACTTAATTGTGAAATCACATATATTTAGAATCTTATAAAAGACTTGCCAAAAGTTTTCATAATAAAGTATTGTTTGTCTGTGAGAACAATTCAAGTTCTACTTCTCTCCCATATTTAACTATTTCATAATATGCAACTTTTTTTCTTTATCTTATATTTAATTGCACCAAAGCAAGTTTATAGTTAAACAAATAATTATTAATATTTTTTCAAAATACAGTATTTTTTACTATGTATGCTCTTTTCTGCCATCTTTTTAACAACAATAACTTCCATTTCAATTATTATTTTATAGATAAAGAATATATATATAATTGTGTAATTAATTAATGCAGCATTAATATGTACACACACAATTGGAAAAAATCATTGCCAAATGCTGTTTGTAATAACAATATGCCAGTCTTTTATAAACCTTCACAAGCATTTTGCTATTCTGTGCAAGCTCCATGATGGTTTGTGTAGATTTTAAATTATTGATATTATGAAGGCACTGCAATTTCTATCTCTACATTATTTTAAGACAATTATAGCATTATATTACAGTTTGTGGAGGTTTGCAGCTTCCCTTTTCACAACAGCTGCAAATTTTAACATTAGTTGAAAAAATGTGAAGATGTCAGCATTATGTGGATCTTTTGTATGATTAATAAATAATGAAGTGGCCTAGATGTCAATAAAAATGAAAATTTTGGATTGGCTGAGTATTTTATTACAAGGGTAAATGAGTGAATATTGTACATTTGTAAAGGAAAAATGTAATTTTCATTAAATTATTTACAAATTGAAAGTTATGGTGCAATATTTTTGTAAAAGATTTATTTTTAAATCAAAAACTATGTTACTAATTCTGTTTGAAAATTTATTTTTAAAAAGGCAACTCTTAAAAAGTTAGTTCTGGCAACCAGAAGTAGCTTCTACTGGGTAAAAATAAATCATATTTATTAAAAGTGTAAATAAAATACTTTTTAAAACTGTAATAACAATAAATAATTTATTAACTTGAATTTTTTTTAATAATATATTCTTTTTTTCATAACATAAAATTCAAATATCTAATATTTCATTCTAAGTTTTTAAATAGATAAATTACATCCCATGACACTATGCTCCTTTGTATTTAGATATTAATTTTCATCGTTAAAAAATTGCTATCACTTGAAAGCTTATACTTGTAGTAAATAAAATTAAAATTTTTTATACTGTATATGCAAAAGGTTTAATTGTAAAAATAAAATGTTCAATTATGTAGGAATATTTAATGTTACATTCACTAAGTCTCATTCAGAATAGATAGAAGTTTTCATCTAAACATGTTATATCACTTTGATAGTGTGATAAATTGATATTACCAACAGCATTTGGAAAAATAGTTCTAATTATTTATTCATAATGACAATATGAAACTCCATTTGCATTGCTTGAAACATTGTTTATTCAATCATTATACTATATAATAAAACTGACCAATAATTCTACAGGATATCAATATTTCAGGAAGAAAATGCTTTATTACTTACCTAATCAATCATCCACCTAAATATAGCAACCTTTCTTTTTAACAATGCTAAATTGGTTGGCTTGATATTAATGCACTAATAAACAATATAATCACCTTCAACAGATCAACTTATTTTAAATCAGTTAATCAATAAACAATGCAGAGTCATATAAAATGCATTTTACTCTTAAAACATTATATAATAGAGTAACATTTAAATATGTAATTAAGTAAATAACTATTTCCATACATGTATAAGAAGGAAATAAATTCATGGAACAAACAAGGTATGGTACAATACTAAGATAATTTACAAAGTAGACTCATAATGATTGTTTAAATGAACTTGTAAACAATGCTTCCTTTTGTTATATCAATAGTAATCCATTTTAACAGATAAATGATGAAATATATATAGAAAGATGGTTGTTTATAAACTTTATGCATAAAGATTAATCTTATTTTGATTAGGTTTTTCAAATACCTGAAATAAACATTGATCTACTCTATATTTTTGCAATTCGATGTAAGCTTCTGTTAAACAATCAAATAAAATAAACTATCGAAAAAATTGAATTAAAAAATAGCTAACATTTTATCATCATCATCATCAACCATTATCAATCCACTGCAGGATGAAGGTCTCTCCAAGTTTAATCCATCTTCTCCGATCTTTAGCTTCTCTTCTCCACAACACCCCTGCACATTTTCTTATTTCATCCATCCATCTCACATGTGGTCTCCTTCTGGATCTTTTACAATCTCTTGGAATCCAGTTTAAAATTTCAATTGTCCATCTATTATCATCTCTTCTAGCAATATGTCCAGCCCAACTCCATTTCAATCTTTTAATTTTTTCAATAAGGTCAGTAACACCTGTTTGTTGTCTTACCCATAAATTGCGTTTTCGATCTCTTCTTGTTACTCCCAACATACATCTCTCCATACTCCTCTGAGTGGTCTGAAGTCTCTGTATTGCTCTTCTATTAAGTGTCCAAGTCTCAGATCCATAAGTAAGAACTGGTAAAACACATTAAACCATCCTTTTCAAACACATAGGCATATTTCCTTTTAGTATCAAGTTATTTCTACCAAAAGCACTCCAACCAAGTTTAATTCTATGATTAATTTCTTCCATTATGTTTCCATCTGTATTAATAACCTGACCAAGGTATTTGTAACTGTTAACTTCTTCTAATTCTTCATAATCAATCTTTATTTTCATATTTTGAGCAAATTGATTAAACATTACTTTAGTCTTTTTAACATTTATCTTTAGTCCTACTTTTCTACTTTCATCTGCTAACTCCTGCAACATTTCCTGCAGCTTTGAAGCATTATTTGCAAAAACAACTACATCATCTGTGAAATCTAAATGACTTAAATACTCTCCATTTACTTTCACTCCTTTAGTTTCCCATTTTAATCCACAAAATACTTCTTGCAGCACTGCTGTAAAGAGTTTTGGAGATATGGAGTCACCTTGTCTTACACCTTTCTCAATGTTGATTTTTCCAGTATCATTATGTAATTAATTGTTGCTGTTGCATTTTTATAAATATTCTTTAAAATATCGCAATATCCTGGATCTATACCTTGATGATCCAATGCTTTAATCACTGAAAAAATGTGTATAGAATCGAATGCCTTTTCATAATCTACAAATCCAAAACATAATGACAACTCATATTCGTTTGTCCTTTCTATGACTTCTCTCAATACCTGGATATGATCTATTGTACTAAAACCACTTTTAAATCCAGCTTGTTCTCTTGGTTGGTGTAAATCCAAAGTTCTCTGTAGACGAGTTGTACTTATCTTGGTGAAAATTTTATATAAAACTGATAAAAGGCTGATAGGTCTATAATTTCTAGTATCTTCTTTATCACCTTTTTTAAATATTAATATTATTACTGCATTCTTCCAATCTTCCGGTACATCTTTATCATTTAGACATTTGGTATATAACTTTGCTAAAATTGTTTCTATTTCTTCACCTGCTTCTTTTAATATATCAATTATAATTCCATCATTTCTTGGAGCCTTTCCTTTCTTCATACACTTAATTGCATGTCTCACTTCTTCATTTAAAATTCTGGGCAATTAGGAAGATGTAATAGATATAGGAGGTATTTCTTCTTTATTACTATATAACTCTTGATAAAAATCTTCTAGCAATTTCATGATGTCATCTCTCTTTTTAGTAATAATTCCATCTTTTTTTCTTATTGCAGATATAAATTTCCTACCAATACCAAAATTTTGTTTAACATTTTTGAGACTTTTATTTTCTTCTACAGCTTTCCTTGCTATTTCACAGTTATACTTTCTTATATCATTTTCAACTCTTTTCCTTACCATTTTACAAAATTCGAGATATTCAATTCTTTTTAATACATCATTTTTGTATATCTTCATATTCCTTCTTTTCTTCATAAATTCTCTAGTCTCAGTATGAATTTTATTAGTCAATTGCTGCTTTTTCTACCAGCTATGTTTGTTGCAGTTTTTAAAAGTGTATCAGTTATTTTCATATTAATTTCATTCAAATCTGAATCATGTTCAAAATCTCCTAACACTTGAAACCTATTTGTAAGTTCCAATTTAAATTCATTAGAATGTTTCTGAAGATTAGGAATATCAACTGTAAATATTGTTTTTCTTAATAATTTTTGTCTCTCTAGTTTTGCATCTTACTAATCAATGATCACTTCCTGTGTTAAATTTATTAAGAACATTACAATCTTGAAATATCTATTTTCTGTTAGTCAAAATATAATCCAATTCTTCTGTATCTTCATTTGGATGCTTCCATGTCCATTCATTTTTAACATTTTTCTCAAAAAATGAATTCATAATATAAAGTTTTTCTTTTTCTGCAAACTCCACAAGTCTATGTCCTCTCTCATTTCTATTACCATAACCAAAATTACCTACAGCAATTTCATCTTTCATTTGTCTACCAATTCTAGCATTAAAGTCTCCCATAACAATTTTAAAATGTTGTTTACTCTGATCAAAAGCCTTTTGTACATCCATATAAAAATCTTCTACTACTTCATCACTATGAGAACTTCTTGGGGCATAAACTTGAATTATCTGCATTTGGTATCTGCTATTAAATTGTATAACTAATCTTGCCACTCTGTCCGATACACCATCAATCTCCACAATATTGTTCTTCCACTTTTTATTTATAATGAATCCTACTCCACTTGTATTTCCAATATGTGTGCCTTTATAATAGAGTGTATGTCCACTTTTTAAATCAATTGTTTCTTTTCCTTTTCTTCTAACTTCACAAAGTCCAATAATGTCCCATTTAATATAAGACATTTCTTCTTCTAATTCTTGCAATCTTCCTTCACTTGAAAGTGATCTGCAGTTGTAAGTACCTAAATAAAAAGTCATCATCAAATGGTAGTCTGGGTCTGCAATCAGGGGATTCTTAGCACCCTCTGCCTTTGGCCATCAACTGCTGCTTTGGTTGGTGATTTTACAGCCTCCTGGGAATAAGGGCCATGCTTTATTTTTGTCTGTCATAATTGTATATATGTATTGGAAAAATATTTATCATTTACACAAGCATTCATTCTGCCTTATCAGGCACTGAGAAGAAAGACCATGGTGTTTCTTGATCTTAAACTCAGAGGTAAAAAGCCAATAAACTCACCACACTGGCTAATGCGTGTTCGTATACTATATGAATAATCACATAGTAATAACAGCTGCAATGACAAGAACGTATGGAGTGGACATTAGGAATTTGCCCTGCTCGGTTCCTTTAAGGCCTCCAAGAGGAATCAAAGACTCTCCTTTCAGTTAATAGCAAACTCCTTTCTGCAGCCAACATTTTATATAATATAGTTAGATTTGTAAAGGTCACATGAAAATGTTAGCTATTTTTTTAATAAACTTATTTGACTGCCAACATATACTCTAATGAAAAAGTTTTCTATCAGACTCATATCAAAGGGCAAGAAAATAAAGAAGACCAACGTTTTTTCAGACATTTGATATATATATAAATTCTTAGACACAATTGAAAGTAAATAAAGATACATAGTATATTTTGTAATTAATATTTTTATCTCATATATTTTACAAGTGCACATCCATAAATATTTACATTGTTTATTTTGTAGTCAAGATTTTCTCTTATATATTTCATAAGTTCATATCAATTATTTTATATTAAAATTCTAATGTACATATTTATTAATGTTCTTTTTTTTTTTTTTTAATTAATCCTTTTTTGTATTATCATGTTATGGGTGACACTTTGTAGTTTGTAAATATTTGTAAATCTTCATGACTAATCAATTATTTTACATTAATAAACATAATCATTAACTAATTAAAAATAGTCACTAGTTTTTTTTCTATAAGTTCACCTACAATACAAAGGTAGCTGTTAATTTTATTATTGTTATTATTTTGATTAAAAATATGTGGTGTTTCATGTTTAAGTATATCAACTACAGTGAATATCCCGTGACACATTGCTATGTGTACCTGATCCAGTTGTGAGTTAACAAAGGGGTTTAATAACTAAGAAGTTAGGATTTGAATTTGAACCTGACCCATAGATATTTATCAATAAAGAGTGTGAAGTATGGTAGATAGATTATAAATAAATAATTATGTTTCCATACTCTACCATTCTAAGTATTATGTGAAAAAATTCTCATACAGAGTTTTAATATAAATTTTTAATAATATTTATTATATCCAATATACTTTCGACACTTTCACGTCATATTCATAATCAGTATTCTGATAACGTTATTTTTTTGCTGATCAAAATAAAGACCCTCTCTCCTTTTAAACGCCATGCAAGCAAGTAGTTGGTTGCAGACGGGTGTGGGTTCGCGTCCCGGCAGATGCTATTGCTGATCAAAATAAAGACCCTCTCTCCTTTTAAACCTATTTTATGATAATGATGGTCGGAAAATATGACTGGATATCCAGTATGACCGACATGGTTCATTAGGACATTCAATTTAAGTATATTCGGCAATTGTTCTTAACACTCATTAAGCCCAATGTTTAAACTCTTATACATTTTAATCAATATATAGATATAAAAGATAAAAATTAATTCCCGTTGCAATATATATGCTCATGTACAATTACGTTCATAAAAATCAATATACATTGAATATAATATTTTGATTTTACTTATTTAAAAAAATCTCTTAAGAATTATTCTGTTTAATTGAAAATGATTTCACAAATGGAAAAATTGCTTTTGGCTATTATTAATAGTAATCAAAAACTATTATTTGTACATTTATTTGTATTTTTTCCTCGCAATTGATTGTTTTGAAAATAAACTTTTACATCACATGAAAATATTGTTTGAAAATACGTTTTTTTTTTTTTTAAAAAAAAAAAAATCTGCTTTTAGTAATAGATCTTCAAAACGGCTTGATTCAGCTTTCCCTTAATCATAACGTTCACTTAAATTAAAATTAAAATATATCTATCCCATCATTTTATCTATCTTTAGAACTATACTTTATTTTACTAAACTTTTATTGTTCTCTTAAGAAAATTATGTATGTGTGTGTTTTATCTTTTGTGAATTTCTAATTGCATAATTATATACTTTCTGACAACTATAAGACTTTCCATAATAATTATATTTTTTATACATAACATTTTTATATTTATAATACATAAGAAGTTTTTCAACTTTTGTTTTATAAAAAATATCATAACCAAGCATTATTTATTGTGACTTCTGAATGATACATAACTGCTATTTTCAACATGCTGAGTTGATGATTGTTGATTATTGTTTTCCTGAATGTTTGTGATGATAGTGTTTTAGTTGTATTTATTGTTTGGAATATTTCCATCATTTAATATGAGTATTGAATGTCTTTAGAAAAATTTAATTTTATTTAAATATTCTAAATACATTCAACTGTTAGTAATAGAGCATCAAACAGGTTAGTATATGCATAATATTTTGAGAGGTATTATTCTCCCCTCTTCTTCAGGGGTTTCTAGCCTGGGAATCAAACTTGGACTTTTAGATTCTTAAGTAGTGAATTTTAAGATAACACTCTAACCAACTGAGCCATCCTACCAAAGGTAACAGTCAGTAGAAATTTTATATACTTATCTATGAGAAAAAATGGAGAAATCAGAAGGAACGTCGTAGATAAATATATGAAATTTCTACTGACTGTTAGCTTTGGCAGGATGACTCGGTTTATTAGAGTATTAACTTAAAATTCAATACTCAAGAATCTAGGGGTCCAAGTTTGATTCCCATGCTAGCAGTGTCACTAGTCAGACCAACAATACTTGAAGGAGTGAATAATACTTCTCAAAACATTATGCAAATATTAACCTGTCTGATGTGCTATTACTAGCAGTTGAATGTATTTGGAATATTTAAATAAAGTTAATTTTTTCTAAAGACATTCAGTAGTCATATTAGATTATGGAATTAGTTCATACAATAAATACAAATATAACTCTATTATGTTTTTGTCTCATGTAAACATGAGTGTGAGCATTTTTGGAATTATATCCAAATGGTTTTAAACGTTACGCCATTGTTGTTGTTTTTTGTTTTATGTATCATAGCATCAGCCAGGAAGTGAACCCGCTAACCCAGGACAACTGCTTGTAAGGCAGCTGTGCTGGCCACTTGACCATCAATGCTTGACAGTTACACCATTGTTTGCAACTATTGCATGACAGTAGTTCAAAGATATTGATTATAGACTTTACTGCTACACACTTTTTTTTCTGTGAATTCAAAAGTAATGTGCTGTTTATTGTATGTTAGCGATTAGAGCCATTATTAATCTATATTATATTTTGGGACATCCTGAATGAATTGCAAAATATATTAAATTTTATTTTATTATTCGTGTATTGTCATCAAAAGTGTTTTTATTAAAATTATATTTCTGAAAGGTAATTTTAATATTTGGTGTCATTCTGTGCTCCATTCTGTATATGTTTTTATATTTATACTTTGGAATCATTATAGTTTTGAAATGAATAACCTGTTGATAACATTGCATAGTTAATTTTTTATCAACAAGATTGATATAATCACTTAAACCTTAGTGATTTACTATCTATATATATTTAAAAATGATAAAAATATGTGTAAGATATTGTGATCTGGGCCAACTGATAAGTGCTGGTTTAGCATGAAATGCACTTCTTGAAGTTCATACATCTTTTCCACATATCTTTGGTTATATGTTTATGATTACAGTCCTCCACAAGGTATTAAAAGTGGATAAAAACCAGTCCCTATTTTACATTAGAGTGGTGAAATGAAAATTACACTGCAGAAATATTATTCATTATTGGATAATCTCTAGTCTAACGAATGACTAATCCAAATTATTAAGATCATTTGGATCTCTATATTTTATTAATAAATAATAACAAAGATAGGATGGTGAAAATCAGAAAAGGAAAATTGAAATGGAAAAATTAAAACCTGTATATGATATTTCAGTACTAGCTATTATGATACACTATCTTAATTAATGGTGGTGTTATTAATCATGCGCTTTTTTTAATGAAAAAAAAGTTATGAAATTTAGCTAATTTTAATAAATTCAATAATTTGATTAAAGCTCATAAAAACATGAAATATTGTTAAAGGCATTGTTTTTATTTAAAGTATTCAGTTTGGTTTGTATTTGATTTGTAATGAAAAATTGAATTGATTTATTTTTGTCTGACCTTCATCTCATACTAGTATTATTTATTCCTTTTATCTGCAAAGTATTAGATATTACAAATTTATTACGCAATGGCTATAAAGCCCAAACAAATGTTGAACTTTAAATATAATAAAATCTTTATGAGATTTTACCTATAGTTTGTTTGATACATTCATCATATTCAGTTTAACACAGTGATGAGGTAATAGTTTAATAACAAACTCTTCATACAATAGTGCCATCCAATACAAGTTTTAGTAATCAATGGATGCAAGATTTTGTGCATATGATGTTTTAGAGGTAAAGGTTCCCGAATCAAAACTTAAATATTTTAAAATCATACAATCTTCCAAGTGACTAACTATATTCTGGTACAACAATATATCTTTTAAATAATCACAATCTTCTTACACCTTTTAAACAAAAAATATTAGTTTTGACTGTTTCTCACCGTCTTCTTCAGATCTCATTCTATTTCTTTACTTTTACCTTTTCATCATTTTAATGGCAGAAAGAGAAAAGTAAAGAAATAGAAAGAGATCTGAAGAAGACTGCAAGGAACAGTCGAAACTGTAATATTGTTTGCTTAAAAGGTGTAAGAAAATTGTGATTATTTAAAAGATGTATTGTTTTTATGAAGAAGCAAAATTAAGGAAAAGGAAGAAGAAATAAGTGTTTATATTCTGTTATATGTTTTTTATCTTTAATAATTATTTATTATATCTAAGCTAAGAGAAAAATGAAAATGCCCCTTAAACATGTGTAAATACTAAGATTAATAGATAATTAAATATTAGATTTTAAATTCTTGTTATAGAGCACTGATGGATTGATTATAACTGAAAAAGTAGTTACACAGAAGAACATGTGACATTTGATTGACAGGTGTAACAGGTTGAGTTTCAATCCAGATACCTTTAATTCTCTTGTCGGAGTTTGCTAAAATATTGTTGATATAACTGTTATGTAGCTCACAAAAAAATATTTGTGGCTGCCTTATTGGATTTTCATTTTAAATATAGTAGAAATTACAACATTTTATATATAGCTTACTAGTAATCATTTGTAAAATGAAATGTAACTGGTTCTTTATTCAAACTAACTGCAGCACCATCTCTAAATCAAAACATGTGTTGTGTGCTTAGTACAAAAGTTTTAAGCCACTTCTATGTCAGGTTTATGAGTCATAAAGCATTCCATTATTAATATTATTATTGCTTTGTTTAACTATAGTTTTAAGTAAGAACTTCTAAATATTTTATTATTATTAGTGGTTTATTTTTTTTGTACATTTTACATTTTTAGATATATATGCAGTAGAATCCTCATGTATGTAATGTTTGATCTTTTTTAATATCTATTATTATTTTTATTGTATTAAAATATTTTTTTTTTATCAAAAGTCAGAATGTATAACTATCTTAAAGAATTCATTGTGTGTGTGTATGTGGGCGTGAATGATAAATATTCATTACATGTTATGTCTGACTACCATGTTAAGAACAACTACTATTATGGAACATACAACTATGTAATAAAGATAAAAAGTTTAGTTCAATGACAGCTCTGAGATATATTGTTAAAGCTATAGCTGGTGACTTTAATAAATTCAAATCTTCATCAATACCTTACTCATGGTTGCTCTAAGGGTTAATCAGTTCCTTTTTGCCTGTAAACCTTTTTTATTTGAGTTTTGAAATATACTTTTTTGTTTAAATATATACATTCTTGTAGAAATGTTGCAACAAAGGGATGGTTTAAATATTTCCTTTGATCATTACAATATTGATGCCTAGAATACTAAATATATATAGCTTATTTATATGTAAATTAAACAGAAGTAAACCATAGTTTTATATACTATGAATGAACAGCACATCCATGTCAATAAATGTTAATGAAGAATAGGAAGACTATCTATTCTTTAAGCTTAGATGGTATTTAAGTGAACATCCATTGATATTGTTGGAAACAGTTATGGTATTTATCTATTAAATAGAATTTTAAATATAGGTTAAGTGTTTATAATTAATATAATTTCAGAAAGTCTTAAGCTACATTCAAAATCTTGATAATATATGTCTATTTCCAGCACTGTCAATAAATGTTTACTTAAATAATAGCTAAGCATAAGTAGGTGATTTGCCTATTCATTATTAATATTTATTGGTGTTAGAGGCATGTTTATTCATAGCTGTGTAATTGTAGTTTACTTCCATTTCATTTATATATAACTACTAGATGGTGATTTTATGTACAAGCCTTCTGGCATCCATTGATTACTCAAGCTGGCACTGAGTAGCGCTACTGTATGGAGAGTTTTGCCTGTTTTAATAACAGTTATGTGCAAGCATAAGAAATGGTGATCATGTGAAGTTTTGATGTAGTTAATCATTGTTGTTATGGATTAAATCATTTTGAAATTATAACTATAAATTTTATAGAACCAATAATTTATCTTATTTTTAATGATCTGTATTTATAAATTTTAAATAATAAATACATCTTGCCATATATATATATATAAAAATTTAAGCTGTATTTAAAATATGGCTAATATATAAATATCATTGTTTGTTTAAGTACACCAAAACTTAAGAAATATATAGCCATCTATTATTTATTAATATTTATTGACATATGAGTACCTTTTTTTAATGATTCCTAAAAAATTATTATTCCCATTTAAATTTACACATAGCAGTTGAGGCAGGTTTAAGAAATTAATGGAAAGTACTTCTACAGATTAAAGGAACCCAGCAGGGCAAATTCCTAATGTCCACTCCTACATCCTTGTCATTGCAGCTGTTATTATTATGTGATTATTCATGTAATATACAAAGATGGATGGACTGCTCACCAACACCCATTAGCCAGCATGGTGAATTTATTGGCTTTTTACCTCTGAGTTTAAGATCAAGAAACACCATGGTCTTTCTTCTCAGTTGCCTGATAAGACAGAATGAGTGTTTGTGTAAATGATAAATATTTTTATACAATTATGACAGACAAAAATAAATCATGGCCCTTATTCCCAGGAGGCTGTAAAGTCACCAACCAAGGCAGCAGTTGGTGGCCGAAGGTGGAGGGTGCTAAGAATTCCCTGATTGTGAACCCAGGCTGCCATTTGGGGATGACTTTTTATTTAGGGATTTACAATTACAGATCACTTTCAAGTAAAGGAACACTGCCAGAATTAGAAGAACTGCCTTATATAAAGGCACAAATATTGGAAATACAAGTGCTGTAGGATTCATTATAAATAAAAAGTGGAAGAACAACATTGTGGAGATTGATGGTGTATCGGACAGAGTGGCAAGATTAGTTATGCAACATAATAGCAGATACCAAATGCAGATAATTCAGGTTTATGCCCCAACAAGGTCTCATAGTGATGAAGTAATAGAAGACTTTTATATGGATGTACAAAAGGCATTTGATCAGAGGAAACAACATTTTAAAATTGTTATGAGAGACTTTAATGCTAGCATTGGTAAACAAATAAAAGATGAAAGTGCTGTAGGTAATTTTGGTTATGGTAATAGAAATGAGAGAGGACATAGACTTGTGGAGTTTGCAGAAAAAAAAAAACCTTATATTATGAATTCTTTTTTTGAGAAAAATGTTAAAAGAAATAAACATGGAAACTTCCAAATGAAATTACAGCAGAATTGGATTATATTTTGACTGACAGAAAATACATATTTCAAGATTGTAATGTTCTTAATAAATTTAACACAGGAAGTGATCATTGATTAGTAAGATGCAAAACTAGAGAGACAAAAATTATTAAGAAAAACAATATTTACAGTTGATATTCCTAGTCTTCAGAAACATTCTAATGAATTTAAATTAGAACTTACAAATCAATTTCAAATATTAGTAGATTTTCAACATAATTCAGATTTGAATGAAATTAATATGAAAATAACTGATATATTTTTAAAAACTGCAACAAAGATAGCTGGTAAAAAAAAGCAGAAATTGACCAATAAAATTTCTTCTGAGACTAGAGAATTTATGAAGAAAAGAAGGAATATGAAGATATACAAAAATGATGCATTACAAAGGATTGAATATCTCGAATTTTGTAAAATGGTGCGGAAAAGAGTTGAAAATGATATAAGAAAGTATAACTGTGAACTAGCAAGGAAAGCTGTAGAAGAAAATAAAAGTCTCAAGCATGTAAAACAACATTTTGGTATTGGTAGGAAATTTATATCTGCAATAAGAAAAAAAGATGGAATTATTACTAAAAAAAAGAGATGACATCATGAAATAGGTAGAAGACTTTTATCAAGAATTATATAGTAATAAAGAACAAGTATCTCCTATATCTATTACATCTTCTGAATTGCCCAGAATTTTAAATAAAGAAGTGAGATGCAATTAAATATAGGAAGAAAGGAAAGGCTCCAGGTAATGATGGAATTACAATTGATATATTAAAAGAAGCAGGTGAAGAAATAGAAATAATTTTAGCAAAGTTACATACCAAATGTCTAAATGATAAAGATGTACCAGATGATTAGAATGCAGTATAATATTAATATTTAAAAAAGGTGATAAAAAAGATATTAGAAATTACAGACCTATCAGTCTTTTATCAGTTTTATACAAAATTTTTACCAAGATAATTACAACTTGTCTACAGAGAACATTCAATTTCCACCAACCAAGAAAACAAGCTGGATTTAAAAGTGATTTTTAGTATAGTAGATCATATCTAGGTATTGAGAGAAGTTATAGAAAGGTCAAATGAATATGAGTTGCCATTATGTTTTGGATTTGTGGATTATGAAAAGGCATTTGATTCTATAACCATTTTTTCAGTGATTAAAATATTGGATCATCAAGGTATAGATCCAGGATATTGTCATATTTTAATGAATATTTATAAAAATGCAACAGCAACAATTAGATTACATAATGATATTGGGAAAATCAACATTGGGAAGGATGTAAGACAAGGTGACTCCATATCTCCAAAACTTTTTACAGCAGTGCTGCAAGAAATATTTTTTGGATTAATGGAGATTATTTAAGTCATTTAGATTTTGCAGATGATGTAGTTGTTTTTGCAAATAATGCTTTAGAGCTACAGGAAATATTGCAGAAGTTATCAGGTGAAAGTAGGAAAGCAGGATTAAAGATAAATGTTAAAAAGATTAAAATAATGTTTAATTGATTTTCTCAAAATATGAAAATAAAGATTTATTATGATGAGTTAGAAGAAATTAACAGTTACAAATACCTTGGTCAGATTATTAATACAGATGGAAACATAATGGGTGAAATTAATCATAGAAGTAAACTTGGTTAGAGTGCTTTTAATAGAAATAACTTGATACTAAAGGAAATATGCCTATGTGTTTGAAAAGGAAGGTTTTTAATAAATGTGCTTTACCAGTTCTTACTTATGGATCTGAGACTTGGACACTTAATAGAAGAGCAATACAGAGACTTCAGACTACTCAAAGAAGTTAGGAGAGATGCTTGTTGGGAGTAACAAGAAGGCATCGAAAATGCAATGTGTGGTAAGAGAACAAACAGATGTTACTGACCTCATTGAAAAATTAAAAGATTAAAGTGGAGTTGGGCTCGACATATTGCTAGAAGAGATGATAATAGATGGACATTTGAAATCTTAAACTGGATTCCAAGAGATTGTAAACGACCCAGAAAGATACCACATATTAGATGGCTGTATGAAATAAGACAGTGTGCAGGGGTGATGTGGAGAAGAGAAGCTAAAGATCGGAGAAGATGGATTAAACTTGGAGAGACCTTCATCCTCCAGTGTATTGATAATGGTTGATGATGGTGATAATGATATGTATATATTATTTATTTATAATGCTCATGGCTTTAAATCTCTGTTTTATATATGAAACTAACTGAATAAAATTTTTAAAAATAAAATCAAACACAATTACTTCTCTATACAATATTTTAATCAAAAAATTGTTTTTTATCAAAAAGTATAGCAAAATGGCATCCTCAAAAACTTACTAAATAAGTGGATTAAAAAATTACAAAACAAAAAATTAAATATACATATGTGTGCGTGTAGTGAAAGAATGAGAGCCATTTTATTGTATTTTCTAATGAAAAGCAGTTTTCTGGTTGAAATATTAAAGTGGCTGTGTAGAGAAGTAATTGTGTTTGTTTTTTATTACATTTATATACATATTTGTAAGGAAGAGAGAGGAATTTTATTATTTCAAAGATAAAATTTCCAGATAAATGCTACCAAAGAGTTTATTTGAGGATAAATAAACATCTTTATTATAGAGATAATAATCTGAAAGTGATAAAGTTCTATTATCAGTAAGTTGTGCTTCAATAAAGTTTTCATTAATACCATCTTTTTCCATTTTACTATCTGCCCAAGCAATACTTTTAACAATCCCAGAATTCCTTTCCCCAATAATATTACCAGATACAGGATTACGAGATTTTTTTCTTACTATCATCACCTACTTCTCAAAAGAAATACTAATGTAATTCATAACTTTTGCTGATGCCAGAACCAATAATATAAAATGTCAGTGTCAATTTTACTTAAGATAAAAAGATGAAACTTTCTCTGATGATGTCTAAGGCAACCAAGACTTATAGATTTATATATATTTAGAGATCAGAGAAGATGAATAAAACTTGGAGAGACTTTCATCCTGCAGTAGATTGATAATGGTTGACAATGATGATGATGATGATTTAGAATTTATATCTACCAAAAATGTTAGAGACACAAATATTAGTAAATGTTAAAAAATGTCATATGAAATAAAGTCAAATAACTTCCAAGAAAGATTAAGTAAATGGATTAAGAAATTATAAAACTAAAAGTATACATGTGAGAGAGAGTGTGTGTATGTATATATTGTATTATATTTTAAAGCACCTTTGCAATGAATGAAAATACATGCAAAGTCATATTATAATCATAAAACATAATAATTTCTCAATTCATAAGCTGTGAGAAAATCAAAACGAAATAGAAAAAAATATAAATCCAGCTAAATAATATAATTATATTAAATAAATAATAAAAAATCAATAATATATATTAAAATACTATAACAGAGAATAAAAATATATTAAAATAAACTGAGTATACTTTCGATCACGCTGTGCGTCATAATCATGATCGCATCTAAAGTATATTTGATTTATTTTTATATATTTTTATTCTTTGTTATAGTATTTTTATATTATTAATAATGGCAGAATATCAAGATATTATATATATGTATAAAATAAATGAGTCAAAAGATATTCAAAATAAATTCCGTGAATAATAAAACAAAATCGATAAGATATAGCTATTATTAGCAAAGTTCCTACTAAATTGAATAAATCTAGAATCAAAATTAAACATATAATCAAATTATAATACAGACACTTTTTAATCATAAGATCTTTACCACCTATTGGTATTTAATTATAATATAATTTATAATCTAGTAGTGATGATAATAAGAAAGTAAAATATGTAATATAAAAGATTTTCTTATTGGTAATATTTATTTGAAATGAAAAAAAACTCCGTTAACAACTTAGTTTTTCATTTCACATAAAGTTACATTTTGAATTACAAGTGTCAAACTAACTCAACCCACATCTTTGACACCATCCATTTTAATATAAATACAGTAAAGATTATTACTAATCATTTACTAAACTAGATATTGTTTCTAGCATAGATATAAATTTCAAAATTCAATGCTTAATATGTCAGATTTTTTTAAAATTAAGTATGCACAGACAGTTATTCGCATTTCTCTTTTCCACATGTAATATCTTTATAAATATATTAAATAACCTCAATGCTTCAGTAAAGCTTGATTATTTTTATTTAAAGCTGGATAATAAAATATTAAATATAAAACAAAATAATAATACTCAATAACGACTTGATACTTTCTATTTAAAATTAGATAGTAAACACATTACAAATGTACTTAATAACCTCCACTCCACCATACCACCTTGAACACATGATAAAATATATCATAAAAGAAAAATATCCATGATGAATTTTGTGCTAGACCAGCACTCATCTTGGTACAGATCACAATCCTTCATATATATCCTTACCATATTTTCAATATTAATCAAAATTACATTGCTACATTTTGAGTTACAAATGGCAAACTTACTTAATCCACAATTTTGACATAATCCTCTCTAGATAAACCCAGTTATTATCACTAATCATTTATTAAACTAGAGATAAACCTTAAATCTCAGTTAAAGAATAGTATGTTTATTTTTAATTATACAGATACACATGGAGTAATTCAGTTCCATTTCTCTTTTTCTTATAGAACAGCTATCTTCACCACACATTCATGTAACACATGAATAAAGACATCATCAAAGTCAAAATAATTCCCAATATGCTTTTCATGCTGAACTAGCACTCATCAATTATCCCAGGTTATAATCATTTCTATATATCTTTATTATATGTTCAGTAATTATTAATAGTAAATTATTACATTTTGATAAAAGATATTTATGAAGAATTGTGAACCAAATCAAATGATGAGTGCTTGTTCAGCATAGATGCATTTTTGACATCATTTGTCTTTTATGGTATCTTTATTCATGTGTTTCAAGAGTGTATACTTGAGTGTAGATTATTAAGTGTATCTATAACATACATTATAGAATAAAAAAGAGAAGTGACATTGAATTACTTCATCGGTGCATTTAATTTTAAAAAATCAGACATTAATCTTTATCTGAAGTTTAACATTTATATCTGAAATAGAGATTATCTCTAGTTTAGTAAATGATTAATTATAATCATTAATGTATTTATCTAGAGTAGATTGTGTCAAAGTTGTGAGAGGAATAAGTTTGATGCTTGTAAATAAAAATTTATATATTAGATGATTGGCAAAATGCAATAATAATATTAATATTTAAGAAAGAGAATAATAAAGATATTCAAATTGACAAAGCTATCAGTCTTCAATCAATTCTATACAAAATCTTATCATGATAATTACAATTGATCTACATTTTAATCAACCTAAAGAATAAAATGAATTTAAAAGTGATTTTAGTACACTATACCACGTCCAAGTATTGAGAGAAATTATTGAAAGAACCCATGAATTGAGTGACTGTCATACTGTAAATTTGTAGATTATGATTTGAATCTATAAATATTTCTACAATGAATAAAATTTATCATCAACACATAGATCTTGGATATTACTATATTTTTAAGAAAAGTTCTTAAAATGCAACAACGGTGATTTCTTTAAAAAAAAATTAATTATTTTCTTATCAAAATTTTAAATAAGATATTTAAAGAGTTAGCTAATTCATTAAAATAATTTTAATTAATTAATTAAATAATATATAAATAAAATACTAATAATTTTAATTTTGCATGTAAAGGACTCTTACTGCTAATCAAATATGTAATGTTTAGGAATATAAATACACCTCATTTTATGCGGATTATTTTAATGCGATTTTGAAGTTATACAATTTGTGTGTCTTCTTAATATTCTTCATATTTCACTATATTTATTAGATATCAAGAAATTTAAATTATTAATAACTTATTTTGACTTGAAATACTTTTTTTTTCAAAAATATAACATTATATTAGCAGCTTACATGAATATGGCCTGAAACTGTATTTAGAATCTTAGCTTCTATGTAAATAACCTACTTATACTAATGAGTAAATAATAATAATAGATTTATATATATGTATAAAAATATTGCAATAAATATTCAAAAATTTTAAACTTTTAAAATGTATTTTGTTAGATATTAACAGAAATAAATATTTTTTTAGATTTTTAAAATAAATAATAACGAAGATTTTATTGATTTTATAAACTGAAAATAATCTTTCTAATGATAATGTATAATCTTTTTGTTTTGATTGTGATCTCATTTTTTAATATAGAAACAGAAAACCATTAGCACAGCACAAGACTGGAAGTGGCACTAGTTGTACAACACATCACGAATCTGATTTCTTACTAGTTCACAAATGAAAGCATATTATAAAATAGCGGTAATGATTAAAATATGTATGAAAAATATAAAATTAAATACTGTAATTAATAAAAAAAAGTTTGTCTTATATTAATTTTTTTCATATATTTGAAATTTTTTATTAGTCATACTTTATTTCCTTATTTTTTTAATGCGAATTTTAAAGTAATTTTTCCTTGTTGCTTTGCTTTTATGACAATTTTTGAAAATTACAGGAACCTATTCCCCATTTTTCAAGGTAACTTACATTTATTTTTGTGCAATTTCTTTTATGCTCATTTTCTGAGAAACCTATCTACCGCATAAAATGAGCCCCAGGTGTACTTCACTGTTCAATCATGTGATATGTTAATAGGATTAATTGCAAGCAGTTAAATAACCTTACAAATCAACCTTTCCTTATATCAAGGTCAATTCATTTTGTCTGATAAAAGAGATAACCCTTTCATCTGTCTTTTAACCACATATATTGTAAACAAATCAAGCACTGGTACTCAAAAGGGCTGAAACTTTATATTAGCCGCAATCTTAGTTTGTAAATCAATTAAGCCATCTTACCATTTCATATATTAATTTAAATTAAATACCTATAATTTTAATCACATGTAAATGAGTTTTATTGCTGATCGTATATGTAATGTTTAAGAATATAAATAATTCACAGATCAATTGCATCCTAATACATTGCAGGCAGATTTTAAAGAACCATTTTTAAATAAACTTTCATAAATAATTCACAGATCAACGACAGATTGCAGGCAGATTCTAAAGTTTTAAATAATCTTTCATAAGTAATTCATAGGTCAATCACAGCCTAATACATTACTGAAATAGATTGTAAGCAGATTCTAAAGAACCATTTTAAATAAACTTTCACAAATAATTCACAGATCAATCACAGTTTATAATATATTACTGAGGCAGATTGCAAGCAGATTCTAAAGAACTATTTTTAAATGAACTTTTATAAACAATTACTGGGATAGATTGGAAGCAGATTCTAAAGAACTATTTTTAAATAAACTTTTATAAATAATTCCCAGATCAATCACAGCCTAATACATTACTGAGACAGATTGGAAGCAGATGCAGTACTGTTCTATTAGCTTGTTGCAGCTGCTTGATGGCATTGATGCTATGCAAAAACATATAACATTATTGGGCCGCCGGCATAAAAATTAATTTTTAATATCTTTATATATTAATGTATGTTAACATATCTACAAAATTAACAAATTTGTTTGTTATTTAGTTGATGATGTGGAATATATATATATATATATATAAATGAGAATTTTGGATGATAGAAATTAAAATAAGTTCAAAACAATTTTTTCTTCAATTTTTACTCTTACCTGCTATGTAAGGTGGAACTCATTTGTATATAAATTAGACAAGTTACATTTATTATATATGTATACTTAATCAAACCAGATATGTATTAATTAATACATTTGCTAATTTACTCTTTGGAATAGAGAGATACTGTGCGATCTTTTTCATAGATTTAGGTATTCAATAAGAATCAGATCTATGTGCATAAATAGATCAATGATGAGAGCTATTAATAATTACTCATGCTAAGAATAAAATGCTAGTATAATACCCACATCTAAATTAATTAAATTTCTTTAAGGAAAAAAAGAGGGTTTTATTCATTTCATAATGGATTGGTTTTTTTTTTGTAGCATAATAACATATGAGATGGCATACCTATATATTAATATTAATAAGATTGTTTAAGTGTATCTGCAATACTATGTAGTACTTGGTATCATGTGTCTATGTTCTTTTATTGCTTTATGAAGTGCTTCATCTGCCAATCCTTAAATACTAGAGATGCCTGGAGTGAAATTCTCCTAAATGGCCAAACCAAAGAAATGGACATAAGCTACCAAAGCATGCTTCATTCCTGAACCTGGCTCACACTAAGCGTTTCAAAACAAATGGGATTCCAGAGCCATCAATGCAGGTCTCCCTTAGAAGAAAGAACTTTCACCAATAGGAATGGGACTTGTATCTGAACTGTGAGATGGTTTTGGATATATCCAGTCTCATCATTTCACCATGCACACACACACATCTCTTGGCATGTAGGAGTATGTTATTGTCCTGTAAAAATGTCACCATGCCAGCTTCTGTGGATGGCAGTTGGAACAATTTGAATGGTTCGATTTTGCAGTCAGCCATTTTATTTGTCACAGATGTGTTCTCTTGCAAATGTGAGCCAGTTGAAATCTTGCTTGGGTGTACCCTTTCTGAATTTTTTGAAGGTTCCACATTGAGTAGGGAAGTATGGCAATGGGTTTACAATTGTTAGGAGGTAATAGTAGGTCAGATGACTTGTAAGCTAATTACTTTGACATGCATATTTGAAGAATTGTGTCAGGCTGAAGTCCAGATATCCTCACACAATACTGTAGTGAACTTTGAACTGTGAGCATTGGGATAAAGTGCGTAACATGAAGCAGCAGGCTGGCTACCAGAACAGCAAAATGGCCTCTTTCTGTGCTTTTGCATAGAAATAATGCTGGTGGCAGCCACGGAAATGGTATATTTATATGTTTTTGCATATAAATAATGTCATCAAGTAGCTAACACAAGCTAATAGAACAGAACCATAAATTCTAAAGAACCATGTTTAAATAAACTTTCATAAATAATTCACAGATCAATCACAGCCTACAGATTGCAAACAGATTCTAAAGAACCATTTTTAAATAAACTTGTAAATACAAATTCTTCTGTATATTTCTTACAATATATATGACCAAAGATCAGTTGAAAGAGAATGTCTCCTTTTATTAGACAAAATGAATTATCATTGATATACAGAATGATTTGTATTTGCAAGTTTATTTTAAAATGCTTTTTTACAACTTGCTTGCAATTTAACCTAGGAATGTATTCGAACATGAATGATCTGTGAAGTATTTTATATCTATAAATAAAATACATTTTTCTTTATATATCTGACTATGCAAAAACTTTCTACAAAAATTGTATACTATAAGTCTAAGTATACAAAAAATAATATTTGTACAAATAATTATTGTCTTTATATTAAATCTCAAATATGAAAAAATACATTATTAGTTTTAACATATTAAATAATAATAATTAATGAATTAAAGATGTAGTGTTAGGAAACTAGGTAATTGAGGGTTGTAATAGTGTCTATGTTAATATTCATATCATGAGGATATAAAGTCTTAAATTTATAGCTAAAATTTTTTTTCTTTTTTGATTGTCTCTCTTATGGGAAAAATGTAATATGGCTACTACTAAATTGTTAATTGAGTGATGTTATGAATTGAAGTGTTCGGATACTAATCTTTCTTCATTTTTATGCAAACTGCCAAATATAGGATGTTATTTTAATATATACAGACTATTATATCATCTACCATAACAGTTCAAGCATCTGACAAAATTATTGTTTACATTTTTATTTATTAATTGATATACTTAAGAATGCAGCTTTTAAAATCATTAATGTATTACTTTGGACTGCTTTTGTAACAATAATATGTTAGCATGCAAGGTAATTTTTATCTCCACATGCAAAACATTCTTTATCTGATACAATACTATACTTTAGGCAGGTTGGGGAAAATATATTTTAAATAATCTGTGGAAGTTAATGTATTAAACTGTTTTTAGAATATGTGGTAAATATCAGGCAAACTATTATTAAAAGTAAAAATTATTGGTGAAACTTACCATTGGTTATTTTTCCCCCTTAAAAAGAAGTTTCTTTCTCTCAATTTCTAAAGACTTTGTTATTCTCTTATCCAACAATATTTTAAGATATTTCAGACTCAAAACATTTATTATGCAAAACCTTGTTATTTTGTTAGAAATTTTTCATTACTGCAATTTCTTCTAATTCTTAGAAATTATCCTGTAACTGCTTGGGATAATTATTAATGGAACAGTAGATAGCTATGGTTAGCCATATATATATATATATATATTAATTCTAAAAACAAGAAAATTGGTTACTGTTTTAGAAAATATTTGTAAATCGTATATTTTTATTAAAGTTATAATATTGAAATACTAGTATAATGTATATATTTAACCTAAAGTTATTTATATAATCTTAGAAAATATGAAGTTAAAACAGGAAAAACTCACTATACATAATGCCACACACAGCAAGCTAGAGTAATCAATGGATGCCAGAAGGCTTGTGCATAAAATCCCCATCTAGTGCCTACTCATCCAATATCCCCAGACTAGTTTCTGGCTTGTGGACTTCGTCAGTGGGGAGCCTTGGATCTGAGAGCACTGCACCTAGATCTTAGGATCTAATGTAACCCTCCAGCAGTCACTTTTTATCTCCACTTTACTATAAAACTATGAGTCTAATATTTTCAATTCAAGCCCATCCATTGGTTACTCTAGCTTGCTGTGTGTGGCAATACGTATAGTGAGTTTTGCCTGTTTTAACAACAGTTATAAGCAAGCATAAGAAACGGTGATCATGTGATGTTTATTGGCTTAAAATATTAAGTTCCTCTTTATTTTATGGCTACTTTATAAGAAGGTCGTCTGTATATCTAAGCCAAGTATGATGTTTAAACATAGCAGTTTTAAATATAAAGGACTCCCGCTTGGTCATAAAAATATTATTTGATTGAAATATTACCCCCCCCCACCTGTGTAGAAAAGTAATTGTATTTTATTTTATATATACACATGTACTTGTATGCTTGCTTATAACGATATATAAATGACTTTAACTGCATGAAATCTTTTATGAAATGATAAATTCGGTACCTGTAAATATATGGTTTTTATTGGGATTCATTTTTATCCATTGACTTTTCATTGAAATTTTTCTTCTATATATATATCGTAACAAGTAAATGAGTGATTTCTTTGAAAACAAAAATCAATAACATTTTAGTAAAAGTGACTCTTTTTTCCACAACAGATCAATATTCATTAAAATAAAAATACAACAGACACTAAATCACATTTACAACTTGAAACTTGGTAATATTTTAGTCTATTAATAATAGATGGCGTGTAAGTAGTTTTTGTGGTGTTTTAAAAGAAGATGCATTACACTACTAAAAACTTTCTCTTGTAGTGTTTTAACAAATGTTTAATTTTCAAAAAAATATTTAGGAAAAAAAAAATCACTAGAGGGCAATTATTAATTTAAATGGATGTAATTATTCTTGTCGGTGATTTCAGAATATTGTAATTTATATGCTTAATAAGACGAGTTTTAAATTAGTAATGACAGCAATTAATTCAGATTTATTGCAAACATTAAACATCATTTACTCTTTGTCAGTGTGTTTATTAATAATAATGTCTGATTACATGAGGATGAAGCGGAATCAGGGACAAACATCTCAGGACTATTAAATCTTAATTATTTATTACATTTGTAAAAAAATGTGAATACGTTGGTTTTATCACACTTCAATAATAAAAAATCGGTAATTACACATTAGGGCAATTGGCAGCTTTCTTCCACACAAATGGCTGGTTTGTTTGAAAGTTATTTTAAATGCATATATCTTTACTTTTTACTACAGAATATAAATGTTACAAAATGTTCATATATATATATACAAAAACTCCATCCCATCCATATATGGCGCAATTTGCTTCCAAGCTATTCTACGGATATATAAAATCTTGGAAAATAGTAACCCTATAGAATATACACTTATAAGTTTTTTGGTTTTTATTAATACATCTCTTTTCAAATCTATCCTACTGTAACCATCCATGAAGATAGAAAGTCAGATACCCCCTCCCTCTCGCTGTTTAAGAATGCATTTTGGAACCACTTCATTTGTCAAGAGAGTTAAACATAAACACATGGAACTATATATATATTAGATATATTTAAACTTAACTGCATGTGTAGATTTTATCTTTAAAAACTACATGTGTAGATTTTTTTTCAGATATATTTAAAACTTTCATACAGTCACTTTCCTGAAACATATGGACCAAGATATTAAAAAAAGAAATATGATTAACTCTCTATAACATATATATATATAATAGAAATGAGGAGATCATATCTGCTATGTCTATATGTGTATGTTAAAATACATAAACATATATAGCTAGAAAACAGACATTTGTCTTATATATGCGTGTATGTGTAATAAATACACAGTTAAAGTTTAAAAATAAATAGAATAATAAATTTAAGTAAACAGTAAAATTAAAATTGATTGTTGCAATAGATAAAAGAATTAATATTACTAAAAGATTAATTACAAATTCTAAAAACAATCTTAATTAAATTCCAAAAAAGCAAAAAAATAATAGAATTTCATTAGAAAATAATCTATTTAATTAGTGACAACTAAGGAGAAGAAATTACTAGCAACCGAATGCCTCTACAGATAAATAATATTAGATAGTCAGAAGAATGTAAGTGATCTAACCACTTAGAACAGGAGTTCTAATTCTTAATTAATTGTGAAAGATTAGTCTAAAAAAAAACCGGAGGACACTGGCTCGTGGAAGCTACAAACGTGCAGGTCTACTTGCAACAGCAACGGTACTGGACGTCATTGTATGTTGTCCGTGATAGCTAAATATTGCAGAGCAGCTTGCCTCTGAACATGTTCACTTCAAGTCTATGGATTTAAAACAGGTCACACTGGCCTCTATTATAATCTGAAAACGTCTTCGGGTATGTAAATATATATACTTTATATAAATTGTTAAAATGTATATATCTATAATTAAAATGCTTATAATGGTCATATTATTAATCTATTACTTCATAATCCTAAGTTGTTGCAGTTATTATTGTTACCAAGTAAATATTATATAAGCTTATGTCTGTTAAGTAGAGTATGAATCGCTCTTATCGATGCACCAATTGCTATATCTGGAGCAATCCCTATGCTATGAATAGATATAGGCTTATATAACTGCAGCAACTTAGGATTATAAATTAATAGATTAATAATATGGTCATTATAAGCATTTTAATTGTAGATATATACATATTAACAATGGCAGTTGAGGCAGATTCAAGAAATTAATCGAAAGTACTTCTGAGAATTTAAGGATTGTTTATAATAGTTTGTTACTGTTATTATTTTTAGTGTAATTATATTAACAATTTATATAAAGCATGTATATTTACATACCCGAGGACATTCTCAAATTATAATAAAGGCCAATGTGACCTGTTTTAAGTCCCTAAACTTGCTTTGACCCTTTCAGAGGCAAATCACTTTTTTTTTCATATGTCAAATGCATTGACCGGGAAGCAAACTGGGCCATCTGCTTGGAAGGCAGCTATACTAATTGCTAGGCCACCAATGCTTGACAGAAGCAAGTCACTTTGCCAATATTTATCTATCAAGGACAACACATGATAATATCCAGCATCACTGTTGTTGTAAGTTGATATATACTCTTATAGCTTCCACGAGTCAGTACTCTCTGGTTCTTTTTTAGACCAATCTATCATTAATAATTAGAATTCGTGTTCTAATTACTTGGGTCACTTAGATCTTTGCTGACATTGTGTTATTTATCTGTAGATGCATCAGTTACTAGTAATTTCTTCTTTTTAATTGTCACTAATTAATTAGATTATTTTCTGATGGAATTCTGTTATCTCTTTTGCTCTTAGGAATTTAATTAAGATTGTTTCTTGGGTTTGTAATTAATCTTTAGTAATATTAATTGTTTTATCTATTGCAACAATCAGTTTTAATTTTACTTTTTACTTAAATTTATTACTCTACATATTTAAAACATGCAAAACTCATGGTGATCATGTGATATTTACTCTACATATTTTTAAACTTTCACTGTGTGTATTTCACCTACACACATACATATATAACACAAATATTTATAACTGTTTTTAGCTATATATGTTTATTTCAACATACATATATAGACATAGCAATATCAACATAAATGGAGACAAACTTTAATTTTTTATGTAGATATTATCTCCTCATTTCTATTCATTATTATATTAACAATCCATAGAAACATTTAATTCAATATATATATATTGTGTGTGTGTTTATATAATAATTGAATGGTTTTATTGTTTAAGTGTTTATAAAAAGTTTGAGTTTCAGAAGTGACATTTTAGCTGAGATCCATGCTTTTGATTTCCGGAATCTGTTTCTCTGTTACTGCACCACACACAGCTTTAACCTTAATAAGTACAGTTTTAAATTAGATGTAAGTTAATAAAAAACAACTTCCTTTTTCATGAGCTACCAATAACATTATACTAATCTTCTTCATCAGAAATCCTGAAAGTATAAAATGATCATTTATGTTAATAGATAAAAATGATCATTTATATTAACATTACAGACTTAACTTATGTCGATTTACTTATAATATGTTAAAAAGTGAAGTGACTCTGTTGAGTTTTTAGCTTTACATCTGGTATTCATTTAAAACTGACCCTCAATATAATTTATTTGATACCCAACCTCTTGCCTCATGGTTTGATGCATTCATAGAGCTGCAAATTTTGAAGTTCAAGATCTATGGATCAAAGCCCAGTTCTGCTGCTTTTGGTGCTTACAATTCTCATGAACTTCCAACAATTACAAGAATTATTCCATAAGTTTTGAAGTATCAGTATAATTAATTGTTTTATACTTGCAAGTCCTCTGGCAAAGAGAGGCGGAATGATACTGAGAGCATATGGAAAAGGAAGACATTTCTCTTATCTCATATGCAATTGTGAGGAAAATAGTGTAGTAATAAATCGTCAACTGAGAGATGATTTATCATAATCTCATACAGATGGGAATGCGTATAAAATTTATTAACTCAATTTAACTAATTTGCAATTTTTTTATTTAATATTTTTTCAAAACATGTTTAACTACATTGTAGGTGGTAAGTCCATGGATTCAAGGAGAGTACTGGATTTTAGCATTACTACGTTATTAACATTCCATAAATGAGTATGATCATTCTAATTCTAGAAGGAAAAAAAATGGAGAAAATTTTTAAAAAAAGAATTAAAATAGAGTTTTAGGATGACTAAACAAACCATTATGAAAACAACAATTATATGGAAAAAATAAAGTCTTTAATTGGTTCCTTTCTGACAAATATGTTTTCAACAGTCCTCCATAATGAACAGTGACAAAATAAGTTGTTTCTTCACAGATTTACCATTTATAAGGGAATGAGGTTTTGAACAATATTATTTTTATTTTGGCCTTTGGTTAAAAATGTCTTAATACTCATTTGCTAAATTGGATCATTAGCCAAGTTGATTGTAAAAACAAAGCAGGTTTTATTCAAATCTGATGCACAATAAGCATTCTGCTACTACACTGTGAGGCTCTTATGGACTCATAAATGATCCTAATTATTTTCAATTATTATTGGGCCCTGTAGAGACTCCCTAAGTTAATCCAGTTTTCTGATTAATATCCTTCCTTCTTGCATCATACCAGCAAACCTTTTTTCATCCATCCATTTCATATCTGGTTTCTTTTTATGTCTTTTACGATCTCTTGGGATCAAGTTTAGCACATCAACTGTTCATCTATTATTTTTTAAACAGTATATTTAGTCCAGCTTTATATTCATCTTTTGAATTCTTTTTTGTAACATCATTGATATCTATTTATGTAACGTGATTCTACCGATACTTTACATAAATATTACAGATTTAGTGCAAATAAAACAGTAATATATGCAAAATATTAAAGTTATCACAATGCTTATGTATATGGTACTCTAGGAAATACCACTATATGTATAGCTAGCATATCATCAATACATAAATTGGTAAAAATAAGTCACGGTTACAGCTTGTCTGTTTGGCTGTAGAATTTGAGATATCACACCTAAATTGGGCTTTTATATCTCTTATCTTATTCTGACATTTTTAAATTCTTTCTCTTCCCTTCTCTTTCTACGTATTCTTTAAATAGAGAATTGTATTGTTTTAATATCTTTGTTTTTATTTATATTAAGTTTTCTTCTATATGTTTGTATATTTTTTTAATATATTATTACTACTTACTTCAAAAACAACATTTGGATATATTTTAAACATTTTATTATTACCAGTTTCAACATGGTGTAATGATCCGGAGAAGGTGGACTTAACATAATCTGCACTGCAGGGCGCCATCTAGGCATTTGAACCTAGAAAAAATTATAAAGTAGGCAGATACGTAAGTTTAAAAAAAAAAATTTATTTTATATATTTTGATTCCGGTCATTAGCCCATTGTCACTAGCTCAGTGGAATAGCAGAGATTTATATTTTATAATAAATTCTTATCTAAGAATATATAAAAAAGAATAAAATAAGCCACTGCCAGTAATTATACACACAAATATTTATTTACGCATATATATTTATATATAAAATTTAACATTATTATTTTAGTATGTTTACTTTAACATTTCACATTATTTTTAACTTTTATTTTAGATTTTAATTTACATTTTAATTTTTATACTATTATAAATTCGCACAGATGGGTTTATAGAAGCTTGTTTTATAATATTGAGCATAGATCGGTTACATAGATTACACGGTCAAAACATTTCAAAATAAGCATAAACGATCAAAATATAAAGTCATTGATGGAAATGCAGAGGGGAATTTATAAGAAACCCAATGGCATTCATCATAAGATGCCGCAAGACACCAATAACTTAAAAGACATCTGACATAAATACCTCTTAGATACTCACCGTAAGGTATCAGTATTTACCGAATGTCTATCCATTTTGATCAAATATGAAAACCAAAAACATAATTAACTGGTAACGAACCCATGCAAGCATCTATACCCAACTTAAATTTAATGCATTTTTATTTAGAGTGTCGAGTATAAATAGACTACATAGATTTGCATTTGCAAAGAAAATATTCTATCCTTGTTTAACCTTAGGCCAAAAGTTCGCAGTCAAACCAGCGTCAATCCATCTGATACATTGATATATTCAATGTAGCATGAAAATACAACAGCACAATATACTATACTGTCAGGAATGGACATCTGAACACTATAGTTAGAGAAGGCATTGATTCTTGTCCAATACAGGAATATTACATCTGTATGGCAAGAAGAACAATAAAATAAAAACTCCATAGGAAGGGACCACGGCCCTTTTTGCCGACTTACAATCCCATCCGTAGGCAACAAGGTTTTTGTGTGGCATATACAGTGATTCTGCCCATAGCGAACCTCATACTACATCTACTATTTACACCAATATATCCAATCCATTGACCTAATTCAACTACGAAACAAATAACCTAAGATTACCCTCCCCAAATATAACTTTACAAATCTATATAGCCATTCACGCCCGACTTAAGTTTAACATTTATATAATTTAATTTATCGCAAAACAAAAATCATAAATAAAACTTAAAGAACAAAAAAAAATAAATGGAAATGATTTTGAATTTAAAAAAAATACATCAAATAATATTATTAATATTAATTTACGTTGGTCAGATAGGATTCTATTTGTATTATTTACTAAAAGGTTTAGAATTTAGAGTTCTTATTGATTTCAAATGATATATAAAGTTCTTACGGTTTTTAAAAATGTCCAGCTTTATCCATTGCTTGCTATTTGAACATGAATTCCCACACTGTCTTAAAGAGGTTGGTATTCTGTAAGCTGTTTTATTTATTCATTTAGAGATTTTTTTATTTTAGCTGGTCCTCAATGTAGAAAACAATGTTTCATTTTTTTTATCAACTGAAGGAATTGAAAGTGCATTTTTCAATCCCTTCACCTCCAATTCCACACTACCACATATCTGTCCTCTCGTAATAACCCCTAATAATTTCCAAACTTTTCCTTTTATATTAATTTTAAGGATCCAATGGACATTACATTATCGATGATGATCCTTCCATTGAGGTTCGATTTCCCGATGGATTTCTCTCATTTGCTATTAGTTTCTATTGTTTTCCTATCTGACCATTGCTTATACATTTAAATGCCCAAAGGCTAGTTCACTTTGACTAATTAAAATAATCATTTCCATTTTTGCTTAATTAATGTGTTTTCCAAACTTAAAGATATATATTTTATCTCTAAATCTTTTTGTTGAAAGATTTAGTTTTTCTATTTTCAATAAAGTTTTATTTTAATAATAATTTTTTTTTCATCTGTGCGATTTTATATATATATGAGTTTAGTGCAGAATTTTAATTTTCAATTTTTAATTCTTAAAAAAAAAAGTTTTATTTGCGAACTTTTATTTTTTTCATGTTTAATAATAAAAAACAATGTAACATACGTATGTGCCCATTACATATCAGTAAACTTGCTTAAAAAAAATATTTTACATAGGGTTAGTAATTATGGTACACGATTAATGAAAACATTTATAAAAACATTCGGTTAGTAATTTTTACAAAGATTATATACAAAAAAAATGTTGACTATCGTTCCTAAGGACCATCCACATTTACACCTCTTCCCCACAAGAGTTCTATTTTTTATACATTTTATTTTTATACATGGCATGTCAAGCAAATTATATAAATTATTTATTTAAAAAGGTTGCATTGAGGTAAATTTGTTTTAAGAAATAATGGGTTTATATGTGTATATTTGCAGCACAATTATAAATACCACCAACATATTTATGACTGACTGAAATGCTTACATAGGATTACACTGAAGTAAATTCCTAAACAGTACTCATTGTAAGGTACTACATTTACGATCATAAACTTACGTCGCTGTGCACGCTGATACACGCTAAAGCATAATATATATTAACAAAAAAAAACATTAATTGCAATCTTTTGACTTTTTTTTAACAAAGTACAATTTAAAATTATTTATACTTTCTCATGTTTAATATATGTGCAATTTCTTTCTGGCAGTGCTTTTATAAGATTTAAAGTATACAACTTTATATAACCAGATAAAAATATTTCATTTTGAAAAAAGAAATTTACTCACGGCCCTCGTGGTTTATTAATAGATTGGCCCAAGTTGGGTGGCCAGTTGTAACAATCCGGAGAAGGTGGACTTAACGTAATCTGCACTACAGGGCGCCATCTAGGCATTTGAACCTAGAAAAATTTATAAAGTAGGCGGATACGTAAGTTTAAAAAAAAAATTATTTTATATATTTTGATTTCGGTCGTAAGCCCATTGTCACTAGCTCAGTGGAATAGCAGAGATTTATATTTTATAATAAATTCTTATCTAAGAATATATAAAAAGGAATAAAATAAGCCACTGCCAGTAAATATACACAGAAACATTTATTTACGTACATATATATATAAAATTTAACATTATTATTTTAGTATGTTTACTTTAACATTTAACATTATTTTTAACTTTTATTTTAGATTTTAATTTACATTTTAATTTTTATACTATTATAAGTTCACACAGATGGGTTTATAAAAGCTTGTTTTATAATGTTGAGCATAGATCGGTTACATAGATTACACGGTCAAAAACATTTCAAAATAAACATAAACGATCAAAATATAAAGTCATTGATGGAAATGCAGAGGGAAATTTATAAGAAACCCAATGGCATTCATCATAAGATGCCACAAGACATGAATAACTTAAAAGACATCCGACATAAATACCTCTTAGATACCATAAGGTATCAGTATTTACCGAATGTCTATCCATTTTGATCAAATATGAAAACCAAAAACATAATTAACCGGTAACGAACCCATGCAAGCATCTATACCCAACTTAAATTTAATGCATTTTTATTTAGTGTCGAGTATGAATAGACTACATAGATTTGCATTTGAAAAGAAAATATTCTATCCTTGTTTAGCCTAAGGCCAAAAGTTCGCAGTCAAACTGGCGTCAATCCATCTGATACATTGATGTATTCAATGTAGCATGAAAATACAACAGCACAATATACTATACTGTCAGGAATGGACATCTGAACAGTATAGTTAGAGAAGACATTGACTCTTGTCCAATACAGGAATATTACATCTGTATGGCAAGAAGAACAATAAAATAAAAACTCCATAGGAAGGGACTGCGGCCCTTTTTGCCGACTTACAATCCCATCCATAGGCAACAAGGTTTTTGTGTGGCATATACAGTGATTCTTCCTGTAGCGAACCTCATACTACATCTACTAATTACACCAATATATCCAATCCATTAACCTAATTCAACTACGAAACAAATAACCTAAGATTACCCTCCCCTAATATAACTTTACAAATCTATATAGCCATTCATGCCCGACTTAAGTTTAATATTTATATAATTTAATTTATCGCAAAACAAAAATCATAAATAAAACTTAAAGAACAAAAAAACATAAGTGGAAATGATTTTAAATAAAAAAAAATACATCAAATAACATTATTAATATTAATTTACATTGGTCAGATAGGATTCTATTTGTATTATTTACTAAAAGGTTTAGAATTTAGAGTTCTTATTGATTTCAAATGAATATAAAGTTCTTATGATTTTTAAAAACGTCCAGCTTTATCCATTGCTTGCCATTTGAACGTGAATTCCTATGCTGTCCTAAAGAGGTTGGTATTCTGTAAGCCATTTTATTTATTCATTCAGAGGTTTTTTTTATTTTAGCTGGTCCTCAATGTAGAAAACGATGTTTCATTTTTTTTTATCAACTGAAGGAATTGAAAGTGCGTCTTTCAATTTCTTCACCTCCAACTCTGCACTAACACATATCTGTCCTCTCATAATAACCCCTAATAATTTTCAAACTTTTCCTTTTATATTAATTTTAAGGATCCAATGGACATTACATCATCGATGATGATGATCCTTCCATTGAGGTCTGATTTCCCGATGGATTTTTTTCATTTGCTATTAATTTCTATTGTTTTCCTATCTGACCATTGCTTATACATTTAAATGCCCAAAGGCTAGTTCACTTTGATTAATTAAAATAATCATTTCCATTTCTGATTAATTGATGTGTTTTCCAAACTTAAAGATATATATTTTATCTCTAAATCTTTTTGTTGAAAGATTTAGTTTTTCTATTTTTAATAAAGTTTTATTTTAATAATTTTTTTTTTCATCTGTGTGATTATATATATATATATATGAGTTTAGTGCAGAATTTTAATTTTCAATTTTTAATTCTTAAAAAAAAAAAGTTTTATTTGCGAACTTTTATTTTTTTCATGTTTAATAATAAAAAACAATGTAATGTACGTATGTGCCCGTTACAATGGGTTTTGAGATTTTGTGACTGTGATTTTTGAAACTGTAAATCAAGGATCAAGCTACAATATGGGTTTGAGCTGGAATTTTTAATTTGAATCAATTAAAATTGTAACATGAGTTGTATTTTTTTATAGTTTGTATTTATAGTATGCTAATAGTTATATTTACTTTGAGAGTTCATAAAATGATCTATAGAATGACCTTAATGTTTTGAATGAGCATATAAAGATTTTGATTTAGCAATTAATGTTCAAAAACCTCAAATTCTCACCAATATTTAGTTTGAGTGATTATTATTTTGAAATTGTGAACCAGTTTAAATACCTCGGTAGTAAAGTAGAAAAATGGACTTCGATGTTGAAGTTCCACACATTTATAGTCATCACAATGAAATACTTTTTGCATCTGAATTAGCTATATTTAGATCTGTTATTTGTCTAATTTATTATATTGATAAAAAACTTCGATATCCTGTTGACATCACATGAAAGGATTAAAACCTTTAATTTAAAGATGTTCCATAAATTTTAAAAATATAAAATCAAGATCATAAGACCCGTCAGTATGTTTTCAATTGTCTGGATGTGATACTGTAGAGCAGTGGTCTTCAACCTTTTCACACCTGCAGACCAGTAAAAGTAAGGATAAGATTTCGGGAGAGAGGATTGCAGATAAATTTTTTGTTGGGGGGGGGGGGGGTGAAAAAAATCACTAAAAAAAAAGAAAAAATTTTTTTTTGTTTTAAAAAAAGGTATACAATAAAGCCTAAAAAAAATATTGCCTTATAGGTCAAAAAAAAGTGGGCGTATTTTTAAACAAAAAAAAAAAAAAGAAAACGAAACTTGAAAAAGTCAAAAGTTTTGATCTTACTATATTTTGGGGTGGTGGGGTGTATTGAGAAATACTTTGCAAAAGTTAGAAGCAGAACTTATTTTTTGGTTTTTATTTTTAAAAAAAGGTAATAAAAATTGATTTCCAAAATAAAATAAAAAAAAATAGCCTTATAGCCAAAAAAAAACACTAAAAATGAAATATTAAAAGAGCGAGTAGAAAAAATTTAAGAGGTCAAAAAAAGTCACGTTTCATTTTATTGTTTTAACAACGCTGACAAGCAGCCATGATTGGCTATCAAAAGACAACTGGAGTTTGTGTAATAAAAAACTTTCTACCCCCCGCCCCCATAAACATCTGTGATAAATAGAAAAACAAATTAATTTATGTATGATTGATTAGATTTTGTGGTATTTTTGTTCTGTTTCTTTTTTTTTAATAAATGTGATGAAAAAATAAATAAAAATTGTTCATATTAATTAAAAGTTTAAAATCTTATTATTTTGTTATTATAAGCTTTCTTGCAGTCTAGCTGCAGACTGACAGACAACTTCTGTGGCCCGGTACCAGACTGCGGCCTGGTACCAGGCTGCGGCCCGGTGGTTGAAGACCAGTGCTATAGAGTCCACAATTGTAAAATCACATGTTAATTAGATTGGAATACAAGACATCTTAAAAGAGTATTATATGATCAATGAACCCAATAATGTTGCAGGACATTCTAAAGAGCAATGTTGGTTGCTTTTATTTGGAAGATATAGCAAAGAACAAAATACATTGAAGAGCTACAATTAAACACGGTATTGAAATCTTTCAGAAGGAAATTTTTTCTGCAGTTGTTAAAAAACCACCTCACAAATCATCAAACAAATAAAATAATTGATTAGTAAATTCTATTGTAGATGTATTTATGATTCACCAATTGGTTTTTCTAGACATTACACAATTTATCTTTAATGTATTATTGTTATTATCATCTTCATCTTTTTTAGAATGGTCATATTCATTTATGAGTGGCTGCTACTGAGAATGTGAAATTAATGACAGTCTATGTTAATCATGTCAAAAGCAAGACATTTCTTCAAACTGTACAGATAAACATAATTATAAACTGCCTCTGTATATTATCTGAAATATTTATGTGCATGCAGAATGTCTTTCATATGATTGTAAATTAAATAATATATGAAAATAAAATGAAAAATGAATGTTGTTTTAGGATAAAAATAAAAAAATAATTTATTATTAAAAATCAAATAAGAAAGATTACCATCTAACTTCACATGATCATTATTCCTTATGCTTACACAAGGCAAAACTCTCTATACAGTAGTGCCACTCAATGCAAACCAGAATAATCACTGGAGGCTGGAAGGTTTGTGCATAAAATCCCTATCTAGTGCCTTCTCATCCAATATCCCCAGATTAGTTTCTAACTTGTGGCTTTCATCAATGAGAAGCCTTGTATCTGAAAGGTCGCATTGGATCCTAAGATTTAGGTGCAGAAGTATCATATCCAAGGCTCCTCACTGATGAAATCCACAAGCTAGAAACTAGTCTGGGGATATTGGATGTATAGGCACTAGGCAGGAAGTTTATGCACAAGCCTTTCTGCATCCATTGATTACTCTGACTTGCACTGAATGGCACTACTGTATGGAGAGTTTTGTCTCCGTGACTTCAATTATAAGTTTCAGCCATCAGTATATTAATACTCATCTCTAGACTATTTTCTGAGTTTTGATTTATCTGTGAGAACTTATGATTCAAACTAAAATCAATGCAATTATGTATCTGGGAGTCACTTTTAATTCTTTTTTTAATCTAGATGATAACATGGAATTCATAACACATTTGAATCCAAGTTGAAAGCAGTTTATAATATTGCAATAACCTAAAGAAATTGAATGATTTTGTGTTGATAATTAGTGATTACTCAGTCTTACAATAGAAGACACAGAAATAGGAAAAGAAGAACTGCTTTTGTTTATAATATTGCATAAGCTGAAAAAAATTGATCAGTATCAAAATGTCTATCCAGACAAAAAAAGATGACTACAATTACATTAGAATTGTGTTTACTAAAATATTTATAATTATTGGCCTTGTTAAGTCTATGAAACTATACAACCAGATTGAATGCAGTTCAAAACTTTAGAATTTTTTTAAATTTTATGTTATCAGATTAATTGTAAAAAAGGATTTAAAATTGCTAATAGATGCACAACTGCCTTAATTTCAGCTTTGAATTCCAAGTTCTCTTTGATAAAGTCAAAAACTATATATCAGGAAATGTGAATTTAATTACCCCTATTATCTGCTAACCATCTGTTAATCAAGCTTATAATAGATGGCGTTAGAGTATGAAAGGAGATTGGCATTTAATATTTTAATGATGTTGTGTTGGTAAGAATCAAATAACTTAAAAACACTTTCAGAAAATCTAATTATTACAGTGAATGTGAAAATTTCATAAATATTGTAGAAAAAAAGAAATTAAATCAATAAAAATCTGAGATTCTTTTTCTCTCCATTTCACTAAAATGAAGTCAATCAAGAATAGTAAAACTCCTAAGAAGATTTACTTATCAGCCGTTATTAAAATAGAATAATAGAAAATTTTCTTGACATAAATCTACTGAATGTTTTTCTTTAGAATTGATAAAATAGTGAAATAATAACAAAGGTGAATCAATAAATTGATATCTGTTAGGTTTAACCCTTTACAGTGACAAGTTTTTACATTGTATATAAGTTTGTTAAATTATTGTCTCGAAGGCAGGTAAAACCAATTAGGTGTTGTTATCTTTTTATCATTATTTTCAGCCATTATCGATCCGCCATAGAATGAAAATCTGTTCAAGTTTAATCCAGTTTCTCTGAACTGCGCCTTCTTTTTCTCCACATAGCACCAATAAACTTCTTTACTTCATCTATCTATCTCACATGTGGCCTCATTCTAAGTCTTTTATAATCTCTTGGAATCCTGTTTAACATTTTCAACTGTCAATCTGTCTGTTATTATCTCTTCCAGAAAATGTCCAGAACAGCTCTATTTCGATCTTTAATTGTTTCAATGATGTCAATGATACCTGTATATTTTCTCACCTGCGTATTCTCTTTTGATCCCTTCCTCACATTTTCACTTTTGATCCCTTCTTTTTACTCCCAGTATACATAACTCCATATTTTTCGAATGATCTAAAGTCTCTGGTATTGCTCTTCTTCCTTACTTCATTCATTCATCTCATTGTGGCCTCTTACAAATTTTTAGGTTTTTATAATATTTTAGGATCTGGTTTAAGACCGCAACTCTATAGACCACACTTTCAGTTTTGATCCTTTCTTGTTACTCCTAACATACATCTCTCTATACTTTATTGAGTGATCTGAAGTATTTGTATTTCCCTCCTGCTGTGTCCAAGATTCCAACACATAAGTAAAACTGATTAAATATATACATTAAACATCTTTCTATAACATAGGTATATCTTTTAATACTGAGCTCTTCCCTCTAAGTTTAATTCTCATTTCAACAATTTCATTTTAAAATAAAATATACATGGAGAGAGAGAGAACAATAAAAGTAGATAAAAATGTAAAGATTTATTGTCTCAAATATAAAATTTACTGTCAAGCATTGGTGGTCGAGAGGTCAGCGACGGCTGCTTTACAAACAGTTGTCCCGGGTTAGCGGGTTCGCGTCCCGGCTGATGCTATGACACATGAGAGAATATATATATATAATTTACAAGATATGAAGCCTTTTAAGTGAAAACATCTATCATCTCTAAAGAAATAAAAAAGAATTAAATTGATATACACTAAAAAAGAAGAAAAATATAGTGTGTTTTAGAATAAGTTATAATTTTGTGAAAATATACAGTGTGTCTGTTTGAAGAGATTTTGAAATAAAACACAGTAGAGGAATTGTTTTCAAATGTGTAACCTATTTGACCGAATTTTGGTTAAATAATGGAAGTTGCATTTAATAACGTGATGTAAAAAGGTTATAACGATAGTAAGAGTCTTTTTCTTTCTAGCAATAAAAAATTATGATTATTAGTGGTTTCTTCATTTAAAAAACAACGTTTCTTATTCTCTTCTTGCGATGTGTAAACAACATAATAATTTTTTTTTTTTTTTTAAAGTAAATTATAAAATCATAAACCCTCATTATCAGTTTTATAATTAAAAATTATTAATTGATTTGCTTTTAGTTTTAATATTATATTATATAATAATTGAGCTATTAAATTAATAGTTGTTTTTAAGAGCTTAACATTTATATATAAAATCATTACTTATATAAAAGTGATAACTTTAAGTAAATGCTTTACTAAATTTATTATCAGCCTTTTAATTATTTCTTTTTAAGACTTTTTTAAAAGATTAAGACTTGCATATAGAAACTTTATCTATTAAAAAAAAAAGTGATGGAGTTAAGTGTTTCTTTCGTCCTTTTAGTACTTTTTATTTTTGATTGTCCTTTTTTTTTTGAAAAACAAAAATGGTTTTAATTTTTAAATATTGATTTTTTTTTTTATTGAATTCTTTTAATGTTTATTTTTTAAAGATAATTATGTTTTAAATATTGATTAAAAATAGAAGACGTATAGGTTTATTGCTCGGAATTTCATAAGAAGTTTGAGCGCCAGATCTCCCGTTCCCAAGTGGGGACGCTCTATCAACTGCGCCGAAGTGCGCAGGACTACCTTTACGTAATAATAATTGAATGGCTTTATCGCTTGGAAATTCGTAAGAACCTCTAGTGACGAAAATGTCAAAACTGGAATCCATCCACAGATCTTGCCTTCCAATGTTTAACATTACCACCACTGTACCAAACTATAAATTAGAAGAAATTAACTTCTACAAATACCGTGGTAAAATTATGAATGCATATGAAAGCTAAACTTGAATGGCATGGTTTTGATAGAAATAATTTGATATTAAAAGAATATATAACTATGTGTTTGGAAAGTAAAGGTTTTAGTAAATATGTTTGCCAATTTTTACAAATTGATTTGAAATATGGATGTTAACAAAAGAGCAATACAATGACTTCAGATCACTTATAGAAATATGAAGAGATGTATGTTGGGAGTAGAACTAGAGGTCAAAATCAAAATGTATGAATGAGAGAACAAATAGATATCATTTAACATCATTGAAAGAATTAATGGCTTAAATAAAGCTGAGCTAGATATATTGCTAAATGAGATAACAGTAGATGGAAAGAGACCATATGTGAGTTGGATGTATGAGGCATGGCAATTTGCAGAAGTGATATGGTGAAGAGAAACTGTAATTTATTGAAACTGGATTAAGCTTGGAAAGATCTTTATCTTACAGTGGATGAATAATTGTCAAAAGTGATGGTGATGTATAAAATATGTGTATTATTGTAGCAATGTTGTTACAATCTCAATATTTTTTAAAAAATTTACATTAAAAATTGGTTACAGCATGAGACTATGCTTTATTAACTTGAATTATCTGTCGTTGTTCAACACTTCAATTAACTATTAGGAAATATGGATATGCTCATCTCAAATCATTAATATCTGATGATTTTTGTTATAATTAGAAATCAGAATGTAAATAATATCTAATATTATACAAGTGTTTACAGGCACCGATTAACACACATAGTATAGATTAATATAGTATGAAATTAAAAATAGTAGCTGCATACCAACATAGACCTTATCCCAAATGTGTAGATAAAAAATTGGTTTTTTTATTTTAAAAACAATTACTGTTATTGCTAAATTTTAACTGTTGTTAAAATAATCGTTTTAGATTTCTCAGTTGTTATATTAATAAGTTATGATATTCTCTTGAAGAATATGTTGTGGATAAGAGATAGTCTATTATAAAAAAGTGTTTAATTTATTATTTGATAATAATATTAATTAATGATTTGGTTAATATGAAACATATGACTGTTTCCACTTGTAAGAATAATTAAATGGTTATGGGGCTTCCTAAATAATGTAGAGGTTTAAAGAAGGTTTAAAACATTGTTAGTGAATTTAAATTGCAAAAGAGACTCAGTAATTTGCTAACCTTTGTCAATTTATATTTTTTATGCATACAACTTGAAAAATAATACTTCAAAGTAAAAAATGAATATTTTAAATATATATATTGAAACGTTTTTGCCCATCTGACTAGGTCTCTGTTACACATAAAATGCATGAGTTGATCAAATTATGTAAAAAGAAGAAAGTTTTATTCCTATTTCTAAAAAAAACATAACTATATTTCCTGATCAACTCTGTCTAGTAATTGTTACGATTTACGCTATTGATGAAATCAGCTTTTACTTTTATAAGGGTGCCAGGATTCATATAAGAATCCACTGAAATCCATCACATCGCTCATTGTAAATAAAAAAGAAAATGGTTTTTAAAAAAACTGGGTCATAGTTTATTGTAGATAAAGTTATTTTTATTTTTTTAAGATATTATTCCCAGAGCTTAGTCAACACATATTGGCAAAGTAAATTATATTTTCAAATCTTACTAAACTAATATTAATAAATTTAATAATAATCATCAATAATGTACAATGAAAAGTTGATATTAGAAATAAATATTTTGTTCTAACAAATTAAAATGTTTGAAGATAAATTACTGATTAAATAAAACTGGAGAGAACACACGCTAATCCAGACATAAATTAATTAATGAGGTAAAGTAATTAAAACAATTTAACAACCAATGTTCACTTCTTAGGTTTCTTTTAGAAAGTTCTGTAAATTAAAGTCTCTTTTAATAAGAAAATTAATGTCTTTATCGGGATTCTTTTAAGCTTATTTTTTTAAGAATGGTTTGCCAACAATTTAGTCACAATTGGGAATAATGAATCATAGCTTACCAGTAAGTTTAGTGAGTTCACGAAGCTTGTAGATTACTATGCATAGTTTTTTTTTTTTGTGGGAGAATGAGCTTGGCCATCGGTTATAAGTTGATCTTGGTCTATTCTACTGGTTTGTCACAAAAACTTTTCTGATGTCCATCTTCAGGAATGACATCAGCAAAAGCCCTGGCCCACTCCAACATGCAGAATTATTTCAGTGTAGGGTGATCCTGGATATACTTTTTTTTGTTATCCAGGACTGACCATAGGAAAAACAGACAAAACAAGACCCTGATCAAACTGGTCTCTTTCTTTTTATACTTGAGGCCCAGTTTTCAGACTTCTGCGCATGTTATTATCATGGTGTTTAGGTTCATAATCTTGTACATTCTTTATCATTTTTTATTTACAAAGTTCTCTTTTTTATCAAGTCTTTTGGCCATCTTTAATTAGCTAAAATATTTTTCTTTCAGCTTATCTGGATTAGTAATTTGCGTGACTTTTGTTCTCTCCAATTTTTACTTTTATTTTTAATTAGAGAAAAAAATATGAATGAAAAATTTAACTTTCATTGTATGTTTAAAAAAAATTATACTAATCCAAAAAAAATCTAAATTTACTTTTTTTTTTAGCTTTTACCAAATGCCAATATATTTGTACCATATATAAATAAATGGTACAATATATTAATCACATTTTAAATAGAGATACATATTATGTAACTTTTTTTAATAATATTTATTGATGTGAAAACAATTCTTTGTAATCTTAAAAAATGAAGACTGCAGATTCTAGTAGTATACTGCTGCTGCTATTATTGCTTTCAGCTTTTCTCCATTATTTAGTCATTTATCTAAAATTTTAGTTTGCCAGTTTTCATTTTTATGATAAAATTTGAATTAAAATTATTAATTTTTAAAAAATCTGAATATGTCAGTATCATACCAATATCATGCACATTTCCAAATTCAAAAGAAGCCACAAGAGATACTGATTGGTTGTATTGTTATACAAAGGAAACAGAACACCACTGATTGGTAGATTCTTTATACTTTCTTTTGGTATTTTGGAAACAAACATTGTAATTTTCAGTAATTATTTACATATTTATGCAACATTTCTCTATAATAATTATTTTAAATCACGTGACAATTAAATTTTATTTGAAAATGTTTATTTTTAAAAAGACAATTCATTAAAACTGTATGTACAATAAAGCAGCAATTGTGATTGGTTGCTCAAACGAAATGCTTTCATAAATATAGGTGCAGCATTTTTTGTGAAATTTTAATAATAAGTATAATTTTAAAGCATCATTTCATTGGATTATGACATCTCAACTGAAATTTGTTTTCATTTTAAAAATGGAATTCAACTAAAAAATATTTTGCTTACTATTTTTTATAAACTGGCAAAGTGACAATAATATGAAAAGAGTCAATGTTATTGTTACATATTTATAGCGCTATAAAAATAAATACTTTTACTTCTCTATTTTGTAAAATTCAAATATTATCTTTTATAATGTGTTTTGTTTGCAAACTGTATAAATAATGTAAAGATTATCAGAATGTGATATATAACAAAAGCTTATTTATAAAAATAAAAAACAAAATTGCCTCTACATATTTTAAAAAAGAGTGGGCGGAGTTGATTAGTAAATAGGTTAAACATGTTGGTTTCAAAGTTATTGGAATTTTTTAGAATATATATATATCAAATAAATTTTATGGCATTTAAATAATCTGTATGTTAATATTTGTGTTGCAGTTTTTAGGATGAATAGTTTCAATAAAATGCTAATGAATTTATATTTTAATTTTCATTTTTGTTCATAGATGTCAGAAGTTATCAAAAAAGAGAAATACTTTATTGCTTCAAATATAAGACACTTTTTTTCCAAATTTGGGATCTGTAAAAGAGGGATGCATCTTAAATTTAAAACAAACATTTTTAATAGCCTATTTCTGCCTATTTTGTATTTCCCAATGATCTCTGTTTTTGCTTTACTCTATACATGTGCATAGTATTGCAACTGTTGATAGCAGTTCACACTTTTCTAAGTTAACCCAACCCAGTTGCTATTTCATAGCAGCTGTGTAGAATTGCATATCTGGCTGTAGTTTAATTTTGAATTTTTTTCATTACCATACTAATTTGATGTAAAAATTTTAACATTTTATTTCATAGTGATCATGTTTTTGCATCACACTTTGAAAACCATTTTGAAGTCAGCATCACCCTTCAAATTTTTGAATAGAGCTTAGCGAATCTTATGTTAAACTTGCCTCCATGTTTGATTTTTTTTGCACTTAAATCTTTTTTATGTATATTATATAACTAATTTCTATTTTAAAACATGTGTATTTAAGACTTCTAATCATTTAAGTTTAAAATAATTAATTTTTGATATTTTAAAAATATAAAAACAACTATCTAAATGAGGTCCTTACTGACAATAATGAAATATGTGGTCATTAGATACACTTTACCAATTAAAAAAGTTAAAACAACAAAATATTAGATATTTTATTTAATTACAAAAGCATATATTTAACATTTGTTTTCATCAAAGAAAAAAATATTCTAAAAGTTAACTAATTATTTATTGTTATTAAAATTTTAAAAAATATTTGACTTATTGCTCTCACAAAAGCAATTTTTAAGCCTATAAAAGCTGTTTCCTGTCATCATAATGAACTTTCTAGAGGTGTCTTTTTAAAAATAAGATGTTTTTAACTACAATATATTGTGAGTGATGTAGTTTTTTGTTTAAAAATGAATATTTTATAAAAAGATTACATCATAATCATTGATAATTACATTTTTGTTTTACAAATCGATAATTTTGCTTTGGGGAAAATACTCCGATACACTCAGGCAATTAGAAGTTAATCACATCTTTCAAAGTTTTATCATAACAATAGAGAATTATTGTCAATCAAAAAGAAGATCCATATAAGTACTAATATCTGGATTTTTTTAAAATTTAACATAAAATTGTTACTTCAAGTAAAACAAAGCTGCAATCCAACGCTCACCATAATTTATATAAGGTTGTAGATAGGCTTAAAACAATGTAGTGATCGCAATACCATTATAACACCTAAAGTGTCAAAAATTAAAGTGGTATTTAACCTATAGTGTGCAAAATAAATTCCTTAGAATGAGCATGGGATTAATTAGTATCTACTGTGGAGAATTTTTGTGATATGTGGCCATATTTTAATTTTGAGTTTTTTTATTATCTATTTTCATTAATGATGGAAAAACAATCTATATATGATGCTAAATTCAAAAGAAAAGTTATATTGTGCAGGGAAGAAATTGAAAATCATGTTTGCCGTTAATGAAATTACAGATGATGTTCATCATTGGGGAGACTTGAAGAAAACATTAGTACAAAAAAACACAGAAAAACATCCTCAGAGCCTAAAAATGAAGATATACTGCAATTGATGCAGATATTTTATCTTACACATGCCAATAAATTATACAGTAAACAAAAAAAGAGAAAAACAAGTTGAAATTTTAACTACTGGATTTGAAAAATTGTGAATCTCTAATGCTGTCTTATTATAATACTGCAATCTTTTATTACCTATTTTAAACAGAAAAACTATATCAAAGGAAAAAATTTCTAAATGTGTTAGAATTCAAACACAAAAGAATGCATGGATGACAATAGAATTGATGAAAGATTGGTTACAAAATGTTTAGAAAAAGAGACCTAGTGCTCTTTTAAATAAATGCAACATGCTAGAAATGGATGCATTCTGCATACATTTAATCAATGATATTAAGTTTAAAGTAAAAAAAACTGTGATATGGAAATAATACAACAGGTATAACTTGTCAACTCCAACCACTTGATGTATCTGTTAACAAACCCTTTTGAGATAGAATGAGAACTTGTTATGAAGCATGGACAAATTGAGAATATCATCCTTTGACACTAACAGGTAAAATAACATGAGTTTTTGTCTTCTACAATAACTTAATGGTTTTGCAGTCTTGGAAATATATCCCTCAAGAAAGTGTCAAAAAAAATCTTTCTTAAAATGTTGCAATGCTAATGATTTAAATGGCACTGAAAATGATATACCCTGGTAAAATAGTGAAGATGAGAATTCAAGTTTTGAAAGTGAAGATGTAGAAATTGAAAGTATGTCTGAAGAAGATTCGCAATAAATTAGGTGAGCTTATTGTGTTTATATTGGTTCCTATTTAAGTAAATAAAAATGTTTCTTATTTTTCAATAAAATCAGTTTAATTTTTTTTCCAATTTTCCAAGCTTAAAATACTTCTGCATCTTAAATTTAGGGGTATTGTAAATTTGAAGTAATATAATATAGTACAATTGTCAAATTGCAGCACTCAAATTGCACAAAATACTGGCACTAACTGATGAACTTGCCTTCAGTGAAAACAGCTTGAAGTCATCATATGACTTCATTGAAAAAAATGAAAAATATGACTTCATTGAAAAAAATGAAAAATGTACCAATTAACCACAGCAGTAAATTGCTTCATTTGACTTCAAAGAACTATAAAGCTCTGTTCTTCACATTCAATCTATTAATATCATAGATGTATTATTGCAGCAAATCAATTACAATATCCACAAAAAAAACATTATCGATACTTTGAATTGGATCAATAATGAAATCATTTTATCTATTAACCACAAAATTATAAAATGAACTATAGCTGATCTAGGTGGCTTCCTTTCAGTGGAGCCTTTATCTTTCCAAGTTTGAATGTTTAATCATCCCTAAATTCACATACCATCCTAATACTTGCTTATATTTTAGGTACATCAATGACACCTTCATATGTGCTAACAAAGAAACCATTCACCAAATACATATTCAGTTGACATTTTTAATCTCTCTTATGTGACCATCAAGTCTGAAGATAACACCTTCCATAATTTAAAACATCTTGACCTGGATATTACAAGACAGATTAATACCTTGGACTATAAAATGATTTTGACACTCTTCAGCATTAGAAATACTATGCATCCAAACTACAATACACCCTTCACTCATAAAAGTGCAGGCTTAAAAAACTTTCTTCATAGAAATTTTAAGCTCTGCAAACTTGAGGTTAATCAGGAAAAAAACACATTGAATTATTTATTGGATAACTTATCAACATAAGATACAATCTTAAAAAATATTCACACAATCATTATTAACTTTTACCATAAAACTCTAACCCTACAATTACCTCCCCCCCCCTAATGATAAAAAATGATCTAGTCTTCCCTATGTCTTGAAAGTTTTGAATAAGCTAAAAAAAACATTTGTATTAATAGGTACAAAATTACTTTTCATTCTCCCCTGTCTTTTAACAAACTTTTAAACAATTCAAAGGATAAAATCCCCAAAAAGGACTCACTTCAAATTGTTTATAAGATCAACTGCTCTGATCCTATTTGTTTAAAGGTATACTATAGAGAAACCTGTGTCAAGTTAGCCAATAGACTTGCTCAATATAATTATCTGTGTAACTGCACTAAGAAAAGCACAATATTTTTCCCTTTTTCTCGAGCATGAGTTGCTATCTGGTCATAACTGATCTTTCGGCAGCGATATCAATTGTTCATAGCACAACTATAGAAAGACAAAAGTTAAAAAGGCTTTATCAATTGCCAAAGATATTCATGCCATCAATAAAAAAGACTCCAGTAATCTTCTTTCTAAAAAATAGCATTTATAGCACCCTTCATTTCTCATTAGTATGCAAATTCACCATTAAATATTTATTCTGATCTTGATTCAATTTATTATTCAACACTTACGTTATTTATGGATGACAATTTTCTCTCCTTTTATTATGTTATGAATATGATACTATATCGTGTTGAAAGTATTTAGCTTCAAATAAATTCTTTTGTATTTCAAATCCAAACCTGTTTAATCATTAAATGTTTTAACATTTGATTATTCATCACATTATACTTGTAATGCAGAAAAAAATTTATAAAGTTATTTTTTATTTCAAGATTGTTTTTATTTATTTGAAAGATATTATTATTTACAAATATAAAATATATTTTATTTTTATAATTATTTGATAGTTTTAGAAGAATTTATACTTACATTAAGTAATATTTACTGAGGCTGTAACCTTGAGCATATGCGTGTAAAATATGATAGTAGGGACCTCTACAGGTGTTTAACCACAAGCTTACGCTATGGAAAAAAAGAGCGAAACCCTTCTTTACTTCAACCTACTTTCTATATAAATAGGTGAAGCTGAAGTAGTTCGATCTGAGAGTGTGAAGCTATTCAATACTTCACTGATTAAGTCCACATTTCTTATAACATATTAATTAATACTCGTGAAATCTTTTGATTTACAACGAGTCAATGGAAAGATTTTATAGTTAGAAATCTATTACAGTAATTTAAAGTTGTAATTATAAATTTATTAAATGCACATTGATTACATAAGTAATATTTACTGAGTCTGTAACCTCAAGCATATGTGTGTAATTAGTGAAGTATTGAATAGCTTCACGCTCGCAGATCTAACCGCTTCAGCTTCACCTATTTAAATAGAAAGTAGGTTGAAGTAAAGAAGAAGTTCTCCTCTTTTCTTCCATAGCATAAGCTTGTGGTTAAACACCTGTAGAGGTCCCTACTATCGCATTTTACATGCATATGCTTGAGGTTACAGCCTCAGTAAATATTACTTACATAATCAATGTGCGTTTAATAAATTTATAATTACAACTTACATTAAGGGAAACAGGAGAAAAATTTCATTGTTCTTGCTAATGTAAAAAGCAACTTTTTTTTCTTAAATCAATTTATAGCTTTTACTATTTTTTGTGATCTTACTTATAATTAAACTTAATTTTAATAATAATTATATTAAAAAATAATTTATTTTGCCCAAACTTTATTCACATTGAAATCTACATACATGAAATGTATTGTTTGCAAAATTAGCCTCCATTTAATTGATATCAGCTACAGAAGGATAATTAAAGATGTTTCTATTACTTTAATTTATAAAAATAAATGGAATTAAAAAAAAGCTATATAGAAATGACTTTCAAGGATTTTGTCAAATGGGTTATTTCCAGTTATAAGTAGGATATAAATTCAAAGTGCAATTTTAAAAAATCTAATAACATTATAGACATTGTATAGTTGTGAAGCAAATGCAAAAAAAGATTAGTGCTTTGGTCAATTCATTTAAGGCATTTAGTTCAGTTAATTTATAAAGTTTGTAACAATGTTGAAATAGCTTTTTGTCTATGAAAGTTTATTTCTATTTAAGACTCAAGCTGTTAGATTGGAAGTAAAGATTTAGGTATTTGATAATTCAAATTTATTTGATGAATGAAAATTATTTTTGAAATTCGCAAATAGTGAAAGAATGTGGTTTAAGTTCCTGTGATTTAGTAGATTTTCACAATGTGTTGGAGATGAGATGAAGTATGTACTAATAAAATGTAAAAAAAAAATTAAAAATACTATATAACTCTTTAATGATGATCTGAGAAAAAAATGCTATTACATGTGATGGTACATGTAAGACATTTGAAAAGAAAATTGATGTTTAAATAAGATGTATGTATGTAATTTCTATATTGTACTAAAATGTAATATACATTCAATGGAGAAATTTTTAATTTGAACTGATTTTTAAAAATAGTAACTTCATTATTTTTATTTCTGTAATTATAATGTTTATAATTGTGTTAATAATTCCAGTTTAAAATGTGATTATGTTTCAATGCAATCTATTAAACTATTGGTATAGTTATTGACATTTAAGCCTGTGCATTTCAGCTCAGTGTAAGAGTGGCAGGTTGAGAGCTAAAGATTTTAGAAAAAGTATTTAGAATAACTGAATACACATTTTAAATGTTTAGTCTATCATTATTGGATTCAAACATTATATAACCTTTTGTGTAATTTCCCATATTATTTCTTTACTTATTAACATTTATAAAGCTAATTATCCAGACATGGAAAAAATCTTCAGAAACATTTGCCTGTGAATGAATTTAAATATCTTGGTAGCTTTTTAGTTATTAAAGTGGACTTGAATATTGAGGTGCAGCATAACCTCTAATGTGTATTTAACAAGTAAAAAGACTGTCAAGCATTGGTAGTCGAGAGTTCAGTGCAGCTGCCTTGCAAGCAAGCAGTTGCTTGCAGACAGTTTTTACGGGTTCGCTTCCCGGTCGATGCTATGACATATGAAAAAAAATTAAAAAAAACAAGTAAAAAGACAAAAATATATCCTCAGTGATATAATTGCTTCAATTAACTTTATTATGGATAATGTTAATATTTGTTTAATTTATCATACATAAGTGAATCATTGATTTTTTTATCGATGTTATATAAAAGTATTTAAAAAATTTCATGTAGCATGTTCTTTTAACATTAATTCAAAACAGTCATATACCATAAATGACTTATTTTACAAATTTTTCTTACTTGCATTTATTTAATGAAAAAAAATTATTTTTTTTTATTTTACTGTTTCATTTTCTTTTACAAATTTTATTAAAAACCTAAATTTAATAAATGAAATTAGTCTAAAAAAATAAAATTTCAAAATATATTTAATAGATAGAAATATATAATCAAAACTAAAGGCTTAAATTTTAATCTTTATGCCAAAAATGTATTTTAATAAAAAAATATTCTCAGAAAAATCTATTCATTTAAGACATTTCATTAAAGCATAACATCAAATAATAAATACTTTCTTCGAAATATTACAATTTAACTTTTAATTGCAAAAAAAAAAAAAACAAGATTATTGATAAGAGGCATTTTTTTCTTTGATATTAATAAATTTTCTGTTGACTAATTTTGTATGAAAAAGATAATTTTCAAATAAAATCTAAACATAAACATCACATACTTATTAAAAAAGAAATATTTAATAATTTTACAAAAAAATAATAAGCAAATTGGGCATAAACTTTTCTTTTTTAAAATGCAAACAAAAGTTTATGCCATAGAAGTATAGATGTTTTCATTTTTTTATGCAGAAATTTATTCATAACAGCTAAATAGGATAGGGGGTTATATTTAGTGTATGGCATTCAGATAATGATGAATCCTGGATTGGCATCAAGAGAATATTCTTCAAAGCCCATGCATTACATTTCTTTATTTAGTTTGGTATCTATTAGAAATTAAGTTTATAGTTGGCCAGTACATAAATGTTACTACGTGGACAGAGCATTGATGATAATCAACATGTTTTAATGCCCCAGCCTTATTGCTTGATGATTATATATTCTGATAGATTAGCACTTAAGTGGTGCATCCAAAGTTGATGTTCATGTATTGGTGACCATTACCTCAGGTACGACCCCGTATTTCTCCATAGCATTACAATATATATATATATATATAATATCAAATAAAATAAATATAATACTACTCAAGATGGCATAAAAGGCTGTAAGCTAATTATGGTAAAGATTTTATTTTTAATTTTATGTAGGCCTATCAGTTTTGTAGTGTTATTCTAGAATATGTTTATATATACATATATATTAATCACAGAACTGACATAATTTTTAGGGAGTTAGAATGGTCATTTCATTATTACTGATATCTGAAAAATTTTTCAGATAACCCAGCACACTATTGAGGAAACTAATCCCTCAATATAGTCATAAAGTGGGTATTTACTTACACTTAATTAAAGAATAAAAATGCAATGCTAAGCAATTAGCAAGTCGTGGTCTGATGAGTAAAGTATATATAATTTTGTGGGGAACTCATAGAAATCTGAGCATTGTCATGATTATTTAAAAGACAGTTATGGTTATAAATAAAGCATTGAATAAAATTTATTTCTTGGATGTATAATAAAGTGATATATATTTGTCTGTGTTGAGTGGATTTTATTTATGTCGAGAATCGAACCTGGAATATTTAGTTCCGAGTCTGCTACTCTGACATGAGACTAAGCAACTTAGGTTCATAACTTGTCATTGATGTAAATGCTAGCATGTGTTTTTGTCATATATTGTCAATGTGTTTGGTGCAATGTCGTCCAACAGTAGCTTGATAGATTGAGAGATTAATCTTTTGCAACAGAATAGCTCATGACATCCAGAAATAATCAACTGATTTTTTTATAGTAATTAATAATAGAAAAAGTAAAACTTAAACTGAAACATTTATAAATAGTACTACTTGAGTCCAATATTAAATTTCAAAACTGTATTTTTTTTTCCTTTTAAAAAAAAAACTAAGTTAAAATACCACAAATTTGTTGGATTTTTAGAATTCGTTGTAAAACTATTTGTAATCTCATTCGATTCAATTTGAAATGCAGTATACATTTAATTGCCTTACAGGAATTGATTTTTAATGGACTGTCGAACTGCTATGTAATAAAGACTTCGTTGCCTTAAGTGGGTATAGCGTCACTAAATAAGAGACATTTTAAATAATTGATTTAAAACTTTTTTTTTTCCAATTTATCGATTTCAACAAAAAATATGATCATATTTATTTTCCATTTTTATCAAAGAATATATCACACACACATATCTCGACTATATATATATATATTTACTACAAATGTTAACTTTTTGTATTCGCAGTTTTGATACCATCCATTTTAAATAAATATTTAATGATAATTCCTAATTATTTATTAGGCTAGAAATTATCATTATAATTATAATTATTATTAAATAAGCATTTATTTTATATAGCGTCTGTATACAATTGTATTTACATTCGAATATCAGCCTTTCAAGCTAATTGTGCAAACGCTTTGCGAGTGTTAATAATAAATGAATACTTTCTCACCAATACAAGATATAGTATTTATGCAGGAATAAAAGGAATCCTCTTATCCCTACAACTCAAATATTTATATATGAGCAAATCTGAAGTATATTTTTTTTAACTTTAATCTCAGGGGAAAATTAATTTATCTAGTTTTATTTTATTACTATATTTAAATACATTGTATAATATAGATTTCTATTTTTTTTTCATGTATATTATTTTTTAAATAAACTAGAATATGGTTAATATCATAATCTCTAGCTTAAGAGATAATTAGTAATAATCATTAATGTATCTATGTAAAGTGGATGTTACTAAAGATGTGACTACAGGAAATTTAATACTTTTATTTCAAATTGTATCAATTTGCAATTAATAAATACACAAATGGTGAAGACACATGTAAGAGATTGTAGGGATTATTTACCTTTCTGGTGTCTTTTTGATATGTTTAGGAATATGTGGTAGGATAGAAGTTTTAAAAATGCTTAAATTTAGATATAAACTTTTGAATAGATAAAAAACAATGAAAGAATAACATTGTGAAGCTTGATAGTGTATCAGATAGTGACAAGATAAGTTATTAAACTTAATGAGAGATTCTAAATGCAGACAATTTAGATTAATGTATCAAGCAGTGCTTATTCTAATGAAGAAATTGAGGATTTTTATTTATATGTGTAAAATGTTTTTGATAAGAGAATTTTAATGCTAGAAGTGATTACCAGAACCATGTATTTCTGGACTATCATATACTAATAGATTTAATACAGAAAATGATGAATTAATTGGTATGATATACAACATATCTTAATGCAAAATCAAAGAGACAAAAGCTATTAAAGAAGACAATATTAAGATATGATATCTATAATCTTTTTTTCATAATTTTATGTTATCTACTATAAACTTTAGCTATTAATACATGCCAGGTAATAATGCTTAATTAACCCCTGTTCATTGCTGTCTTATCCAATATTCCTAGACTAGTTTCAAGCTTATAGCTTTCATCAGGAAAAATTTTGAAATCTTGAAGTAGTGCACTTCGATCTTTAGGATTTTTGAACCCTGAAACAGAGAAATCAGACCTTTAGGATTTTGAACTTGAAATGTTGCACATAGATTTTTAGGTCTTGAAACAGCACATTTGGGCATTTAAGATACCTTCATTCTAGCATCCATCATTTACCTTTCTTTTTAACTATCAAGAAATCCACCCAAATTGAAAACATGTTTGTAATCTAAGCTAAACTTGTCTCTATAATCACTGATGAAGGTCATAAGCTTGAAACTATTCTGGAGATATTACATAGGCCAGCACTGGAGAGAATTTATTAAATACATTCATCTTGCATTTATTAGATACTAACCTTATAGTAAGTAGCATAAAAGTGTAATGAAAAAAAAGTGCTGCTGAAACAGCAATAAGTAAGCTAAAGCCATGTGATGGCATCATGTGATATTTTATTGGTTTATCTGTAATCTTCAAAAATACTTCACTAAATTTAAGCTGTAATTTGTAAATCACTTTAAGCTAATAAAGGTTTGATGATGGATTGAATATGAATCAAATAAATAAAGAAGCAGCTGATACTTCAATAAAAACTGCAACATATAGATAGCTGATTCAAAAAAGTAGTAAATCTCTAGAAAATGAATATATTAAAAAATAATCCATTTAGAAGAATTGAATATCTGGAATTCTACAAACCAATATGAAAAAGCATTAATGATTATATAAGAATAATTATGAATTGGCAAACAAAGCTGGGGAAGAGAACAGAAATGACAAGAGTATAATATAATATATTGGTGTTGAAAGAAGTTATTTTAACAATGGGAAGGAAAGATGGTATTAAAAGAGGGTCAGGATTCATGAAGTTTGTTGAAGAATTTTACACAAGCTATATAATAATAAAAAAGATGAGAAAAATTAATTAAAACTTACATTTACATCTTTTGAAATGCTAAGTATTTTGAATAAAACATATAACAATCAGGAAATGTTAAATTTATTATTGACATCTTAAAAGAAACAAGTGAAGAAATGAAAAAAATATTAATAAAACTGTATATCAAATTCATAAGTGATAAACATGTACCAATTAATTGGCAAACTGTAATAGTAATATTTACTTTAAATTAAACATAGCTCAATGTATATTTAAACAAAGGGAATAAATTTTGACTGCCTCTCCCACAAGATTATGATTAAAAAGCAGTAAATGTTTAACAAAAGATCAGGATTAGAATGAATTCACCTACTCTTGGAGTTTTGATGGTTATAAACATATCTATTGTGGGTAATTCAGAGTGAATTAATTTATCAGCCCGATGGAATATGGCACTTGAAGAGTTATTAATCTCATAATTATACAAGGCTGGAGACACAATCTCTTTTTTAATACCTTGATTGTAATAATAAAATAGGATTAATATGTAAACTTTAGATTAAATATAGCTTGATGTATATGTAAACAAAAGGCATAATCCCCCTTCTTCCAGGCTATGAATTAAAAGCATTCTAACTGTTGAACAAAGGATCAAGAATAGAATGAATCCACTTATTCTTGGAGCTATATTTAATACATCATGACATGATAACATAAATTCATTCAATTGAGTATGTTTTGCATGTCATGAACTGCCTTTCTATTTGCCTATATTTTTCAGCTATGTATAATTGCTGTCAAGAATTGATTGATCAAAGTTGATTGTATATAAAACTGTGAATGAGAAAAATTACATAGAAATAACAAATATCATGTCATTATTAATTGAATTGATTTTGAGCCGTTCATCCATTGAGTTTCAATGAGTATATTACTCTCATATTTTAACATGACATGAAAATCACCCAAATATCATTTGTAACCCACATTTTAGGATTTTGTGATATATATATATAAATTATTATTTTTAACAGATGTAATTGTTGAAATATTTCATATTAGAAAAATTATCATCAGATGTTAATAGATAGTAATCAATAAAAATAGTAAACTGTAAATGTTTCCTTTTGAATGCAGGAAGCATTTATAGTTTACTATTTTCATTGATTACTGCCTATTAACATCTGATGATAAATTTTCTAGTATGAAAGTATAACAGATATTTACACATATGAAAATATTTTTAAGATATATATGTATTGTAAAATAGAGTATTAAGGAGACATCTGTAACCATAGCTGAATTTTTCAATAGGTTTAGAAATTCTTTTAATATTAAGCCCTTAACTAATCTAGTTAATCATGCAATATTAATCAGAAGATGAGTATCAAGTTAGTCTTTGCTAGAGAATAAAACAACTACAGAAAACAATTCAATCTTTTATCATTCTGCAACTAACAAGCCTTTTTCACTTTTCCACTAGAAGCTGTTGATGCCTGCTGTTTAAAAGCTATTTTACTCCTTTTCGATAATGTATAGTAATAATATGAAGTTCATTGTCTTTGATGCATCTCAGAAATTGAAATACTAAATAGATCACTCAATATATCCCAGAGAAGAGATGACTAATGACTGCGGTTTTGCCGACTTTATTGTATCATCTCTGCATCAATACATGTGTTATGTAGCAGCATAATTTAACTATTCTACATGAGATGTCTAAATTGTAAATTATGACATGAAATGTGATAGTATACTTTATTTGTATTTATTTGTATGTGCATGATGTAATAAAAGAATATCATTTTTGAATGATCATATATTAAGTATATAATAGTCATTGTCATTTAAGTGGTATGAAGATGTAATTTGAAATGGCAATAAATGGGGTAGTTGAAGGCTTACCCCATATTACAAAAGGTTGTAAAATTCCAAGAAAAAAACCATCCTTGGGATAAATAAAAATCATAGATAAAGAAGTTTGTTGAAATAATGTGGAAAAGATATAGATTGTAGAAACTGAATTAAACATAGATCTTTATGATGCTGTTGATTGTGCTGATTGAAAATGATGATGATGATGATATGAATTGTGTAAAACTCTTTATTTAGCCATAGAATTTAAACTAAAATGAAATGTTAAAAATAGAGCAATTAGCAAAGCTTCATTTTCTAATGGCTAAAAGGATTTTTTTTTTTTTTTTGATCTTGCTCGTCTTTTTCTTACCATTTAAATTTGATTTAATGATGAGAAAAAAAAAGAGAAGAAATTCTTAGCAACTTATTTTCTAATTCAAAGTAAAAAGATAGTATATAATATTATATAATTATTATCTACAATTTTTAAAAATTATATGTATTTTTATTTTTAGAACATTTTATTATTTAATAATGTTCTTCAATAATATGATCGTTGTTTATTTTGATCTATTAATATTTTAAAGTCTCTATAATAATAATAATAGTAACAGAAAACTATTCAGAAAAATTTTAAATTTTAATAAAAATGATATTTAAGCATTACTTTCGACCAGGTCTGTCATAATCATAGAACTATAATAAAATATATAAAAATAAAATAAAATATATACATTAAAATTAAATATACCATTTACATGATAATGCAATGCACGAGTCTTTCTTATTTATTGCATTAACATTATTTGCTATAAATTAATTAATTAATTAATTAGTAGGGATATAAAATAATATTTATTGAAGATAAATAGATGCCCAGAGTAGTGATGTGATAAACGGAGTCAAGAATCTCTCAACAATTATGCCCAGAGAAACCTGTTAGCCACTTTATTTGCCATTCCCCAGTCAAAGTTTTCTCATATTCTGCTCCACCCCATTTCCACAAAATAATCTTTGTCAACTCTATGTGATGTGATGTGATGTTGTAATGTGATGTATTTGGCTTCTCCTTAAACGAAGTCAAGAATATCTCAGCAATTATGCCCAGATAAACCTGTTAGCCATTTTATTCTCCATTCCCCACTCTTAAGTCTTCCCATATTCTGCCCCATCCCATTTCCACAACATAAACTTTGTCAACTCTATGGCCTTTATATCTAAATCCCCCTTATCTCCTCACAAACCCAACATAAAAACTAATAACTCACTTTCTGTATAGTCACTTTGTTCATGTCTATCCTCCCATAACTTCATTATCTGTACCCTTTCTGCTTTCAAGCATTTACATTCAATCAACAGGTGCATAATATTTTCTATACCTTCCTTACACAATCTGCACACTAAATTATCCATGGTTTTCCATTTACATGTATATTCTCTTGTTGCTAAAGAGCTCATTCGAGCCTTAAATAATAAACTACTTTCCTTACTATTATAGATTAACTCGCATCCAATATTCCGTTTACTTCTATATATATTTAAACTCTTCTCAGTTCTCCAACTTCCTATTTTTTATTAATGCTTCTATTCTTTTATCCCATTCCTTACCGCTATAACACTCAACAATCCTCCTAACACAATCATTCCACCTTTTATACAAGTATACTGATATAAATTCTTTATCCAAATCTTTCACATACCACATTACCTTTCTCACCCATCTTGTTACCTGCACTTTACTCATAACCCAATTGAACACTATTTTTGCTATTCTTTTACTATCCATAAACTGCAACCTACCAAACATTTTCATTTTACTTTTTGCATCTCTCATATAAAAACTTGACCATCCCATTTCTCCTTGAATTGCCTCCTTTGCTGTCCACATCTCTGCATCTAATGCATGTTTTCCTACTTCCCTGTGTACTTTCTCCAAATAATCTAAAACCCTTTTACTAACACATAATGCATCATTACCATATGTTAACCCTGCTACTGCAACTCCCTTCCATACTATTCTAGCTACATTATATTTATTATATGAAAATACTGTTAGTTTCTTTACCAAACCTTTTTTTTTCATTGCTTCATTTATCAATTTTTTCTCCCATTCATCCAAGCAATTTTCCTGATTACATAAGATGATTCCCGAATACCTATATCTATCCACCACACTTAACTTTATATCCCCCAATAAAAATTCTACATCTTCTCTTTCCCCAGTATTAACCATCATTATATTTAATTTTTCTTCACTAAATTTAATCCCCATCTCTTTACCGACCCTTGCACATGTCCTCAACATAATTTCCATATCTTCTCTTCTTTCTGCACACAAAAAGATATCATCTGCAAAAAAAAAAGACCCGACAAAATATATACTCCCTTGCCACCTATTAATGATATCTCTATCCCTCTTCCTAGTCTTTCTATTGTTTTCTCCATTTCACTCAAAAACAACAAAAACAAAATAGGTGACATAGGGCATCCTTGCCTTAATCCCACCCCATTTTTAACTTTAAGTGATTCTATATCCCCTAACTGGTAAGTATAATAATTATTTTCATATAATTTCTTAATAATATTTACTAAAGCTTCATCCATTCCCAAATTGGCTAACCTTACCCATAATCTATTTCTAGTTACTCTATCATATGCTTTCTCTACATCTATAAAACTCATATACAATGATCTACCTGAATTCCTACTCATCTCCATAAGTTGTGTAACTACAAACAAACTATCTTCTATATGCCTATCTGTCCTAAAACCTCCTTGCATTTCCCCCACTATATTATTCTCTTCCATCCATTTTACAACTCTTCCAGCTACAATATATGAAAAAACTTTATATAAAACTGATGTTACCACTATTGGTCTATAATTATTTAACTTTCTATGATCCTTATCCTTCCCTTTAAATAATAATCTTATTCTTGTATTACTCCAACTAACCGAAAAAACTGTCTTCTGTGCCATTTTATTAAAACATGATAATAACTTTACTTTTGCTCTATGCTCTAAATTTATTACCATCTCTGCTGCCCATCCATCTAAACCTCTCACTTTTCCACTTTTCAATCTCTTCCCTGCCTCATTCAATTCATTTTTGTGAACCTAATATTCCCATTACTAACTGCTTTCATTTTTTCTATCACTACTTCCTTTACATCTAACATCTTTTCTATATCCATCACATATCTATTTAAGATTCTCTCTACCTTTTCTCTAGAGCTACACTCTATTCCCTCATCATCTATTAATACTATCTCTCTTTCCCCTACATTTCTCCTTTTTATGTAATTCCAACATTTTTTACTCCCATCTCTTCCACTTTTATTAATATCCTCCAACAATTTACTATTTAACTTCATCGTCTCTTTATAATTATTCATTTTAGCCAACTTTTTCTTTTCTAAGTACTTTCTCCATTTATCATTAATATCATTTTTACTTTCTTTGTTCTTAATAGCACACTTATATTCCCTGCATGCTTTTTTTCTCTCTTTTACACTTTTACTAACTCTCATTTTTTATTACTTTTATTCTTCTGCATATTCTCAACTAAAACCCTATTTGCCATTTTTTCTATTTCACCACACCAGTCCTTATACTCATCCCCATTCAACTGCTCCATGGTTTCTTCAACTTTTATTTTATATTCTTCCAACTTATTCTTATCATTCACTCTCCATCTGCATTTTTCACTATTATTTCTATCTTTATTTCTATCCTCCATCACATTACTAACCATTTCTATCACAATAAAATTATGATCACTATTACATACTCTCTCTTCATTATCAAACATTAATTTTCCGTATTTTATTCATTCCCTCTTTTTCTACCAATACATAATCTATTGTGTGAAATACATTATTCCTAGACCATGTGTATTGTCCCTCATACCTATTTGATAAATTTCCAATGCTCAAATTTACTCTTTGACAAAATCCCTTCAAAAACTGACCATTCTTATTATCTACATCATCAATTTCTTCAATATGTCCATTCATATCCCCTATAACCATTATTCTCTTCCCATTTTCTTTAAAAATTTGTATATCCTTAACTAGGCATTCATATATCCTACTATTACACTCCATTACAGTTTGACTATCTCCAGTAGCTATATACACTATAGCCACTATCCATTCTTGTCTACCCAACCTTATTTCAAACCACAAATGCTCTTGACATTTAACAATATTTAAATATTTCCTGGATATAACACCTATACCACCAACCCTTTTTTCTTTTTCTTTTCTGTTTATACCCTGCCATACCACCTCTTTCAAATAGGTTCTTCTTCTCTTAGATGAGTTTCCACTACTGCTAATACCTCCAGCTCTTCGTTTTCAATTGCTTTATTTAATTCCAGCCACTTTTCTGGTCTCCTACCACCTTGCATATTCAAAATCCCAATTTTAACATTTTTTTCTTTCCTAACTATTCTTTTATAAATTCTTCTGATTCTTTCTCCTCCATTACATTTATAATAAACTTTCTTACCATTAATCTTACAAAACCATTCCCTCTCCACATCTACACTTATATCTAAATCACCCATCTTTTGCTTATTTCTTATATCCCCTCCATTTGTCATGTTTTTGATAATATTACAATTTAAAAGCCCACCCCCCTTTAAAATTTTCCCAAATTATATTCTTTAAATATCAAACTCCCTAAAACTTCACTTCCTTGTTTTCCTAAGTGCAATCCATCTTTACTATACAACTCCCTCTCTCCAATAAACCAATCCCATACATCCACAAACACAACATTATTTCTCTCACACAATTTCTTCACTCTCTCATTTATAGAACATGCTCTATCTAACAAATACCTCTTATCAAATCTTGGTAATACTCCAACTACCACTACTCTTCCTTTAATCTCCCTCAAATTTTTAATCAATTCTACATACTCATCCATTACTCTCTCTCTCTGATGGCTCTAACAAATTATTAGTCCCTACCATGACATATACATCTCTACTACCTAGCTTTTTTACTTTATCTGTCACATCCCTAATTTTTGCTCCAGGCATACATACTCTAACATACCTGCTTCTATTTTCCCTTGCAATTATATCCCCACATTCTCTTATTAGTGAATCTCCTATCAACAATGTCTCATAATCTACTTTCTCTACTCCATCTGTAACCTTGTTTACCATCTTCTGGACCTCCTTATCCATTTCTTCCTTATCATTTCTACTCAATAATTCCTTTATCTCCTCACACTTTGTCTCTAACAATTTTAATTTTACTTCTACATCCTTCACTTCTTCCTCTATCTTACCTATTCTCTGTCTAACCATCTCCATTGCATTACTACTTTCTCCACCCATATTTCCTGTCACTCCACTAAAATCATACTCTGACCTATCTTCCTTAACTACATTTTGCTCCCTCTCCTCTGACTTTCTCTCTAGACTACCTACACTTAAAAACCACTTTCTCACCTCTTTAATCACATTTACACACTGACTACATAACCAGCAACCTGTCACATCCTTCCTATTCTTATTCAAACATTTTAAATGATAGACCTCAGCACACACTGTACATTCTACTAATGCTCTTCTAATTCTTTTCTGCCGATCGTATATACACTGTGTCATACAAATGCAATCCACATTTTTATTTTTCAATTCACCTATTGTATATTTGACTTTATAATGCCTCTCCTATTCTTCAAACACCCTTATATGGAAAAATAAAAACTTTTTAACTTTTTCCCAAACTTTATCAAACTATAACATTAGGCTTCCCAAACATTACTTTTTTATCAAAATAAATGTCTCTTTTAAAATTTAAAAAAACCTTCAATAACAAACTTAACTAAAATGAATTAAACTTACATACAACTTTTTTATAAGTACCTCTTTATAATACTTCTCCTATTCTTCACACACCCTTATACAGAAAAAATAAAAACTTTTTCCCAAACATGATCAAACTATAACCACAACCACGTGTTTCCTAATGTTAGGCTCCCAAACGTTGCCTTATTTCTCAAAATAAATGTCTATTTTGAAATTTAAAAAACTTTCAGTAATAAACTTAACTAAAACGAATTAAATTTACATACAACTTTTTTATATATTATCCTTACACTAACACACATTCACCAAGAACAACTTTTTTTAAATAAAAAAAAAACTACTATACCTAAAATGGCAAACGAAAATCTTTCAAACAGTTAAACACAAAAAATTTTTAATCTTTCAAATAACTCACTCTCTCAATCACAATTTATACTTTCATCCACAATCAATAGTCTTAAATTGCTGCTCTCAAAAGATCCATGTACACTTAAATAACATTAAACCAAATAAAAATTTTAAAAAATGTTCTACTTAGCTTTTTGGCAAACTCTCCATACAATGGTGCCACTCAGTGCAATCCAGAGTAAGCATAAAGAATGGTTATCATGTGATAAATAAAGATAATTGTAATCAAATATTTGTGGAGTTTTATTTAAATTATTTTAATTTATTTATTTTATTTTATTTATCTTAATTACTCATTAAGAACGTTTATGTTTACTTGTCTAATTTTTGAAATGCTTTTTAAGTGCTAATGTAAAAATATAATACATGGATAGTCTTGTCTTTTTCCAAACTCCATACAAGCAAATGGACGAGCTTTAATTTGATGATTCCACCAACAATGACAATGCCCTCTTCTAATTAGCACAGTGATAGACTGACAGATTTGAGAACTAAAAATTTCATCATCAATTTTCAGATGAGTTTGATCACGTGAGTAGTGCAATATGCTCAAACAACCACTTGATTGCTCAAACATCATAATCTCCTGACAAATTAGTGATATCATGTTTAATAATAAAAAATAATCGAATGATTTATTGCAAGGGAATTCATAAGAACTTTGAATATGGTTCATGATCCAAGAATCCTAAATTCCATAATGTGCCAATCAACTACTGCCTAAACTATACTGGGAATGATGATTAAAGAATATTGATTTTATATATATATATATATATATTATCAAAAAGTTATCTGCTGAATAGCAGAGTGGTAATATGATAAACTGGAAAGCAAAAGGCTCCTAAATTGGAGCTCAAACTCTCACTTGTCTCTCAAGTGCTCTATGATTTCCTAAGCTTGCCATGCATAGTTTGATGTGGAGATAGAAGGGCAATATAAAATTCTTTTATTTTATAATTTTTGTGGTTATCTAGAACCAGAACTAATAAATAATTTTATTTAAATTTTGAATGTAAAATTCCGGAATTGCTAATTGAAGTATATTATTTATATTATATTAAAGTTTGCACCAAATATATTTTTATAAACAATATAATATTAATATCATTTATCTTCTTTATTACTTTTTACAATGCTTTTTACAATCCACTATTAACAGTTTCGATTGCCCTAGCAATCTTCTTCAGAACTATAACAAACACAATACAAATCCATGAATACAAATATACATGAACATATAATTTTACATTATATATATATATTCTATCTTGTAATCATTATTTATATACTCACATATATCTTTATATGCCTCTTATATTGTATATATATATATATCAATTGACTAATAAAATTTCTACTGAGACTAGAGAATTTATGAAGAAAAGAAGGAATATGAAGATATACAAAAATGATGTATTAAAAAGAATTGAATATCTCGAATTTTGTAAAATGGTACGGAAAAGAGTTGAAAATGATATAAGAAAGTATAACTGTGAAATAGCAAGGAAAGCTGTAGAAGAATATAAAAGTCTCAAAAATGTTAAACAAAATTTTGGTATTGGTAGGCAATTTCTATCTGCAATAAGAAAAAAAGATGGAATTATTACTAAAAAGAGAGATGACATCATGAAATTGGTAGAAGATTTTTATCAAGAATTATATAGTAATAAAGAGCAAGTACCTCCTATATCTATTACATCTTCCGAATTGCCCAGAATTTTAAATGAAGAAGTGAGACATGCAATTAAGTGTATGAAGAAAGGAAAGGCTCCAGGAAATGATGGAATTATAATTGATATATTAAAAGAAGCAGGTGAAGAAATAGAAACAATTTTAGCAAAGTTGTATACCAAATGTCTAAATGATAAAGATGTACCGGAAGATTGGAAGAATGCAGTAATAATATTAATATTTAAAAAAGGTGATAAAGAAGATATTAGAAATTACAGACCTATCAGCCTTTTATCAGTTTTATATAAAATTTTTACCAAGATAATTACAACTCGTCTATAGAGAACTTTGGATTTCTACCAACCAAGAGAACAAGCTGGATTTAAAAGTGGTTTTAGTACAATAGATCATATCCAGGTATTGAGAGAAGTCATAGAAAGGACAAACGAATATGAGTTGTCATTATGTTTTGGATTTGTAGATTATGAAAAGGCATTCGGTTCTATACACATTTCTTCAGTGATTAAAGCATTGTATCATCAAGGTATAGAGCCAGGATATTGTCATATTTTAAAGAATATTTATAAAAATTCAATAGCAACAATTAGATTACATAATGATACTGGAAAAATCAACATTGAGAAAGGTGTAAGACAAGGTGACTACATATCTCCAAAACTCTTTACAGCAGTTCTGCAAGAAGTATTTTTTGGATTAATGGAGATTATTTAAGTCATTTAGATTTTGCAGATGATGTAGTTGTTTTTGCAAATAATGCTTCAGAGCTGCAGGAAATGTTGCAGGAGTTAGCAGATGAAAGTAGAAAAGTAGGACTAAAGATAAATGTTAAAAAGACTAAAGTAATGTTTAATCGATTTGCTCAAAATATGAAAATAAAGATTGATTATGAAGAATTAGAAGAAGTTAACAGTTACAAATACCTTGGTCAGATTATTAATACAGATGGAAACATAATGGAGGAAATTAATCATAGAATTAAACTTGGTTGGAGTGCTTTTGATAGAAATAACTTGATACTAAAAGGAAATATGCCTATGTGTTTGAAAAGGATGGTTTTTAACAAATGTGTTTTACCAGTTCTTACTTATGGATCTGAGACTTGGACACTTAATAGAAGAGCAATACAGAAACTTCAGACCATTCAAAGGAGTATGGAGAGATGTATGTTGGGACTAATAAGAAGAAATAGAAAACGCAATGTATGGGTAAGACAACAAACAGGTGTTACTGACCTTATTGAAAAAATTAAAAGATTGAAATGGAGTTGGGCTGTACATATTGCTAGAAGAGATGATAATAGATGGGCAATTGAAATTTTAAACTGGATTCCAAGAGATTGTAAAAGACCCAGAAAGAGACCACATGTGAGATGGATGGATGAAATAAGAAAATGTGCAGGGGTGTTGTGGAGAAGAGAAGCTAAAGATCGGAGAAGATGGATTAAACTTGGAGAGACCTTCATCCTGCAGTGGATTGATAATGGTTGATGATGATGAGATATATATATATCAATACTTTCTATAATCATATATATATATATTATTTTATTCTTATTAATTTTTTTAATAGTTAACTCTAACATTATATTCATATTTTTATTTTTTTTAAATATTAAAAAAAATTAATAAGAATTGAATAAAAATAAAATAATATATATATGATTATAGGCAGTATTGATTAATAAATATAGAATATAAAAAGGTTAAAATGTATAATATATAAAAAGGTAATAATTATATAGAGAGGTATATAAAGATATATGTCGATATATAAATGATTATAAGATAGAATACATATATAAAACGTAATATTATATGTTCATGTATGTTTGTATTCATATATTTGTATTGTGTTTTTTATAGTTCTGAAGAAGATTGTTGGGGCGATTGAAACCATCAATAGTGAATTGTAAAAAGTAATAAAGAGCATAAGTGATATTAATATTATATGGATTTGGCAATGCAATAAGAAAGATAAACATTATATAAATAATAAATAACTCAGATTATAAGTAACTGAACAGGAAGTAACTTAAGCTTCCAATATATTATATAACACAAATGTTATAAAATTAAATTAAATTAGGTCATTGACATCTGACTTGATTTTTTGTAATTTTCCAAAGGATAGATGATATCACTTGTGTCTTAGCATTGGTTTTATATATATAATTTATTTACATAATTTTGAATGAGGGAGTGTTAGGTCTATTTCCATGTAATAATTAAAGGTATGTTTAATATTGGTGATATTGCTAATAAACTGTAAATTGCTATTGACAGCTCTAAAAGTAAGTTCCTTTGCTTTAATATTCAATAATCACTTTATTTCCTTAAGATTAATTAGAAATAAAAAAAAATTACCTCTTTTATTTTTACCCCAAGTTGTTATATGGATTTAAATCCAGGCAACTATAAGTACAAAGACCTAAAAAAAATCTTATTTCCATTCATATCTTGCAAATAATAATTGATTTCCCCTGAGAACTGCAGATGTGAAGTTAAATATTTTCATGAATTTATTATGATATAAACAAAGTGGGCAACTATTTCTGTGTAATAATTAAAGATATATTTAGCAGTGGTATTGAATAGAAATCTATCACTTTCTATTGACAATCTTAAGACTGAGCTATTTTGCTTTAGTACTTAATAATAGCTTCTTTGTCTTTAGTTTAATTATAAACAGAAGGAGATTCCCCATTTATTTTATAATTGCAAGTTGTTACTTAAATTTAAATCCAGTCAGCTATTTTTGTAAGTATAAGGACTTAAGAGAATCACATCTCCTTTTATCTTCTTGTAAATCAATAATTCATCCCCCCTTCCTAAGAGATGTCTTTGTTAAATTAAATATTTTCATGAACTTATTAATCACATATATACATTCTACTGAATTGCTAATATAGACCAGCAGATAAAGCGTGGGGTACCAATTAATTTGGTAATAGAAGTGCTGCTGTATTATACTGTTGCAGGTTCATTTAACTATTTAAATTTATTTTTTTCAATGGGTATACAAGATTCGTCTTAATATAAGCTCCAGCTCATAATTATGGTTGACAAATGTACCAACATTATATCATGAGGTTTTTCAGTTATAACAATAATGCATTTATTATCAAATATAATGTTTATAGCTATTGTAATTCTGATTTTTAAACATATTAGCCAGCTTGGTGAGTTTATTGGTTTTTTACCTCTGAGTTTAAGATCAAGAAACACCATGGTCTTTCTTCTCAGTGCCTGATAAGGCAGAATGAATGTTTGTGTAAATGATAAATATTTTTCCAATACATATATACAATTATGACAGACAAAAATAAAGCATGGCCCTTATTCCCAGGAGGCTGTAAAGTCACCAACCAAGGCAGCGGTTGGTGGCCAAAGGCGGAGGGTGCTAAGAATCCCCTGATTGCGGACCCAGGCTGCCATTTGATGATGACTTTTTATTTAGGTACTTACAACTGCAGATCACTTTCAAGTGAAGGAAGATTGCAAGAATTAGAAGAAGAACTCTCTTATATTAAATGGGACATTATTGGACTTTGTGAAGTTAGAAGAAAAGGTGAAGAGACAATTGATTTAAAAAGTGGACATATACTCTATTATAAAGGCACAAATATTGGAAATACAAGTGGAGTAGGATTCATTATAAATAAAAAGTGGAAGAACAATATTGTGGAGATTGATGGTGTATCAGACAGAGTGGCAAGATTAGTTATACAACTTAATAGCAGATATCAAATGCAGATAATTCAGGTTTATGCCCCAACAAGTTCTCATAGTGATGAAGTAGTAGAAGATTTTTATATGGATGTACAAAATGCTTTTGATCAGAGTAAACAACATTTTAAAATCGTTATGGGAGACTTTAATGCTAGAATTGGTAAACAAATGAAAGATGAAAGTGCTGTAGGTAATTTTGGTTATGGTAATAGAAATGAGAGAGGACATAGACTTGTGGAGTTTGCAGAAAAAGAAAAACTTTATATTATGAATTCTTTTTTTGAGAAAAATGTTAAAAGGAAATGGACATGGAAGCATCCAAATGAAGGTACAGCAGAATTGGATTATATTTTGACTAATAGGAAATACATATTTCAAGATTGTAATGTTCTTAATAAATTTAACACAGGAAGTGATCATCGATTAGTAAGGTGTAAGATACGTGTTAATGTGAAACTAGAGAGACAAAAATTATTAAGAAAAACAATATTTACAGTTGATATTCCTAATCTTCAGAAACATTCTAATGAATTTAAATTAGAACTTTGAAATCGGTTTCAAGTATTAGTAGATTTTGAGCATAATTCAGATTTGAATGAAATTAATATGAAAATAACTGATACACTTTTAAAAACTGCAACAAAGATAGCTGGTAGAAAACAGCAGCAATTGACCAATAAAATTTCTACTGAGACTAGAGAATTTATGAAGAAAAGAAGGAATATGAAGATATACAAAAATGATGCATTAAAAAGAATTGAATATCTCGAATTTTGTAAAATGGTGCGGAAAAGAGTTGAGAATGATATAAGAAAGTATAATTGTGAACTAGCAAGGAAAGCTGTAGAAGAAAATAAAAGTCTTAAGAATGTAAAACAACATTTTGGTATTGGTAGGAAATTTATATCTGCAATAAGAAAAAAAGATGGAATTGTTACTAAAAAGAGAGATGACATCATGAAATTGGTAGAAGATTTTTATCAAGAATTATATAGTAATAAAGAACAAGTACCTCCTATATCTATTCCATCTTCCGAATTGCCCAGAATTTTAAATGAAGAAGTGAGACATGCAATTAAATGTATGAAGAAAGGAAAGGCTCCAGGTAATGATGGAATTATAATTGATATATTTAAAGAAGCAGGAGAAAAAATAGAAAAAATTTTAGCAAAGTTATATACCAAATGTCTAAATGATAAAGATGTACCGGATGATTGGAAGAATGCAGTAATAATATTAATATTTAAAAAAGGTGATAAAGAAGATATTAGAAATTACAGACCTATTAGCCTTTTATCAGTTTTATATAAAATTTTTACCAAGATAATTACAACTCGTCTACAGAGAACATTGGATTTCCACCAACCAAGAGAACAAGCTGCATTTAAAAGTGGTTTTAGTATAATAGATCATATCCAGGTGTTGAGAGAAGTTATAGAAAGGTCAAATGAATATGAGTTGTCATTATGTTTTGGATTTGTAGATTATGAAAAGGCATTTGATTCTATAAACATTTCTTCAGTGATTAAAGCATTGGATCATCAAGGTATAGATCCAGGATATTGTCATATTTTGAAGAATATTTATAAAAATGCAACAGCAACAATTAGATTACATAATGATACTGGGAAAGTCAACATTGAGAAAGGTGTAAGACAAAGTGACTCCATATCTCCAAAACTTTTTACAGCAGTGCTGCAAGAAGTATTTTGTGGATTAAAATGGGAAACTAAAGGAGTGAAAGTAAATGGAGATTATTTAAGTCATTTAGATTTCGCAGATGATGTAGTTGTTTTTGCAAATAATGCTTCAGAGCTGCAGGATATGTTGCAGGAATTATCAGATGAAAGTAGGACTAAAGATAAATGTTAAAAAGACTAAAGTAATGTTTAATCGATTTGCTCAAAATATGAAAATAAAGATTGATTATGATGAATTAGAAGAAGTTAACAGTTACAAATATCTTGGTCAGATTATTAATACAGATGGAAACATAATGGAAGAAATTAATCATAGAATTAAACTTGGTTGGAGTGCTTTTGGTAGAAATAACTTGATACTAAAAGGAAATATGCCTATGTGTTTGAAAAGGAAGGTTTTTAATAAATGTGTTTTACCAGTTCTTACTTATGGATCTGAGACTTGGACACTTAATAGAAGAGCAATACAGAGACTTCAGACCACTCAAAGAATTATGGAGAGATGTATGTTGGGAGTAACAAGAAGAGATCGAAAACGCAATGTATGGGTAAGAGAACAAACGGGTGTTACTGACCTCATTGAAAAAATTAAAAGATTGAAGTGAAGTTGGGCTGGACATATTGCTAGAAGAGATGACAATAGATGGACAATTGAAATTTTAAACTGGATTCCAAGAGATTGTAAAAGACCCAGAAAGAGACCACATGTGAGATGAATGGATGAAATAAGAAAATGTGCAGGGGTGATGTGGAGAAGAGAAGCTGAAGATCGGAGAAGATGGATTAAACTTGGACAGACCTTCATCCTGCAGTGGATTGATAATGGTTGATAATGATGATGATGAATATATGATTTTTCAGATTTGAAAAACAAAGTTCATGTTTGAGGCTTTTTAGTAGTAGAGTGTGGCTTATCTCTATATTTGATTTTTTCCCATTTTAGACAGCTAACTTTACCTGTTTTATTTATTATCTTTAATATTTATTTTAATTTAATTTCCCTAGTCATCAAAAAATAGCTCACTTATAGCTTTTGATACTTCAACAAATGATTTCATGGTTAAATAAATATAACTCCATATTGAAATATGAACTTTGTACTATACTGGAATGTTTTTAATTCATTATTAAATAATGAACTGGTTAATTACTTGGGAGGTCATGTGACATTTTAATTCACCAGTGCATCACTGTACCACTGTAGTAAATTGATTTAGTCCAGTGTTAGAGTGATGCATTTTAACATGTTATTTCTGGATGGTAAATGTTATTCCTACTAATAATGATTGAATGGTTTATTTTAGAGTTGAGAAAAAGTTTGAGTTCTTAAGTAACAGAGCCAAAACCATGGTCCCTGGATCTCCTTATATACATTCATGACCTAGATTGAAATCTGGTGAATTAATAATCTTAAAGAAATTTTCAGTTTTTAATCAGGCTTGGTAATCTTTTAGATAGCTTGACCATAAACAATAGTGGAAACTACTTAAATCATTGCTATTCTAAAAGACATTAACAAACTCAGTGGATAATGTCTTCTCCCTTGATGCATCTCAAAAAGACTATTGGAGAGATCTATATTCTCCAGAGGGCTGTTTAATTATTTCACATATATGTTATTTGCTAATCACATTTGACATTCAGGATTGTCATATTATTTATGCATGGAATTCTCTTAATGAATGTGTTTATAAATACAAGTAAATCTATTTCGGGTTTCACTATAAAGGAGAATAATAGATTAAATGTGAGGTAGAACATTAATGGCTGATAAGAAGGCTTTAAAATGATCAATTACAAAAAAAAAAAAAACAGATATTCATTTATCATGGCTATTCTAGATCTTTTTAATGCACTTTAAGCAATATATGGATCTGAATAATGACATCACAATTCTATTAAATCCAGAAATAGCACTCTCTTATGTGATGATAATAATATTTTGAACAGATGGAAGGAGTGTTTTGATCATCTTTTGAATTATTATACAAAAATTGAGAGGATGACTTTTAATCATATATCCATTTTATCTACTCATTTATATTTGATATAGATTTCCAGCTTAGTGAAGGCTTGGTTGAAATTCCTGATAAAATACCTAGAGAAGTTTTAAAATATGGTGATGATATGTTAGCTTCCAAAATATTGGATTTTTTTAGGAACATATATATGTATCTATGATATCATTCCATCTCATCTTAATAATTCTATTATTTTTCCAATTTTTAAAAATAAAGGATGTAAACAAGATTGCAATAATTATTGAGAAATATTATTATTATCCATTACAGCAAAGGTATTTTCAAGGATTTTGTCAAGAAGGTTACTGTGCCAGTCAAAATTGGGTATTCATTCAACAAGACAAATAATCCAAGCAAAAGTACCTTGAATCCAGCCATGCACCAGATACAGATGTCAGGGCAAAGGTGAATCCTAATCTATTTTCCTGAACTATTGCCTCTCTGACTAATGGATAACGCTTGTGATGACACTAGCAGCTCTTTGTTTTATTTCGTCTAACTGGAGGTCATGGTTCACAAAGAGACTCAAAATAATAAAGGGTTTATATAAGAAATTAATGATTTAGTGAATTCTGACGATTGCAGAATGGTACAGATGTGATTTGATATCGATTACTAATGGTTTGTCTAGTGGTTTGAACCATAATAATTATAATTCTTTATGGCAACATTACAAAGAATTGAATTTAAATCAAAGAAATATAATAAATAACTAGGGTAATTAATATTAGAGATTCAGAGTGATGACAAACTAAGCTAATTTAAAATAATAATATTAAAGGAATTTATTAAGAAACTGAGTTATTGCTAAATAGAAAATATGTTGAGTTTTGTTTATAGAACTAGGTTATACTTCTTAAATTTGCAATTATATACTTTAAATACCCATTAAGTATATTAAATAAATTGTACCCATTAAGTATATTAAATAAATTTTAAATTAAAGAAATATTTGAACATTTTAATTTAGTAGGTAATTGCGATCCAATTCATACATAAATTCGTTTTGATGCAGCTAAATGCAAGGCATTTGATAACAAAGTAAAAATTTGTTAATTAGATAATCACATTTAACATAAACAGACTGGGCATTAAATATCAAACTCACTTATGGTGAAGTTTGCCAACACAATATATCACAATCTTAATATTTTACTGACAAATAAAAATATATATGTATGAAACATATACTGATAAAATGCTGTGATAGATGTGCTTTCAATGATTTTCTTTCAAGACATTTGTTTTATAAAAATTTTAATAGACTTTACTTAACTGATTTAGTAAAAATAAATTATTCTCTCTGAGAGATAATTACGAGGGCACTTTTAAGTTGGAGATAATAATAAGATACCTAACTTTTAAAATAATTTCAATCATTTAAAAATAAATTTATACTATAAGAAGTACAAAATTAAACGAGCTTTCTCAATTAATATAAGGGAAAGAAGTTTTCTGTAATGATTTTAAATGGAGAAAATAAGAGGGAGAGGGTTTAAAGTTAGTTGCTCATTGAGTTTTATATTTGGGAGTTTCAGTAAATCAATATTATAAATAAACCAACAAAAAATTTAAGATAAATTTGCTGCATCAAAATAATGTGAGATTTTATAAGAATTGATCATTTTAATTTTAAGAGAAAATTTTTAAAAGACGCATTTTAAAATTAAGTTGTATAAACATTACAGATATATATAATATAAATTAATATTGATTTAGAAAACAAAGTAAGCTAGAATCAGAGGCTTGGGGCAAATTGGAGGTTATCTCACCCAATCGGTAGACGTTCCATGGCTTGAAAAAGACAGTTATAAAATCAAATCATTTAGCAGGCTTCCTTGACACAGTACAGTCTTGGGCTAGGTGGTGAGAGCACTGGAATAGCATTGTGATGAGCTGGTGGAACAGAGCTCTGAAAAGCAAATGGCCAATCTTTTTACTCCCTCATTTTTTAGGCAGAAAATACTATAAACACTCCCTTCAATGAACTGTTCTTCAATCCCCCCCTTATCAATATTTTCTACTATTTATCTGACCTGCCTTTATCTATTAGGATTCAATCTATATTGACAACTATGAATTGCAATTGCTCTAAGCGGTCTCTGAGGTTGGTGTCTGCTTGGGCAGGAAATCTACAATCCTGTTAATTAAAAGAAAACAGCAACAAACATGATTAAGTTTATCAGTCGTAGTAATAACAAAGCCTATTTAATTAAGATTAAAGAAAATGTAGATTTTATTCACAAAATTTTTAGGAATTTGATATATTCTATAAATAATATGATGACTTTCAAACCTGATATTTGATATAAAACAGAAATACAAATTTACAAAATTCCTTACAAATATTAGATTGTTTACATAATTGATCCTTTAATGTACATTTATCAAAAGATAAATATAAAATGTTACCAACTGATTAATTGAAAAAAAAAGAACTTTAATGAAAGAATTTAAAATATTTGCAACATTTTATAGATATCTAGGATTCAATTATTTACTCAGTGCCAATTTAATAAAATGAACATAATATACATTTCTACAAATATAAAATAAATAAACTATTCTAAAAAGGTTAGTTTTAATCATAAAATAAAAATTAGATAAAAGATTATAATATTGATTATAAATATACTACCACCTATTATGAGATGGGTGTCAGTTAATATACAAGACTGGGTTCAAACCCATACTAGTGCTGATGACATTGGCACTAGGTGAAGCGGAAATATGTACTATATTTTCAGCTTCCTCCAGTTATAGTGAATAAAAGAAATACTATAAATATATTTTTGTTGCCAAGCAAATTCAAGAAAAGTAACAGAAAAAAGAAGTGATTTGCATATTGCTTTTATTGATTTGGTCATGGCATTTAATTCAGTTAATCACATGATCTATGGTATTGTTTGAAATAAATTGATTGTCTACCAAAATTTATTTATATTATACAGTTTTTATGTATTGGATTGAAAGGAAATGTTATTACTCTAGGCATTTGAAATGAAACCTAAGGTTAAAGAAAGGTGTGATTTGCTCCAATATTGTGCCAATTTTTGAGATATTTGCCTTTGGAATTGTTTATAGGTGTCTTAAAGAAACAGAAATCAAGATATATGATATGAAATTTTTACTCTGAATTTATTAAAAGTAAATACACAAATTTCTTAGATTCTTGATTTACATTATGCTGATGATTGTGTTATATTTTTGCCAGCTAGCAAAATGATTTAAGAATTTACTTAATGTTTTGAATCCATCATATAAAGTTTTTGGTTTAATAATGGGTGTTCAAAAACAACCAAGTTTTTTCACCCATTGGCAATAGAAAAATGCTGACCAACTTTCAGTTTGGATGATTATCAACTTGAGAATGTTAATCAATTTGAATATCTCAGTTGCTTTATCAGTAGAAAAGTTGGCTTAGATGTTAAATTAATACATTGTACAGGCTTAAACCTACATTTATATATGTAATATATGTGGGATTTGAACTCAGACTTTCACATGACCCACTACTCTCAGTGCCATATTATATTGCTGACCCACCTGATCACACACATGTTGTAAAGATAAATAATCACCAAGGTACATATTTCGGGCTAAACCAGCACTCATCAGTGTTAAGTATAACTCCAATATGCTGCTGCTTTTTAACAAGTTGAAAGTTAGAATATTTCATCAGAGGAAAATAACTATTGTATTTAACCCAACTGAATGTAGAGCTGTTATTTCACCTAATTTATTGTATGGCAGTGAAACTTGAACACCCTGTCAACATAATGTAAAGGCATTAGAAAAGTTTCATTTAAGAATAGTCCATAAAATTTTAAAAATACAATGCCAAAATAATAAAACAAATCAATGTGTTCTTCAATTTCATTAATGTGATACTATAGAGTCACTATTGTAAAATCATTCTTTAATTGAATTGGACATGTAAAACAAAGGACCAATGCAAGACTTTATATAAAGGTGTTTTATACTGAATATGAACATGGTTTTCATGGGAAAGATAGACCTTGTGTATGATAATGTAATTATCTCAAAGATATTTTAAAGAAGTGTGATATTGATTGTTTTCATTGGGAAGATAATGTAAAGAATAGAATGCATTGAAGAGCTACAGTTAGACATGGTGCTAAAATATTTTTTAAACTCTTCTGCTGAACAAATTAAAAGACAACATTGTAAAATAGCAAATAAATAGAAAAATAAAGTGTATTTTATATTGAGCAAATATTATTGTTTTTTTTTTCATGTGTCAAAGCATTGGCCAGGAAGCAAGCCCATGAACCTGGGACAACTGTTTTTTTTCTTTTCTGTTTTTTTTTGGGGGAGGAGGGGGAATTAGAATGGTTGTATTTGTTTACAAAAGGCTTCTGTAGGTATGTATTTATTAAAAAATGAAAATGCAAATTTATTAATAATGTAGAGAAAGAAATAATATATCCATATAATTTTATAGATTTATAAAATAAATTTTTATAAGCAATATCACTGATTAGTATATTATAGGATGTATGTGTGCATACTATTTATAAATACATATATGAACAAACAACTCTAACGCCATCTATAATTAGATTAAATAATCAACAATTACCAAAGATAGTCCATTTAAATTCATGTCTCCAGACTGATTTCTGTTTTTTGCCTTTTTTAGTGGGGATTGGGATTCAGAGCTTGAAGTAATGCAGTTATGCTTCTATTAACTAACTTTAATTCTTTTTTTTTATTTAATATAAAAGCCTAAAAATTGAAAACATTCTGAAATTTTGAACCAAGCCTATCTGCTTGATCAGTTATATAGAACTAACTCCAGGTCATTAATTATATATTTTAGTACCTTCAGATATTTATTAACTGTAAGACCTACATCCTATGACTAGAAATGTTAATTCATTTTTTTTATTTTATCTACTATATGATAGATCTACTTCTGTGTCATCTAAAGTGATTTTCATATGCTAATACATTTGAATCTCTATCTCTACATGAGTTTTTGACTTTTTATTGATAAGATCATTACATCTTAGATGATCATTGAATGCATGATCATGTAACCAGATTTTATTATTTATCATTGGGTTTTATTTGTAATTAACAAATCAGTTTGGAATTTTTATTTTTATTTTGTCTTTAGAAATTTTTAAATTTTTTTCTTCTTTGCTTCTTTAAAAGTAAGGAAGGGAGTAGAAAAATATGGTCTTGACTTCCAATTTATCATAGTAATACTACTACAACTTAATTTATAAATTCAATGTGTCACCAAAATCTAGCTTTATAAAGTGTTTTAAAAATAGATAAAAGGAAACATTTTTCCATCCCATCGTGCATTACAATAGTTTTTTTTTTTTAACTTGTTAGAAATTAATTTTAAAATAAACTTTGTTCTTCATTGATCTTATTGTTAAAATGCTTTTATCTGAAAAGCAAATAGACACATTCAATTTGGAGATATTCATTTAAATTGATGTATTATTGTTTTTAGTTTTTAATTTTAAAAAAAATCTCCTATGTATGATGAAGAAAATAAAATGGGTGGAGTTTTTGGTGATTTTGCATTGTTTATGCATACTGCCAATAAAATATTTAGTTTAAAATGAAAGCCATGATGATGCCTTTTATTTTTTGGATTTTTATGAAGTCAAAAAGTAAATAACTATTGGACAAGGGAAGTGGGAATCCAAATCCATATGAAAGAAGTTTTTATTTTAACCTCTATTGTTTGTTAATTTGTTGTTGTTTTAAAGCCATCCAGTTTATTTGGGGGGGTTGTTTGATTTAATGTGTACTAACACAATTCTCTATCTTCTCTCCCATTCCTTCCACCCTCTCCTCAAAAAGCAAAAGAAGAAATTTAATCATTTTTGAAGACAAATAATAATAAGAAAAATGCCCAAACAAATCTGTTAAGTACAAATCAAATGAGGTTTTTTAAAATTCTACATTGATTAATTTTGTAAATCAATATTAGATAATATTATGATGGTAAGAAATTCAAAGAAACTCAAAACTTCTGACAATATTTTTCCTCCTTTCTTCCATTCCCACTTCTGTTTTCTCAAAACCAAAGTAGAAATTGAAAAGACAAATAATACTAAAAGCTTACAAAAAAAGACCTATTAGTAAAAAGTCAGAAATTTTAGATTCCACTTCCAATTTATAAATTATGATAAATCATTTTTCCAAATCCAAAAAACCTTCTGTTGATTGATTACTCATCCCAGTATTTTTTTCATGACATTAAAGCAATGTTTAACAATAAATTAAAGATAAAATGTAATGTAGATAGCTGACTAGATTAGTACCTTCAAATTTTTGTAAGTCACTATATAACTAATGTGTTGATTAAAGATGGTATTGCAGTCAGTTTGGAGAGAGGGCATACTCTTATATTTTGCATATAGTTGAAAAGTGATAACAGATAAACTGATCTATTTTTTTAATAATTTAACTTAATCATAAATGAATTTCTCTATACAAATTGCAACCTATATATATATTCTATATCATGATTCTAAATATAAAATAGATTAGGTGTTGCATAAATTTATATCTAAATGTTCCAAAAGGCAGATATTAGTGAAGCTAATTATGATACTAAGATTAATGGCTGAGTGCTTTCAAGAAACTTTATCTTTTTATAATCATAGCCAACAAGTTGAATGAGCACAATGGAAAATGGGTGTGATGAATATTTAAATTTATGCAAAGTGGGTTAGAGAGTCCACTTTTTGGAGAAACTGAAGCATGCTTCCTTTCAGTTTATAGATGGATGTTATTAGCTATAAACCAGACGAAAGCATGCTTTTCTCACTCCAATAGTGACTCTCTAACTCACTTTGCATAAATTTAAATATTCATCTTACACAATTTTCATTGTGCTTATTCCACTGACAAGCTATGATTATGAGGAGATAAATGTCTAAAAACTGCTTAGTCATTAATCATATTAATTGTTTAATTGGGAAGCTTACATTTTTCTTACTATAAATTTCTATCATTTTTTATGATTTTTTTTTTTTTTGAGAATAAGCATTTAATATATAATAGCAAACATTTTTTCTCTATATTTCAAAACAATTGATAATTAATTTATATCACATACATTCATTTAGAAAATGAATAAATATGTTTTGATTTCCATTATATCAGGATGAATGATCTAAAATTGATCAGATATTAGAAGTTTTTGAATTTATAAAATTCAGTTTAACAGAATATATCAAAAGTACTTGAAATGCTTAGCTAAAATTCTAAAAATGAAACATCATACAATATTATAATGATCATTTATTAGAAAAAATGAAGGCATTTTTGAAAGGTCACAAAAAACTTTCTCAACTAACTATTAGCATATTTGCTCTATTCAGAGCCATCTACTGTAAATATGAGTAATCAATAATATGGGATGTGAATGTATAGCTCTATTATTTGATATTCATTAACTGCTTAATCTTACAGTAGAAAACTTTGGGGTAAGCTGAAGAGAACTGTTCTGGGAAACTTTTTTTAAATGTCACTATTATACTCAGGAGTTGTTTGTATTTAAATACAATTTCCAGCTGAGGAAAGTAACAAATAATTTCAGATCAATTAAATGAACTTATTATGATCCATCCACCAACTTAATGCTCAAATATCACCCTGACCTCCCCAACAACTCTTTATATGGCTAGTTATAGCAATATAATTTTTACCTCTCTCTGCAACTTCCTAGCAGCTTCAATGAGTAATAATAATTGTTCAGAATGATAGTGCATATTACATCCTTATCCTGTGCTGTCATATCCATTATCTCCCAGACTAATTTAAAGGGAGGAGATTTGCATTTTAGACCAGTGAACTTGGCCTTTTAGAAGTTAATACATTCTCCTTCCATTACCCATTATTTACATCTCTGTTTTACTATTAAGCTATCAGATTAAGCTAAAAACGTATAAATGTTTTCAGTCTAAGCCAACTAGCTTGAATAGTCATATAATCTTAAACTAGTTCATTTTCTATGTATTATGGTACTGTTAGCTTTTAACATCTATGACCACTTTTATCCTTTAATCAGGTTTTAGTCTAAACAATGAAATATCACCTGATCCCATCATGGAAGCAAGATAAAGTTGTCCATAGTTATTAAAAATCAAGGGATGCCATAATACACACAAACTGGACTGGTTCCACATCTATATGTGCATACTCGGGCAAATTGGCTTAGATTGAAAACATTTATATGTTTTTTTAGTTTGAGCTGATAGCTTGATAGTATTGTATAGAGATAAATGATGAATGCTGGAAGAAAAGTGCATTAATTCTGAAAGGTCCTGGTGCACTAATCCAAAATCCAAAGCTCCTCATGATAAATATCATAAGTTTGAAACTAGTCAGGGGATATTCAATAGGACAGCAAAGAATATGAATTTAATAGCACTATTATTTGGCATCTATTGTTATTTATTAAAGCTTACAATAAGTGACATCGAGATGGTAAAAAATTATGCTGTTATAACAGTATGTATAATCTAGAATCAGTTATTTTATTGGTTTATTATTTTTTTAAAACCTGTTAAAAATATGTTTTAATTTTTTTATTTTATTTCAAATATGGATTTACTAACTATCTTAAAACGTATTGAATAATTAAAATTAAAACAAATGTGTCTAATTAAAAATTAATATAATTTCTGCCATAAATTATTTGTTATATGCGTTGGGGAAAATTATATTACTACAAAATAATCTTGATTTTTTTATATTCTTTAATTAACGGTATTTCCTAATTTAGCTTAATATTCAAATCATTATAATGTTAAAAACTTCCTACATTTTAAGTTGAATCTAAAACTTGAGTTTATCTGGATTCTTATGACTCGATAAATAAAATCTATTGATTTTCAAGCTTTATTTGAGATTTAAGTTTTAATGGAAATTTTAATGGGAGTAAAAAAAATGACTAAATATTGATCATTGGAAATCAATACAGATTTTAAATCGTTCAATAAAATTTTTATTGAACAACCTGAGGCTATTAGAAATATTGTTTGTTTTGTAATAAGAATTTTAAAAAGAAAGTAAATAGAACTGCTAATTGGTAAAATGATTGTATTTCCAGTGATTCGTTTTAATCTACAAAATCTCTTTTATTTTTTTGACTTCAAATTTAATGTTTTCACCTTTGATGTTCAACCTTGAGAAAACTATTTATAAACATTAGATTGCAAATTATTATATATTTAATATTAGAATTAGTGGAGTCTTTACTGATTGAGAGGTCACATGGCAGCTCAAGTTCAGTATGATAGGTTGAGATACTGAAATCTTTTGTTAAATGCGTTAATTAGCACATATTAAAAATCAAATGGTTAACCATTAGGAGTTCCACTTTACCATTGCACTAATCCATACAGAGCTGTGTAGCATGTGATAGTCTTAAGGACTTAAGTTTGTAGATCAAAGCGTTGATACTCAGATGTTGTATATATAAACTATATATATTGTAACAGGAACTGAGTTCAAACCCTGTCACAAAAGAAGGGAAAGGTGCTAAGAAAGTGTGTTATTATTATTACTTCTTGTTTTATTTATTATTTATTAATTGGGAGAAAGCATACAGACATGTATTTTTTGGAGTATAAAAGAGTGGCAATGGTTAGGGACTAATCTCATTAATGGCACACATGTATATAGATGAGTTTTATTTTAAAATAGAATTTTAAAATCATGTAAAAAGGTTTTGATTGGTTTTTTTTTTTTGTCTTTTCTGGTGATCTAAGAGATTAATTAGCCAAATGTTTTTTTTTTTATTTTTAGAAACAGGTGGTACTAATCTTTGTTTTACTATCTTGTTCTATCTAAACAAATTGGTTTTATTTTAAATATGTGGACATCGTTAAATTAGTTTTAATTAAAGAAGAAAAGGAAATAAGCAGGGGAATATGGAATATACTATATAAATTAAATTCTTTTGTTGTCTTTTGTCCAATTTTTAATTAAACAAGGGAAAGTGTGTGGATTCGCATCCCAGCCGATGCTATGACATATGGAAAAAAAACAAGCGAAAGTGAATCTCAAAGTTAAAGATAAGAAAAATGAAGAAAAATCTATACGGCTAAGTGGTTCTTCTTTTTTGTGTTTTCTCTTCAGAAAAAAAATATATAATAGTTTTAGGAACACAGAAGAAAATTTTTAAAAAAAATTATTAATAATTAGTCGACTGAGGAGAAGGCAATATGTTTTTATCAATTGGTCAATAACATTGCAAAGAGAAAAAGAAATTAATAATTTCATGGTGAAAAAAGAGAAGGATTTAAAACAAATTGTTGTCATGGACCTCACATTTTTGTACAAGGAATTTTAAACTGAAAATAAAACTTTTGAAGAAAAACCTCATGGATCATATGGGGTAGAGTGTTAATCATGCTGGAGTTCATATTTATGCCCTCAGCTTTCTCTACCATCGGTGCCATGAAGGCCCATTTTGTCATCCACTAGCCCAACTCATTATCATTAATCATTAGCCTGATAACTGGATCTAGTGTATTACATTTACCATCCTTGGAAATTGAAAGAAAAAAAGCAAGAGAAAATGTCATTTAGAGATAAACTCAACAACTGGAATACATGAGAAGAAAAGATGGCCTCTAAGCCCTGCAGATGACAGATCCTGGGATCGTAAGGTACTGAGTGCACTCAAAAACAGATCTGCATATCTTATTTCTTTCATAAATACCAATGAATATAAAGCTGTATAAGTCTTAACTCATAAACTTTAACTAAATCAAGCCATGCAACAATATTTATATATCTTTTGTGTGTTTTGTGTATATGTATATTTCTTTTATCTTTATAATTGTAATTAATAAAAGTCATAATGCTTTATCTTATACATGATTTGTGCCATGTTATTCAAATGATGAATAATAATTATTTCTCAAATTAAAGTAGTTTTCTTTTTCTTAATTTCAACCCCCTATGTTGCACCTTACTTGTTTATGTTATCATTAGGTTAAGCAATATATTGTGTATGTGTCAGCATGCATTCAATAAATAATAGAGTTTAGCTAGGTTAGATAAAAAGGTGCAGGAAAGGTTAATCATCTCAGTTTTGGCTATATTGGGAATGGAATTGGATGAGTAGTTATAAAAGAAAGGGTATTTGCTTAAAAGTCAGATTACTTACCGCATTTTTTTTTTGGTGTATTCACTATCACCCGCTGAGAACAAGCTAGTTCAAGATGGGCATAAATCAATATTGCTTAGTCTGACAAATCACTGGTAGATCCTATGATTCTTGCTAACAAGCAGGACTGGTGCATGGTAACAAAAAAAACTGTTGACCATAAACATAGTAATCTACGAAGACAGGAAATATACAATGGGTAAGGATAAATTTAGCCAAGATTACCAATGCACACATGATATCTTTATGGCTGGTTTCTTTCCTCTACCTTTAGAATGACCCATCAACAGGGAAAATTTTGATAGAAAGGTGAATGACCCATAATGTGGGAAAACTTTGCATGGGGAAAAGGTCATGAAAAACAAACTATAAAAGTATATGCAGATAAATAATAACTATTAGAATTTGTTTGTGTTGATGTGACTTTCTGAGTGCAGATCAATTCCAATCCATCAAATAAACATTTGCATGGAGGATTACAATATATATCTATACACACTCTTATGATTTGAGAAAGAAGTTCTGAGAAAAGTATTTGTTATTGTACTGACTCATTATTTAGTTTTTATATTTTTATTACATGGAAGCTTCTGGAAATAATACAATGAATTTATATATATATATATATTATAACAGGTTTGTTATATAGCACCCAATAATATAGTGTGTGTGCACAAATATATATATATAAAGTTGAATGGAAAAGTATAAATAAACACAGACAAATTTTTGTAGATATTTTCTACATTTCATTTGGAATAATAATGACTGTAAAGGGTTAAACAATTCTGAATTTAAAACAGAATTTTATTATTAATTAAAACATTTAAAAAGGTCTAAATAAATTATTATTATTATTATTATTATTATTATTATTATTATTATTATTATTATTATTATTATTCTGATTTTGAAATTTAAAAATAAGCATGTTTTCTGATAATTGTAAAAATGTCTATTTTTGAAATCTTTTAATTAATTGATAAATCTCTAAGTAAAATCATGAATATCACACATTGATAAAACTTCAAATGTGTTTTCAAAAAGATTAGATAGATTAAAAACAGTCACTATGTTTTTATCACCTGACCCAACCAAGATTATAAAAATATTGATAAAAATATCAATTCAATTTGGCTTGTAATTTGTGTAAGAACTGGCCAGAAGGCTTGGCTAATAATATTTTTGAAAAGCAGAATAGCTAGTTGCAGAATTAGTGAGCAGAGTTGGACAGAGCTCCCATGAAAATGTAGCTGAAGTCAAGGCAGGAGATCCAGCAACAGTCTACAGTTCAATGGTGAAGTTTGAATTCACATGGAGAAAAATGGCCCACTTTTTATGTTGACATTTATAGCTACAGATTTGTGCTGAGGACAGTTGCTTGCCAGAAATCTATCAAACCAAGACATATTGTCAAGCCCTAGACAGAAGGGAGCTCATGGAATGTCAACATACCTGATTATACTTTTCTAATGATGACAATTACCTGAATTATACTCTACCTGATGCTGACAATTGCCTGGATTATATTTTTCTGATGATGAGGACAATCACAAAAACTAAGCTTACCAAGAGGAAGCTTGAAGATTTGGTATATGTATGCTATTTCAGCTATATGCAGAAAAAAGCATAGATAAACGTATATACAATGGTGAATAGCATTATATATAATGTGAATGAAATTTTAAATATGTTTTTTTAATAATGCATTTTAAAATGACTTTCTTATAGTCAAGCATTGGTGGTTGAGAGGGCAGTGCAATGGCCTTACAAGCAGTTGTCCCAGGTTAGCAGGTTCGCTTTCTGGCCAATGCAATGACACATGAAAAAAATGGCACTCTAAAAGTGAGATATATATAATCTATAAAGATTATTTGAAATCATTTATTGAGAAACAAAAAGGCATTTTGAAATTTATAATTTTTAATTGTAAAAATAATTTTATTTTTTGTTTATTAGAAATAATAATAATAATTAAGAGATATTCTAAAAGTGAAATAAACACAAATAATTGTGTATGGATTAAAAATTAAGAGTCAAGATTAATTCTTTGACCATCTTACTTAAAGGAAAAAGACTTCAGGAGTCTTTTTGGATTGGAAAAATTATATACCTGCTATATTAATTTTAAAGATGACTCTATATTATTCTAACAATGTAATAATTACTTAACATAGGCTGTTAAAGGTTAATTTTATTTTTGAAAAAAAGAAAGAAAATCTAAAAGCATCATAATTAATTAAAACCTGATTTTATTTTCAATAAGAAAAGCACTTTTACAACCTTTCAAAAAAAAGAAGAAAGAAAGCTGTAATAGAATTTGATAAACTGATAGTTTTTTTAAAAGAAAAAAACTGATAACTAATTTTAAATTATATCTATATTTTGTTTATACACATGTATATGTGTGAAATTTATGCATGTTTTCCAAATGGAATTAATTAGGAAAATATAATATTATTATTGTAACAAATTAAAATAAAATATATGTAAAATGTAATCATTTTTTGACATTATTGAATATCAATTGAAATATATTAATTGTATATTATAAATCGTGCATCTGTGTGCATATAAAATGTAAACCATAGTAATAACTTGAATTGAGTATAGTAATTTTGTAAATCACAAATGTGATAAATTTTTAATATACGTTAGTCAAAATCAGAAGACTTAATTGATAAGTACAATCTTATTCTAAACCTTAATATTATTTATTGTTAATAAATGTGTTCAGTTATGAAAATTATTTCAATGATTCTAAATATTTTTAGAATATCTATTTCCATCATCTCTTGGTCACATTCAGTAATGAGCTTGTGTTCTCCTGAGTTGGATTCATGCAGTAACTGCTGATATATAAATGAAATGTACTTTTGGGCATACAGATGATGATGATGATGATGATGATTGATAACATTATGATTGGTGCTAAGAATATATTCTTTAAAGCCCATGCACTTAGCCAGTACAAGTGGCCAGAGCATTGATAATGATCAGCATGTTTTAATGTCCCAGCATTGTATGAGCGTTTAGTTTGTGCCTCCAGATTAATGGTTAAATAATTGCCCCAAGATGGCAAGGGCTCAATAGTTAGCCTAGTCTGCAGGAGACCCATTTTTAATCCAGTCACCAGAGTGACTGTTGATTTATTTATTTATATTATACTAATACAGCCACAAGAAGGTTATTAATTTATTATGCTGATGTAGTTTGACTGATGCATCATTCATGATGATGAATGGTTTCTTATTACTTGAATAATGCTTCCTTTTATTTATTATAATGTTGATTGATTTATAATTATACTATTAGTTGCTCTAAGAAGTTAACAGAGGAGTAGCTGGTTGATCTCTCAGAGATCTCTTGATCTCATGCTCTTAAATATATAACATTGCTCTTTAAATATATTGTAACCAGTTGGGTTACATAGCAGACATTAATGTAGTGTGTGTGCATATATATATATACCTGGGTCTCATTTTACACAATAGATAGGTTCCTCAGAAAACACGTGCAAATGAAATTGTGCAGAAATAGACGTAACTTACATTGAAAAAAAGGGATGCAGTCTGTGATTTTTCAAAATTCGCATAAAAGCAAAGCACCAATGTAAAATTACTTTAAAATTCACGCAAAAAAAAAATAAGGAAATAAAATGACTAATAAAAAATTTCAAATTTGAAAAAAATTGATACAAGACAAACTTTTTTTAACTATAATATTTAATTTTATTCAAAATAATATATTTTTATGCATAATTTACAGTAAAGTAATTTACATTTTTTTATACACATTTTAATTATTATCGCTATTTGCCCAAAAACACATTCATTTGCAAACAAGTAAAAAATCAGATTCTCATGTGATGTGATGTGATGTATTTGGCTTCTCCTTAAATGAAGTCAAGAATATCTCAGCAATTATTCTCACAAGAGGAAATATAACTAGCACCAAGTTCACGATGATTTTAATAATTGTTTATGAACTTAGACTTATGATAATAAAAAGGCATTTATTCACCACTGCTGGGGAAAATTTATTTAAAACTAACAACTAAAAATTAAATTCTTATTTTTGTCTTTAATTTTCAATTCCATTTAAAAAACAAATTTCGTTTTACATCACATTAATTTCAAGTTGCCTGTAAGTAATTTTTAAATTGTTAATTACAATTAAAAATCAGTTTTTCATTGTGCCCACTGCTATTACTGACCTTTTAAAAATAAACTTGTGGACACTAAATGATTAATAATTGATTACATTCTTTTTTAAAAAGCAAAAACAGAATGTGATTTAAAATGCAAAATTAACACGCACAATGTTTGAACAAATTTACATTATAATCTTGTAAAATTTAATGTGTGTATACATAAAATGTGGAAATCATGATTTTAATTTCATTATTGCATAAAATCTTACTATTATAAAGCACTGAAAATATTGAAATTACTAAGATGAAAGTCAAATTCCAATAATGTGCTATTACTTTCAATATAACGTAAGTGCGCAAAATTTATTATTTAAAGTAATAGCGCATTATTGGAGGTCGACTTCCGGTGAAACACGAATCGCGTAACTTCAAAATCATGTTAAATAAGTCCGCATAGAAAGAGACCCAGGTATATATATATAAAGTTCAAAAGGAAAACTAGAAATAAACACAGACAAAAATTATAGTAGATATTTTCTACATTCACTGAAATAAAAATAATAATAAATAATAACTCTGATTTAAAGTAAAATTTTGTTATGGATTAAACTTTTAAAATGGTCTGATAAATAATATTTGTAATTCTGATTTTGAAATTTAAAAAAAAAGAAAAAATAAGCATAATTTATTTTTAAAATCTTTTAATTAAAACTTGTACAAAATATCTTTTTAAATTAATGCTTGTTTGCATTTCTACTATGTAGTTAAAAATCTTTGTAGATGAAAAATTCTAAAGGATTATCACACCTTTGGTCAAATTGCAAAAATTAAAGTAAAAACATGAATATCACACTTTGATAGAAATTTCTAGCTTGTTTTCAAATGGATTAAACAGATTGAAAACAGCCACTGTGTTTTTGTCACCTGACCTAACCATGGTTATAAAAGACTGATTAAAAAAAATATCAGTTAGTTTTTCTGGCAGTTTTGTAAGAGTTGACCAGAGGAGTCTGGTTATAATATTTTAAGCAGTGGCCAACTAGGCCAACTGCAAAATTCTGCTTGCAGTTTTGTAAGAGTTGGTCAGAAGAGTTTTTAATATTTTAAGCAGTGGCTAACTAGGCCAACTGCAAAGTCTGGGTAATGATTTTTGAAGAGAAGAGTCTGGAGAGTGATTTTTGAAGAGAACAGTTTGGCATGCAGTTTTGTAAGAGTTAGCAGAAGGGCTAGCTGTAAAGTTGGCTTAAATATTTTGTGAAGAGTTGGTAACTGTAGCAGAAAATGGCCATAGTAAAGCTAGCTGCAAAGATGGCTAGAATAATTATCAAGAAAACTGTCATGAGGATTTAAGAATGCAAGAAAGTGGCTGCTCTACAGTTCACTGGTGGAGTTTGAATTTACATGGAGAAAAAGGGTCAAGATTCTTTGTAATTCATAGCCTTAAAAGTGTTCTGGAAAAACAGCTTGCTGACCTGAAGCTTACAAAATCCCAGTATAAGTGAAACTGACTACAGAAAGGAAAAAGCCAACCATACCTGGATTATGTACTTTTACCTGATGGTGGTAATTGCCTGGATTGACCAAAAAAACAACTTGTCCAAGAGAAACACCAGCTGAATAAAGAAATAGTTATATGTATGCTGCTGTGTCTACATATGTGAAGAGAAGCACAGGTAAACATGTATACAAAAGTGAGTTGTTTTTAAATAATTCATTTGGGAAGACATTTTAAATCTATATTTTTAAAAAAAGTAAAGTCATTTATAGAAAGCTTTCTAATCTCTCAAAAATTGACTATACTTTTTTTTTAAAATAAAAAAAGAGTAAAGAAAGCTGTAATAGAATTTGATAAAGTGATTTTTTTTAATATTGATTAAATATGTAAATTTTATGTAAAAATTATTATTTATTGTTTGACAAAATTAAATTTATAAATAATCTGTGCAATTCTATGTACGTGTTTTAGTAAACCTAGCTTAAGGATCTGTATTTTTTAAAATATAATTTAAAAGCTTAATCATGTATTATTGTAGGTTAAGTCAAATATGTTTAGAAATTACCCACACATGCATGTATGTGTGTCTATATAGATGAATGCTTGTAAAGTATAACACATAAAATTTAATCATTTTTTTATAATTATTTTATATCAACTGAAATATATTAATTGTATATTAGAAATCATGCAACTGTGCACACATATATGTAAATTAATGTAACAATTTGAATTTTGAATAACAATTATGTAAATTACAATGTGACAATATGAAATTTTGTATAGTAACCAAAATTAGACCTTAAATATCATTTATTTTTTTGTTATTAATAAACTTATATTTAATTGTTAAAATTGTTTCCATCATCTCTTGGTCACATACAGTAATAGAGCTTATGTTCTCTGAGCTAAATTCGTGCACGGGATGAATTTATGAATGGGGATATATATTTAGTGCTTTTGGGGCATCCAGCAATGATCAATCATCATCTTGGTTGGCGCAAAAGAGAATACTCTTTAAAGCCCATGCACTATATTTTATTTTAGTTCAGTCTTACTTAAAAGTTAAGTTTATAGTCGGCCAGTACAAGTGGTCTGAGCATTGATGATGATCAGCCTGTTTTAAATGTGCCAGTATTATTGTTTTGATTTCTGATTGTTGTGTATTTTAATGGATGGTCACTAAGCTGGTGCATCCAAGTTATGTTTAAATAATTGTCCAAGCTGGCAAAGGCTCAATAGTTAGCCTGGTCTACAGAAGACCCATTTCCAATCCAGTCACAAGGTTGATTGTTTTATATTTTTTATTGTTCAAATCCAGCAACAAGATTGACTGTTGATTTTATTCTGATTTATTGTACTGATTTGTTTATTCCCATCAATGATGATGATGAATGATTATTTATTTTGAGTGTTAGTATTACTTATAATTACTTTTTGATAATGCTGGTTGATATATGATTGATGTATAGTTTTCTTAGTTGCTCATCTGAGTTAGCTGGCTGATCTCTCAATAATCTCAGAGATTCTCTAATCTCATTTTATTATTAAATATTTTTTACTTAAATATACTTTTTGTAAATATTTTATTTTAAATGGACTGGGAGTGATGATGTTTTTCCATCACCCCAGCTCCACCACACTTCTCACCCCATGTTCACTCCATATTTTTGATACCCCCCATCCTGTTACAATATATAATTGCTTATATATTTTTTTAGATGTTAAACATTACTTTAATATTTTTTTAATAATATCTCAGTTTAAAATTACTTTAATATTATATTATTTTTTTGCTATCATCCTATTATCATCCCAGGGATGACCACCTCATCTTTCACATCCTGTTACAATATATTGTAACATTACACTATTATTGTAAATTGGTTATTCTAAATTTAAAACTGTAAAAATGTTATCGGCTTTAATTTTTATAGTTAATAAAATGCATTCATTGTTGTCATTGGCTGTAGAGCATAGAATATAATCGTTATCACATTTACATAGTCTTCCATAACAACATTCATAAGAAATATAATGTTATAAAGCATTTTAAATGACTTTCTAGGCAGATTTTTTTTAATAGACTTCTATATTTATATAAAGAAATACATATGCTTTTATTGCTATTCTTATTAAGGAATAAAATTATCAATTTTATAAACAAATCAAAAGAAGTGCTACATGCATAAAACAAATAATTCAAAAATAGAAACATAAAACAGAATGATAAATCCAACATTACATTTTAATTAGGTATAAAATAAATAGTACTTACATTTTATATGTTGTGTATGGAGGGAGAGGTTTTTATGTATTAAAATGTAGTAAAAAATAATTGAGTTAGATTTTTATTTAGCAAACATTGATTTAGTTGCTAGAATGTTTATTAAAAAAGTAAATTATTTATTAAAAGTCCATTTAAATTTGTTCAGAATCAATATCTGAGAACTTTAAGGTTTATGATTTACTCTTTTTTTTTTTCATATGTTAAATGCGTTGGCCAGGAAGCGAACCCAGGCCAGCTGCTTGGAAGGCAGAATATGCTAACCATTAGGCCAACAACACTTGCCTTACTTATTTTGAATAAATATTTGTTAAAAAAAAATTTTTTTAAACCCAGAAGTAAAAGTATTTATTGTCTTGGTTTAAAAAATCTTAATTCTAACATTTTGAGAAGCAAAAACTATAACAATCTTTCCAGAAAAACCAAGAAACTCCAATGCATGATGGAGAATATTATATCATTCAGACATGTGATCACTGGTATAAAAAGTGGGAGTTTAAAAAAATCCAGGCAGTTGCTGTGAATTTTCAGTGCATGTAAGACCTAAACAGGTTCAAAATTTTAAATAACTATTTTGTTTTCATTTATGTGGTGGGAGGCTGAGCTTACTAATAGGCAGTTGCTTTGCTAGATATCTGACATCTCATCATTTTAAGAGAATCTGACTTATCATTCTAGAAGAAAGGTGGACAACAACAGATAACCAAAAAACTATCATTGATTTATTAATTCATTCAGGATTCTTTATTTCAAGAAATCTTATTTATTTTAGTCAAATGTTAGTAGAAAATAGACAAATTGACTTGTAGAATGCTGTCTCACTATTTCAAAAAAATCACTGCACTTTCTTCAATTGAAAGTAATGATAAACAGCTGATGTATGTTTTGAAAAGTTGTATTTCTTAAATTCAAATAAGTTGCTGATATTTGTTTTCTGAAATTATTTATAAAAATAATTATTTTTTCCTCTGCAAGAAAGAATGACTATAAATGTCAATCGTAAATTTATCTCTTTAATTATGAAAGGAATCATTTTTAATGATATTTTTTTAACTCAAATATGCCTCTATGAACTTGCTACTAAAGAAACAAATTTTAGTTCAAAAATAATGAAAATCATTTTATTATGGATAACAAACTATGTGCTTTATCAGAGATACATCGATTAAAGATTGATAAATGAATAGATTCATTTTATATCTCAAATTAATAGAGTACTGAATACTAAATTTTTGGATAAAATTGTAGCTTCTTTTTAAATGAATTAATTTGCTTTATGTAACAAACTATGAATGTGTATCCAGTATTTAAGGAAGTGCATTAAGGATTATCCATGCAAAATAATTGAATAACATTCAAAGGATACTGGATTATGAAGAAATATTTTAATACCATTCCTGAATTGTGGGTTCTTCAAACAAATATTAAATATAATAAATGTTCAAGTTATAAATAATCTTAAAACTGAATTAATATGTTAAATATGGGTTATTTTGGATTAACAAACACCCTAAATGGAAATTTTATTACTCTTTATGCTATTTCCAGAAATGATCTTACAAAAGTGAAATGAATTATACAAAATCGGAAGGATTATTTAATATACTTTCTCATAATCACTTCTTTCTTAGTTAATTAATATTATAATTTGTTAATGTAATAAAATTTTTTCCAAATATTACTATGCTTATGTACAGGTAATATTTTTATTTAATATTATTATTGTTGTTGAGATTGAAAGGTCTTATGTGTAATTTATTAGATTTAGATTGTATAAACGTAATTATCAAATTTATATAAAATTGCTATATTGCAAATATTAATAATATTTTATGGATTCTTAAATGTTCAACTCAAAGCTAAGAGGAGTTAATTATACTTGTATAGATGAGTAAATCTGCAAGGAATATTGTAGGCATCACTCTTACCTGTTAGTATTACTTTTTACTGTTATCTAGTGTGTAACAAGATAATCTAATCAGCTAGTTATATTTTGTGTTAGCAGAATAGCATTCCTAACATTTAAGCCTGCTACTCCATTAAAGAATCCTGAGATCAAATAAATATGCTCAATGTGGTAAATATCATCTAGGACTGATAGGCAATGATTTGTATTTGCTTCCTTTAAAAGAGTGAAAACTTCTCTAACATTTAGTAAATGAAGTTGATGAATTGTTTATTAGTTAGTAAATCCAGCTATTTAAGAATGATTATAAAATATTTGTCTTTATGATTATGATAATTATTCTCCTCCAGTATTTAACTTGAGGATTATTTTAAAATAAGTAAACAACCTATTCCTATTTAATATGAGTGTCCTCACAACGCTGTCTGACAACATACTTGATATATCCTGAATTTAAATTAGATTTAGGAATTGAATAGTAATCTTTATTAGATGTGTTATATTTTATTTGGTCTTGTTATTGATTTTATATTGAGCAATAAAGTAATTGTAAATTTTTTAACTCTTCTCCTGTGTCATTAATTAAAGACACATTGTTACTGCATATTCACGATATTAAAGGTCATATTTAAGATATAAACTTATACATAAAAGTTATCTGGATTGAATACATCATTATTGTATTAACACTATCTGAAACATAAAAGTATTGAATAGGATAGTATATACAAAATCCTTTTTACATTGTCGGTTGTATCCTAGAATGCATAAGTAGACTTGATATTCATGTATTTATTTTTTTATTTTATATAACCCTGAGATACATTATTAATTAACTTTGTATTCAATCTCCTAGTCTTAATTTTAAAACACAGATTAAGTTACTTTTAGTTAGAGCTTAGTTACAAAGTCTACATTTGTCAAGAGACATGTATTATTATAAAACCCTGAGAAATTATTTTATTATATTGATTATTAAAAGTCTAGAACACTCTGGTGTAGGTAAAAATAAATAAAACTTGTATGCATAATAATTGCAAGTGAGAGGTAGTTACCACATAAGCAGAAATCTCAACTGCATTTCCACATTATTGACTTTGATGTATTATCTCAACTGAGATTATGGGTCTCAAATTTTGGACATATCTTGTCTGAAGAATTCTGCAGCAGCATCCTTTATAAGATCTTAATAAATATATATAAATAAATCCTTTTTAATAAAAAGCTCATTGCAGGACAGTATCTTTTAACAGAGAAGATAGTATTTGCTAGGCTTACAATTTTCAGTCAGTTTAAGGGTTTGATCAGTTTTTTACCCCTGTTTTATCCTTAATAGATAAGTATCCATTTTTCAATTAATGTTAGATGGGTTGGCTATAAGTTAGCGATATGAGAGAAAAATCTTAAGCCTTTTGAAAAGAAATGTACTCAACCCAGATTTGAATCCCAGATAGTAGATGTAGTATACAAATGCACTACCTCCACATCATTTATATATATATTTAACCAGGTCCATCAAAGTTGCATATTTATTGCAACTTTTAAAATTTTGTAACTAACTTTTAGTAACTTTGTGACTGCAGTGGCAGACCGGGGCTCTTCAAGCAGAGGAGTAGAATGACATTGATAGATTTACCATCAATGGTACTTATGACCAGATTGAGGCTATACAAAGCACAATCTATAATTATGTTTCCAGATCATAGCTCTCCTCGACTGCTAGATCAATATTCTATATACATAGCACTTTATTTGTTTTGAGTATACAACTCAGGTGCCATCTGACCATATAAATTATATATGGTTGGCATGCTTGGACAGCAGGCCACAAATCTTGCACTTGAAATATACCAACCACATAAAAAATAACTATACTCTTAAATTAATGATGACACAGTGACAGGAGAGAGAGAGAGAGAGAGAGAGTAGACCAAATAACAATTAAGCAAACATTATTTATTTACACATACACATATATCTAACATAATTACATAATAAATTTTACACAAGAAATTATAAATAATTAATCAGGCTAATTTTTACAGTAGTCCTTTTATTAAAGTTCATTTCATTTAAAATAAAGTGTCTAGACTGTTATTTAAAAGTATATATTTACCCAGGTTTTCATTTGTGTATATTTTCCATTGGTTTTGATTCCAACAAGTTTGTTTTTTGGTTCTCCATCAAAGATTTAATGGCTTTCCTTTCAGATTTCTCTTGAACAATAGGAGAGAGAGAGTATGCAGCAACATCTATTTACAATCTAGACATTTGTTCTGGATGTTGGTTCAGGCAAGGCCAGTTGATTTTTTTTTTGCTAATGACTAGGGGCACAAAGCTCAGTTGAATATTTACTAAAATGGCCTAGCAATGCATGTTGCTAGTTCTGTGGCTTCTGCAATAATTTCTGCAGCAGTAATGATTGGCTCTATACTGTATTTATATTTGAAGACCAGAATGACTGAATCAGGACTGAAGGAAGACTGAACTGAACTGGATAATTGAATGAATTAAGCAATGAATAATGTACTGAATCAATAACAGAATGAAGATTGGACTAAAGAATAATAGCCAAGTTGTCATTTTATATCCTAATTCTCCCATTGTTTTAATTTCTTATCATTATTTTTAATTTTGATCGTAACTTGAATATGTTTTTTAATAAATTTTTACATTTCATTTTATCTAATTAATTTTTATATTTTCTTTAATCTAATATTTTTTTCTAGATTAAACTTCTATCTCTTTGTATTACTGAATAGATAGTTTACATAGGTTTTTAATTAATTTAATTGTTAGTTTTACTCTTTTTTTATCAACCAGTAATTTTTTAAACTAATTACATTTTTCGAAAATTTTCTTTTACAAACTAATTTTATTCTAACCTTCCATATTTATTTATTTTTATACATTTTACTTTTTCAATTTATAAAAATGAGAAAATGAGTTTTAAATTTTTTTATTTTAGATTTTTTTCCCCACCCACTTTCAATACTAAAACTTTTCTATTTTAAAAGAGAGAAAAAAATGATGCAATCTTTTGCTTTTGCAAATTTGCATCTCTTAAAACCTACTTTAAAAACATATACTTTTTATTTTTATTAATAATTTAATCATTTATTTTTAAACTATAGTTATGTAATGCTGGTATATGTGTTTGTTTCATAACATTTATCTCACTAGTGTTAGTATATATATATATATATATATATATTAACTATAAAACATTTTAGGTAGCTGGAGATTTCCTAAGTATTGTTAAGGTTTTTTAATATATCTAAGCAATAGTTTATATATAATTTTATTTAATGATGTTCTTTATGAATGATCTTATAGTGAGATGGTTATTGTGTTAGTCTGTCATGATTATGGTTTAGGGTTAAAATCTAAAGTGAAAGGCTTATATTCAACTCATTTAGGTATCAAATATGTTTATATATCAAATATTTTTACATAAAGGAGAGGCAGAAAAAATGCAATATAGGCAGAGCATCATCTCCATATTAGTGAGTCACAAAAACTGATAACAATGATGATCTGGATTGAAACTATCTTTAAAGATATCAAAGACTACTATTATATTATTTATATTTATTTTTAATATTAACATAACATGATTTTCTCAATTTATTATTAACATGTTTTCAAGTGCAGTTCTTTGCACACTTATTGTAATCTTCAATAATCAATTACTACCACATGATAGCACTATATTATTCACATCTATAGACCAGACTTTTGTGCTTATTTTCATCAATTATGATTTAGATAAAAAAATAGGAGATTATAATTACCATAAAATCATGGGTCACTAAAATATACTAAGTGATCTAATGATAGATCTATATAATTGGAACTTCATTGACAAGCACAAAAGCCACAAATCAGTCTGGTATTGTGATTATCATGAACCTAACATCTCATATTTGATGATTACTCAAACTTATAATAGATGGTTCAGTTGGGTGAAGAAAATTGCTTTTGGAAGCAGGCTTATTTTAATGTTTTATTATACTTCAACGGCAAATAATCTAGTGATGAAAAAAATCATTACAATTAGGAATTTTTGCTATGAAAAAAAAATATTTTTTTGCCTATATGAAAGATGTAAACTGGAATTGGCCAAGCCATGACTCTACTAAAGGTGGAGATTTATACGCTAAAGAACAATCTGAACTCAAATGTGGTTACAGTGTACAGTTAGATAACATCCAATTATTAAAAGAAAGTTTTATAGAAAAAACAGGAAGTATGAGTTGCGATTTTGCATTGGATTTGTAGATTATAAAAAAGGTTAAAACAAGAGCATCTTCCTACACTTCCATTACTAGATATTACTGCATTTAAATTTCTCATCTCAAGACCACTTTCTGGCTTTAGCATTTGTCATTCAGGTTTGGCATTAAAATTTGGAATTAATAATACCAAATTAGAGAGCTGCTCTTGTTTGGTTATAAGTTGTGGGAATTGGTGATTCCAAGAACCAATTGCTGTTTTTGCTTTTGTCAGTGAAGCTTCAGATTCAAAGCTAAAATAGGGAACTGCTCTTATTTTAAATTGGTTACTTGGAGAAGTGAGGAATTTGTTGTTATTATGAAAATGAATTTGTCTCTAAAAGTATTTGGAGCATCAATATCTAAATTCTTGATATTGCAGTTCTGAAATCAACAGCAGTGATAATACTATGGTAGCACTAGAAAATTAATATTGTTAGAGATGTGGAGTAATGTAATTCCATTTCTTCTAAAACTTTTTCTAACAGGATTTAGGAAACATTTTGCAAATAAAAAGCAAGGAAATGTACAGAACTGTAAATTTTTTAGTTATGCATGTTTTACAAATTTTTAGAAATTATATTTTAAAGCTTCAGTAAATGTTATTATGAATTATCAGATGAAAGCAAAAAACCAAATAAGATTAAAGATTAAAAACAGAATAAAAATAATCAAATAGAAGTTGGTAATTATCAATCTGTTTGAGTATTAATGCAGATAAAAACATACAATTGAATTCAGATCTAGTATTTTTCTAAATAATTTAATATTTTAAAAAATGTGTTTACATGGTTAAAAAGAAAGATGTAAGATAAATTGTATTACGCCAGCACAAACTTATGATCTGAAACTTAGAAAGTCTACTGGGTTTAACATGAAAGGAACAAAATTACAGGTGAAAGAAAAAATGAATACCTTTGACATTAGTGAATGAATTGAGAAACTAAAATGGAATTGAGCTGAACAGACGAGATATCCATAGATGAACAACTGAAGTTTGTAGTTGGATGTGACAAGATAATAAGAAACACAAAGGCCATGTGTAAACTGGATAAATGGAGTAGGAAAATATTTTAAAATGATGTGGAGAAAAAAACTTAAGTTGAAGAGTCTTTCATTCTGCAATGGACTAGTAATATTTAAAATGATATACATGTGTGTGGATGTCTATGCACAGATTATTAGCAACACTGCAAAGCACCTATTGGTGAAATGCATCTATCTGACAGATAGTAAAAACAATCTTTTAGATATTAAGAGTAAAATTATTTTCTATCAAATAAGTCATCAAATGGCATTGGGAGATTATATGACATTAGAGGATTAAAAAATCACTTGAACTTCGATTCAAATTTCAATTCTTATGTCCTCTACATAAGCTAGTCTGAAAAATATTCATTGTATTATATAATAATTTGGTTATTTATTTATTAGTATCTGCAAATGAAGTAAGTTCCTTTATATTTTTAAGAATAATCTATCTATATATTTAAGAGCTCAAGACCTCTGGATCAAAGACCAACTTGTCTCTTTTAAAGCTCTAACATCACATAACACCCGGTGAACAAACAATTTGATTATTATTTTATGGGGAGTAATTATTATTCAATAGTTATGTGATACGATTACATCTATAAGAAATACATTAACACACTTTTAATATATATATATATAAGTAACATTGGGCGATTTTAGCTACAATCATCATTTATAAGACATTTTAAGACTACCAGACTATATACAAAAATTGACTAATCAGTTTGTAGTTTACATGCATTTTAGGAAAAACTTTTTTGTCAGCTACTTTGGAACTTTGCAATAATGAATGCAAATACAACAGCAATCTATCTTATATAAATACTGTAACAACAACAAAACAGGTTATAACCTTAAAAAAATTTGTTGGTGGTAAGTACTTTTAGTATAACCAGATATCATAATCATAGCAGAATAAAAAAAAGGGAGGAATTGTGATCCATATGTAATGTTGAATATAAATATCAAAGGGGATCAAAATGAATAAATACTGAAAAATTTGCATGTGAATAAGAAGAGAGAGGCTATAGACACTATTTCTTAGAGAGTGAGATGCTGGATTCCTTTTTATTGATGGTGTTGACATCTCTGGTAATTGATAATATCTTCGTAAGCTTTCTCTTTCTATCATCATGCTCTGAAAGGGTAACACTAGCTGTGAAAAGATCGAAGCAATGGCCAGAGATCAGCTAGTGGTGTAGGAAGAGAGAATATTCAGTACATTTCTTAGCACAATTGTACATATAACTATGTTGATTGCATTTTGTAGCCAAGTTGGCATGGGTTTCTCTGTAATTTTAATCAGGTGGAGGTTAGAGCAGTTAATCTTATAAACAATTTGATGAGAAGCCTCTTTGAGGATTTTTTCCTTAGCATTGTTTAACAGTTTGTTAAGTGAAGGAGATGATTGGAAAAAATATTGTATTTTTCAAAGCATATATTTTTTTTTAACTTATTCATGATCTTTAAAATGTAGGAAAGACAGGGCCATTTTTTGTCATTGGGGGAACAAGTGTGGGGTGAAAACGTTTATAATAAAAGTAAGTTATAGTAGCATAAATGGGTTTGAAATTGTATCCGATATTGACATGGTCCCTAGAAAATAATTCCATATTTTATTTCCAATCAGCCTCAAATTTGCAGAGTTTAAAGTTTCTACGAAGGAGACTATTAGCAATAGCATCTTGTGGGCAGCACACATCCATTATATAAGATAATATTATTAAAATACTATAATTTATAGTATAATTAGAAAATATATAATGCATTTCTTTAGATATCCTGGGTAAATTCAATCCATTCTGCTAATAAACATATGATAAGTTCATGGCCATTAATGCAATATATTCATAGATTTAAAGTCTAATAAATGTTCACAGTACTGCATTATATATCACAAATACGATAGGTAAAAAATATCCATAGTGCTAAACATTTAAGCTTAAACAATAAATGAGCCCATTATAGTATTTGCAATAAATTAATAAATGTTTAAACCTTTAAACAGAAATTGCTTTCATTGGTTAATCTCTTTATTCTAGCTAAACGCTTTGATACTTTCAGTGTCAAAATCACAGCTTTATGAATGAATTTAGCTAAAATTTAATACTAGCAATATTTTTTTATTGTTTGTAGGATTTGCATAAACTTGAATTTATTGCTTTTTATATCCAAATCTATGTAAATGTTGTTAAAGATGTCATTTTTTAGATAGAGGGATGCTAGCTTCTTTTTTTATTTAATGCGTATTAGTCTTTGGCTATTTATAAGAACAGTTGTTGTTTTTTCCCATGTGCCATAGCATCAGCCGGGAAGCGAACCCGCTAACCCGGGACAACTGCTTGTAAAGCAGCTGTCGTTGACCTCTCGACCACCAATGCTTGAAACAGTTGTTATTTTTGAATTCATTAACAGATATATTACAAGTTAGCCGAAAAAGTGGCTTACTTTTAGAATGCACACACACTGCGGAGCAGTTTTCTATTTTTATACTTTACTATGATCGTCATAAAAGATTTAATACGTATGATGACTAGAAGTTAGATCTCCTCAGATCTATATATATAGAATGTAATTTTTTTATACATGTATATCAACAACAACAACAACAAAAAAAAGAAAAAAACGCAAAAAAAAGTTTAATGATTTTGTTTTCTCTCCAGTTTTAAAAGGTTTTTCTGACTTAACATTAATTAAACGTAATTATATGGCGATTAGGAAAGCTTATAGAATTTCCACTGAGAGATATTTTAAAAAATTAAATCCCTTCCTTTGTCATGTCATTTTTAAGATAAATTGATAATTAATGGTCTCAAACTCAGTACTTAGCTGCTCGCAAGCCAATGTTTTATGTCTTGATTGTTTTAAAAGGATGATTTTTTTTTTTAAAGTTAATTATAAACAACCATTTTCAAAGCACATTTGAATAATAAGCCAGCTAAAAACAAACAATTAGACTAAAGCTAAAATAAAATAAATCAAGAGATTACTCTTCAATATAACTATCAGCCGCCAACATTTCAGCGATGCTCGCAAGCATCTTTAATATTTCAGCAAAATATCTCGTAAAACTTTTTTTTTTCATAATGATTATCGTTCCCTTGTATCTGATATACCATTCATTTCTATGATATGGTTTTTTCATTCTTACTTATAATGAATCCCACCTAAATTTGCCTTTATATTAAAGTGATTGTTCGTTTTTCAAATCAATTGTCTCCTCATTTTTCCTTCTATCTTTGTAACATCTGACAATGTCTCATTTAATATTACAGTATATAGTTTTTTCAATTCATGCAATCATCCTTCATCTGAACGTTATTAACAAATAAAAAAATCCATATAAAATGGCAGTTTTGATTCTTAGTGATTTTTATTATTCACTACTCTTCATTTTATTTATTATTAATGCAATACTACTCTTCATTTTATTACCTTATTTATCGCAAATATAGAATGGGAATGTATATACTAGGAAACCCCACAGTCTGCCTTTAAGAAACCCAAACTCGCATCTCTCAGTTATAAATCATTAGGCATCTGAAAAGAAAGACATTTTTTTGTTGTTTTAAACTAGGAAGTTAAAATCAGTAAACCTTATTCATATTGATTACTGTGACAAAAAATCACGTAGCAAAAAAAAAAAAAAACTATGAAAAAAAAACATTGAAATAAGGGTTGTGTAATAATGCTCAAGGCTAAATGGGTTTGTAATTAATCATTGGCCCACAAGTTTTGACATGGTATTTATATACGACTATTTTCATTATCTAATTTAAGTAGTGAATCTCTTTTAAAAATGTTAACTTTATTTAAATATTTTAATTACATTCACCTGTTAGTAGTAGCATACAATATTATTCTCTCTCTTCTTCAGGTGTTGCTAGCCTGACCAATAATAGTACTGGCATGGGAATTGAACCTGGACCCTTAGATTTTTGAAATACTGAATTTTAAGGTATTATTTTGCTCTAAGCAAATGAGCCATCCTGCCTATGACAACAATCAGCAGAAATTTCATATACTTATTGATGAGGTTCCTCCAGATTTCTACACTTTTTCATAAGAACAAAGTTGATTAGTGGTTTCAACACATTACCACAATGACTTATGGGAATTGTCATGTGATCAGCTTCTTTGAATTTTCTTCTTTGTATCTTTTCTTTTCTATTCAATATTTTGTATTTTCCCAATTGAAGATAAATTTGTTAGTATATACATGGTCTGCTATCTTAGACATATGTTTTCTCTCTTCTAATCATCAGTTTGTGTTTTTGGAATCACTTTTTAGCAGGGAGACTGGTCTATGTGAATGTGGAAGAATATATATTAGTGAGACCAGTTGACCCATTGAAAAACAATTGCAAGAATACAAAGTGATTATTAGAAGAGAGAAAATATGTGTCTAAGGTAGCAGATCATGTATGTGCCAATGAACATATGTTCAATTGGGAAAATACAAAAATATTGAATAGAGAGGGAACAATACAAAGAAGAAAATTCAAAGAAACTGCTTATATGACAATGATGAATAACCCCATAGTCAACCTAGTATAACTATACATAGTGTATGGAAACCATTAATCAAATTTGCTTTTAGGAAAAAGTGGAGAAATTGGGAGAAACCTTTTAGATCAGTATATTAAATTTTCTACTGAGTGTTGCCTTTGGAAGGATGGTTCAGTTGGTTAGAGAATTACCTTAAAATTCAATATTCAATAATCTGAGAGTCTAGGTTTGATTCTCATGCTAATACTATCACTGGTCAGGCCAGCAACAACTGAAGAAGAGAGAATAATATCTCTCAAAACATTGTACATATACTAATCTACGTGTTATTATTAACAGTTGAATATAATTAGAATATTTATATAGAGTTAAATTTTTTAAAGACATTCAATATTTGATATTAGATGATGGATGTAACCCAATATATAAATAGAACTAAAATATCATCACAAACCTTCAGGAAAACACTAGATTGTGACATGTATTCGATTTTTCTAAGAAAATAAAATTTTGCTTATAGAAGGGGAAAAAAGAAGAATCCTCAAATAGATTTTTAAAATAGTAAAAAATGTAATTATATTTGCTAAGCAATATATTCAAAATCATTTAAAATTTAAAGACATCCATTAAATTAAAATTGTATTGTTGATTAATTTATAATTTAACATTTTGACATGATATTTAATATGAATATTAAATATTAAGTCAGTTTCTCCAATCTCTAGCATCTCTTATCCATGTTATAACAGCAAACTTTCTTATTTTTTCCATCCATCTCACATATGGTCTCTTTCTATGTCTTTTACAATCTTTTAGAAATCAGTTTAAGATGTAACCTATTTAACTATTATTTCTTCTAGAAATGTGTCCAGTCCAACTCCACCTTAGTTTTTTAAGTCTTTCTATGATGTCAGTAATACCTGATTCATTTTTTTACTCATGTATTTTGCTTTTGAATTCTTCTTGCCACTCCTAATATATATTTCTTCATACATTTTTGAGTGGTCTGTTACTTGTGCAAGTCTCAAGTGTGAAACATATATTTATTAAAAACCTTCCTTTTTAAACCTATAGTCTAATATAAAGTTATTTCTACTAAAAGTACTCCATCCAAATTTAATTTTATGATTAACTTCAACCATTATGTTTCTGTCTGTATTAATAATCTGATGACACATTTGCAGTTGATAAATCTTAATTTATCATTATTAATTTTTTTCTTTTGATAAAGTCCATTAACTTTTAGTTAAATGCTGGCTTTGGGTTGGTATTTTTAGATCTAGTGTCTGAACCTACCCTGACACCTTTCTGAGAAGTGCCAAAGCACGAAACAATGGTAAGGGGTTTGGGGAGGGGTTCCTGACAGAGATATTTTAAGTGCTGGCTCTGGCTAAGCATTTATCACAAAGCTTGTACAGGAATTGGCAATCCTAATTGTTTTATAACTTACAAGCTTAAGAGATAGGGTCATGTGATCTATGACTCTTATTTTGATTACTTTAATCTGTTTAAATATTATCTTTACTCCTATTTTCTTACTTTCATTTGATAAATCTTGCAATATTCCTAGAAGTATTGAAACATCATTTGCAAAAACAACTACATCTTCAAAATCTAGATAACTTAAATAATCTCCATTTACTTTCAGCTTCTTAGCTTTCAGTTTTACAAGAACTATTATAAAAAGTTTTGTAAATATGAAATGACTTTGTCATATACTCTTCTCAATGTTAATCTCTTTAGTATCTTATGATCTAATCAATATTCTTCAAAATATGACAATATCATGGATTTATATTTCAATAATCCAATGCTTAAATTATTGAAAAAATGCTAATAGAATTAAAGACCTTTGTCAAGCATTGGTGACCTAGCAGTTAGTGTAGCTGCCTTCCAAGCAGCCAACCTGGGTTCACTTCCCAGTCAACACTTTGACATATAAGAATTAAAGGCCTTTTTATAATCTACAAATCCAAAGCATAATGGCAACTCATACTTATTGGTCTTTCTATAACCTCTTTCAAATATTGGATATTGGATGAGTAGGCATTAGATAGGGATTTTATGCACAAACCTTCCTGCATCCATTGATTACTGTGACTTGCACTGAGTGGTACTACTGTATGGAGAGTTTTACCTCTGTGTAAACAGCTTGTATACACATAAAGATGGTGATCATGTGATGTTTGGTGGTTTAATACCAATCTTGCCCAATAGGATTATGGTGACATTATTAAAGAACCAAAGACACCAAAAAGTATGAACTCTGAACTGTGTTCAGATCTACATGACTATACAAGCTAATAAACTTAGCTTGAAAGCATTGTGTTTTTATTTTGGATTTAAAGCTTTATCATTAGGTAAAACATGATTGCTGAGGTGCAGTACTCTCAGATCCAAGGGTTCTCACTGATGAAAGTCACAAGCTAAAAACTAGTCTAGTCTGGAGATATTGGATGAGTAAGCACTCAATAGGGATTTTATGCACAAACTTTCCTGCATCCATTGATAACTTTAGCTTGCACTGAGTGGCACTACTGTATGGAAAGTTTTTCCTCTGTATGTAAACCGTATGTAAGCATAAAGATTGGTGGTCATATGATGTCTGGTTGTTTCTTTCAAATACTTGGATATGATCCACTGTAGTAAAATCATTTTTAAACCCAGCTTGTTCTTTTATTTGTTTAAAATGCCAAGTTCTCTATAGATAAGTTGTAATTATCTTGGTAAAAATTTTATATAGATCTGATAAAAGACTGATAGGTCAGTAATTTTTAATATCTTTCTTTATCATCTTTTTAAATACTACATTCTTCCAATCATCTAGTAAATCTTTATCATTTAGACATGTGCGTATATGTACACACATTATTTGAGAAAATGTATTTAAATATTGTCTTTTGTAATTTTATTTTGTTTTAAACTATGGAAGTTTTGCATTGTATAATTATTATTTTTTTTAATTTTATCGTAGAAAAAAATAAGTATTATTTTAGATAAAGTATTATAGGGAAAATATCTCATGAAAATAAATAATCTATTAGAAAGGTCAATTTTAAATTATAAAAGTTTCTCCTAAAAAAAAAAAATTTAATAGTTTTACAAAATTTTATTTTATTTAATTGCAAGAAAAAACATTATAAAGATACATGTCAATCAATTAAACAAATAAATTTTTAAAAACTTTTTGCTGCTATATTTTTTAAATATTTATTGAAATATATATATATATCATAGATTGTAAAATCTTTATAAATCTGATCTGTTAATTTGAAATTTTTTGCATGTCAGAGGAAGGAAAAATGAAGTTATTTTTATAAATTTGAATAAATGGAATATATTTTTAAAATAAGTAATAACTGAGAAATTGTAGAGCCATGAATGCTAAATAAACTTATGTTGCTATGAATACGACATGTCTATGTTGAAAGCATACTTAGCATAAATTAAATATATACTATACAAAAGTCTACTTTTTCTGCTAAATGTATACAACATTTACATAAGAATATTTAAATTTTAAAATGTTATTAAAAATTAAAAATGAAACTTTTCAATGTATTCAAATAGATAAATATGTATACCTGGATCTCATTTTATGTGGATTTTTTTAATATGATTTTGAAGTTATGTGATTCATGTTTCTTCTTAATGTCTTTTCATGTGCATTTTCTTTTATGTGATAAAGAAGTTTATATTTCACTATATTTATTAAATATCAAGAAATTTAAATTATTAATAACTTATTTTGACTTGAAATACTTTTTTTCTCAAACATATAACATTATATTAGTAGTAACATGAATATGACCTAAAGCTATTTAAGAATCTTAGCTTCTACATAAAGAACCTACTTATTATACTTATGAGTAAATAATAATAGATTTATACTTATGAGTATAAAAATATCACAATAAATATTCAAAAATTTTAAACTTTTAAAACATATTTTGTTAAATATAACAGAAATAAATATTCTTTTAGATTTTTAAAAATAATCAGAAATAATGAAGATTTTGTAACCTGAAAATAACCTTTCTAATGGTAATGTATAATCTTTTTGTTTTGATTGCAATCTCATTTTTTAAATATAGAAACAAAATGTGAACATTTAAAATGTATTTCAGTAGTAACAAAAATATCTATCAAATGAAGACAAATTTATTATTTTCTGATAAATAATAATCATTTAATCATAGCTTTTATGATGATATGTGAGACAAAGAAAAATGTCAGAAAATGCTGAAATCTGAGAGAGTTTGCTGCAATGAACAACATCTTAAATTCCAACGAGAGTTAAATAGTTGTATGTCTGGATATTGCAAGCATTATAAACAATTAGTAAAATCATCATCTCAAAGTTTAATCAGCAATTACATTGTTGACAGAAAACCATTAACATATCACAAGACTGAAGGTGGTGCTAGTTATACTTTCTTTTGTGATGAATCTGATTTATTACCAGTTCACAAATGAAGCACATGTCAAATAGTGATAATGATTAAAATATGTATGAAAAATATATAATTAAATACTGTAGTTAATAAAAAAAGTTTGTCTTGTATCAATTTTTTTAAATATTTGAAATTTTTTATTAATCATACTTTATTTTCTTATTTTTTTATGTGAATTTTAAAGTAATTTTTCCTTGTTGTTTTGCTTTTATGCGATAACGTATCGCCCATTTTTCAAGGTAACTTAAGTCTGTTTTTGTGCAATTTTTTTTAATGTGGGTTTTCTGTGGAACCTATCTATGGCATAAAATAAGACCAAAGTATATATATTTGCTTTACATTTCATTAGACAAAAGGTTTATCAAGGTGAAGTCTGGTTTTCATGTTGAGGTTATTTATTTATTATGCTAGTGCATCTTATTTGCAGGGTAACCCACGTACATGCTATACAGAGCAAACTTCTCTTCATATTGAAAACCCAATAAAATTACTTCATTTATTGAGGTATATCATAATTAAAAATAGAGACTTTACACTTGATTATTCAGCATAATGTTTGTGCTGCATCCCTAACTATGACTGGGTGACCAGCAAACAAAATATTTAGTTAACTCAAAGACAGCAATATATATTGTACCGCTTGTTTTTGTCTGTTCATATAACAAGATCTAGCATCTAGGCAAAAGTACCTCAAGTCCAATCATGTGCAAGATACATAAGTCAGGAATACTCATGAACTCTGCCCTATTTGCATATTTTCCAGATCTACCAAGTTATGAGCAACAATTCTGATGATACCGATCTAATTTATCTCTCTCCACCAGCATCACAAAGCAGAGATACAAAGAGACTCTAAATTGGAAATGAACTAATGAAACATTTTAGTATAAAATATGCAAGTTTGATACTTTTAAAGATCATGACCTTTCATGTTAATTATATATATATATATATATATATAATTATAATGAAATATATATATATATATATATATATATATAGGTTTAGCAGGAGATCATCTAGTCAGAGCAAGCATAATTTATTAATCAAAATATAATATTTTAACTAAAAGAAACAATGATTCTGCAAGTTATTATATATGTATGATTTATTAATTTAAATAAAATATGTTTGTGTTATTATATTTCTCCATTAGTCTACACTGGCCTCTTTATATTATATAATGAAATGTATTTTATTAATTCAAGAAATTACAACTATATTCATTAATTTATTGTTTTATTGCAGCTGATTTATATGCCAATAATCGATAAACAATAATATCTGTAAATACAGTTTTAATAGCGCTATACGAGTATGTAAAAGAATCTGAAGTCCACCCCTAGAAAGAAGAACAAAATATAGCACTTGACTGAGTTTACTTTATAAAGATTATTTTATTATTGAAATATGAGTATCACTAATAAATGGAGGAATCTCAGCTTGTGCTGAGTAAAAAAATGTGTGTGAAAGAGTTAATTTAGAATATATATATAACTGCATCACAAAAAGACACGCACATGAAATTATTAATAAATATCATGAAGAAATCTGCTTAGTAGGATTAGAACATTATGGCTTATGGATATTCATAGGTTTTATTTGGAACTAGGACAAAAAAGGCAGTGCGTGCATGGTGGCATACTTATGTGATCCAGTCACAGATCCAAAAAGGTGCTTCTGAAGATTCTTTGAAGATGAAAAGACTGATTTATGTGTGCAAACATTGGCAGAATCGGCTAATTAATGAAGAAGAGTTCACAGTGAGCTATGGTGGGCCAGTTTTTCCCAAAGCAATTCCCATATGGAGCTAGCTCAAGTGACAATATAAGTCCCAAGGGATTTTGGCCTTGTTCTTGGACTTGGAGATATGAGATGGGGTTCGGTTTTTTCGATACACCTGGGGAATGAAGCACTATATATATAATGAATGAGGAGGCTGGTATGAACGCAATGCTTGAAACAACGTATGTATAAAATATTTAAAAGACTTAATTAATTAATACCTATATATTATGGAATACCCAGCATAATAGTATGATTAGAATACTAAACAGTAAAGGAGAGCTTAAATTTATTAATAAAATGACAAAATATTGAAATAGAAATCCCCTTTCCCTGTTACATTAATTTATATATAAAACTTCCCACAAACATTAAAACAAACATGAAAATTCGGTTCTAAGTGCTTTGATGATATAGTATACATCATTATATATATACTGTGCCAGGCATTATCAAATCACAACAAATATATAAATGTGCTATATTAATAATGGAGTGGTCTGAGCATTAAAATACCCACACACACCTATTTAAATAATATGAAATTGACATAGAAAATATTGTAAAGTAAACTCATGTATTTTTTTGTTTTATATTTCCTTTTTGTATATGTTTTATGATATGTTATTTTATGTATTTGGCTTTTCTCTGAAAAATTCAAATAGAGAAAAGCAATTGTTCCAATATAATTGTACATATTTTTTTAATTACTTTTCTAAAAACTAATTTTATTCTGTAAACTAAGAATGTTAATTGCTTTTGCAAAAATCTCATCAAAAGCAAAATGTTTGATAATGCTATAATTAAACTGTTATCTTTTTAAAAATTCTTTTGAATTGATTTTGTAAGCAAGTGGTCTGGGTTATTCAAGATGGAAACCATTATATCAAACTTAAAATGTAGAATTTAATCGGAAAAAATTGTAAGGAATGTTATAATCTAAATGATAAGATAAATTGAAAGGATTGGCTGATTCATACTTCTCAGAGGGCTAGTGGAATTGATATAGTTTGCAGTGCGGTGAGATTCATTCTTTTTTTTGGCATTCAAGTCGTTCACTACTTTGGCTCCAGAGATTTTCAATCATCTAGCAACTTGGAGATAAATTTATGGACTAGATTGCTGCTGACATTTTCTAAGAAATCCATTATATAGTTCTTTTAAGAACTCTTGATTTCTTAAGAATTTAATAAACTAGTCAAGATAGAAAATGAACATTTGATAAAAATTATTATCATATACAAACAGAGGAAAATATGAAGCAATCTACCAGTGAGTCCAGTAAAATGACTGTGGGGTAGACAACCAGCCAGTGCACCACCCTTTTTTTGTCCCAAGCGACCAAGATGTGACCATGCCAGTTCCAGTTGCCCACGATGATGACAAATGCCACCTTGCTAAATAGATGAAATCCTCACTACACATCCAGTTGACTTGAAGCCCATTCAGAACCCAGAGGAGAAGAATGAAGACATAGACATAAGTTTATTTTAAGATGTTTTATTAATATTAAGATAATTAACTTTGATATTTCCGATTAAATATATTATTATTTCTTTATTATTATTATTAATCATTTAAAAAAGAGAGAGTTGTCTCTTGCATATGTATATTGAATTTACAGTTATTACAGGCATAAATGATAAAGCTTTTACTTAAATCTTTTAAGTCAATTTTTCTATTTCAAATTTTAGTATTTTCAACAAAGGTTGCAATGAAATTCTATTTTTTTGTTGCTATTCATTTTGCTCTTGTTGTTATTCCTGAAATTCGTCATATATAAATATGCATGTATATATATGCATACATACGCTTATAATATTCGGTAAATACGATATCTCATGCTGAATATCTAAAAATGTATTTAACCGTATATCCTTTTTAAGTTATTTTTTTTGTCACTGCTGCACCTCACGATGCGCGTAAGAAGGGATTGATCTATTATAGATTCCCTGTAAGCAAGTACTCTAATAACTTTACATTTAAATAATAGTAAGTGTATAATTGTGTTGCACGTATATACATGTATAGGAATTTATCTATAGCAAAAGGGAAATAGATACAGTACTTTATGGTGAGTACGATATAGTATCTGAGCCAATGCAACCTATTGACTTGTTGAAAATATGAAATTAGTGAAATATTTCATAGTGCAAATATATGCATAGTTTTTATTATATTGCTATCAATAAAAAGCTTTTAAAGTCATCAGTAAAAGCGCATGCCTGTATGACCGAGAATCCCATATCTGTATATCAAATCACACAAAGTAAAATTTATTTGTACTGGGTAAAAAGAGCTCAGACCACCTCCATTACTTATAAACATTGTAAATAGCTTTAGGGATTTATTATTTTTCTTATTTGTATTTTATCTATTCCAACGCCTCGAATATATATATGGGTTTGTGATCATTAATTATTTAGTATTTTTTTTATTATATCATCATTAGTATGAAACGGTGGTGGGTATTTGGGATTAAATAAATATTTAATCATAATATTAAACTTGTTTCGTATTAGTATTTATATTGATAAAAATGTATTCTTTCCTTATCAACCACGTACCTGTAATAATCATTTAACTTACCCATTTGAAGACCCTAGATGTAGAGTGACTGAGCTAGCCACAAGGGATATCACTCTACCAGGGTGTTAAATCTTATTCTTATGCTCCGCTGAACATATGGTATTGCACATCCTTCTAGGAGGGTGAAAAATTCATTTTTTGATTTTTTTCTAGAAGTGGCATGCAAAAGTCTATTTTGTAAATAGATTTTTCAAAGGTGTGTACTTGCCATTGTTCTAAATATTCGGGCATTCAAATAAGATATCAACTAAAGGGTGTTTTTAACTGTAAGAGTCCTGTCAAACCACTCTTTCTATCAATTTAGCTGGAAGTACCAATATACATGAGTACAGACAATCGGCTAAATTGATATCCATTTCTTTACCTGTTGAATCTTGGTCATTTCATGCTCAGTGCAAGATTAGGAAAAGAATTCTGCAGGGAGTATGGTCTGGTACTATATATATATATAAAAGAGTTAGGTGGTGGTTATTGATTTCATAAAATAAAATATTGATTGAATTTCACCTAAAACAGATTAGAACTTTTAGAATTAGCACTATTATTTTAGATAAAAATGAAAACATTTTTGAGACAAACAGATTTCAAGTCTGTTTTTCAGCAATCACACTATAATGTAATTAAGTTGTTTTTCCCCCAAAAGTGTCCACTGTAATTGAAATAGCAAACTTGTTTTAATTAAAAGAAACTAAACTGATCTCCCCATGAAAAGAAAGGTGAGGATTTAAAAGAGAAAGTGAACATTCTTGCAAATTTAGAAAATTATTGGCATATTATTTAAAATACAACATATAAAATACAATAATCAAAATACGAAATATTGTTGCCACATGAAAGTGAAATAAGGAATTAGAAGTATTTACTAGAGGCTCAATGATAGGAGAAATATTAAGAGAGTTTATAGAGAGTTGAATACATTTTTAACAATAAGGTAAGATTTTACAAATTATATTAGTTAAGATATTTCTCATTTTCAGATCAGCCAAAAAAAAGATTACATTACATTTAAAGAAATAGTTAGACAATAAATACAGTTTTTAAATTGAGATTATACATGTAAATTTATGAGTTATAGCAGCAACATGGATTTGTTATCTTGTTCAATATTGATGGTGATTCTTTGATGATTTGAAAGTCCCTCGGTGACTAGATCTAGTTTTGTTCAAATTGGTCAGGCAGATAGCACGTTCATTATTTAATATATAAGTTCATAGTAATAGTTCATTAGTATCTGGATCCTGGGTGGTGGTATCAGGAAAGATGGCATTCTGGAATGGGCGAGAAAGGTGAAGTTTTTATCTGCTCATGATACATTGAGGCATGGATTTTACTTGTCATTGTTCTTCTCAAATTATTTATTCTCCTGGGGTGTTCAAATGCAGAACTATTTATATGATTTTGAAATTGTTCTGGAATGCTTTTAGCTAGTTCTCCTAAGGCAATTTATCTACTTTATCGATCTGCAAGTTCCAGACCAGATGCATAACTTTATTTCTATAAGTTTTAAAAACAATGCAATCCTGCTAAGAATTTCTCAATGATTGTTTTAAAATATAATCTTAGATTCTTAGATTTTAAAACAAATTTGTGGCTAAAATTTCCATTAATGGATTTTACATTACTTTTATAAAATTATAACATTTTAATTCAGACTAATGGCTTTCCAGTTAATTGACTTAATTGCATTTGAGAATATCTGACAGGATTGCATCACCTTTTTGACCACCATTGCTAAAATAAATAATAAAATTTGATATAATTTTAAAAATACAAATTACTATATTTTAATATTATAAACACTTTATAAATAATCTCCCCTCACCTATGATATATATGTATCCATTATGCACATATACAAATAATATAAGATATTTATTCATTCAGAATATTTAAATTAAGACATTATATATGTACATCAATGATTATTTTAATAATTAAGCAAAAAATGTATTAATGTGTATATATGCGTAAGGATGGAGTTTGAATACGGTTTGGAGGTGGGAGATTCTGAGTGGGCTGTGAAGTTCAATCTGAGTATCAGATTGACCACTTTGATATATATATATATAGTAATAACAATTTATTAACAATTAAAAAGTTATTAGATGGATCTTCACAGAGATATACAATTCGCACTTGAGTGAACCTAATTTAACTACTAAATAACAAAAAATGTTTATACAATTTAGGTAAAATATTATCCATTTTATCTTCACTGAATGTCTATAGACCTTATAACACTGAGGTGTTCGAAATAGTAATAAGACTGAGATGATCTGCAAAAAGTCATAATCGGCTTGTTGACCTACAGGAGCCAAGATCCTGAAATGAAGTCCTCTGATGATGATCTTCACTGCTCTACAACTTTTGAACACAATGACAGTAGCATCTATGACAGAAAATCACAGTCCTTTTTCTGTAACTTTTTATATCCCCCTTCTTCTTTTGTTTAATGTTATCTTTTCTGGAGTAATTACATTTAGCATTTGTTATCGTACAAATAAATTTCTCTTAGGAATTTATTTCATGTTTTAAAATCTACACAATCGATAATGTCTTAAGAATTTATTTACTTATAATCTAAGTTTTACATCTATACAATTAATTTCTTATGAATTTATTTCCATATAAGGTAAGTTTTAAGATCTATACAGTTAATTAATATATACATGTCTATATTTATTTTTAAACTTCGTTTGGTTTGAATGTTTCTTTTTTCAATTTATTTAGCAGCATTTTTAATTTTAAAATATTAATTACATATTTTGCAGATTCACCGTTTTTCTAATAATGCATATTTTTTTAAAATATTTGAATCCCATTAATTATTGATAAAAAGAATTGTAAATATAGCATGACTATTTTTGCTTCAAACTATTGTGTAAAGCAATAGATAGTTCAAATGATATTGAAATCACAACTTAGGTAGATAGTTTTTATGTGTAATGATTATAAACCTTCCAATGCAAACTAGTCCTACTTCTTTTACAGGTATAGGAGATCTCAATTCTCTTAGCAGTATGTGAGAATATGTAAATGATGATCAAACAGGCTATCCTTTTTTAGAATTAAAAGGAGGTACATTTTCATTTAGGCAAATAGAGATCAGAAACTAATCCTGATTTATGTTTTGTTTTAACAAAATATAGTTTACTATTACCTACTGATAATCAATATAAACCCAATCTAACCATTCATAGAACCCACATTCCTATAGTTGCATATAATTTTGTTCTGAGATGGAATTTAAGGAAAACTACTCAGAGTCAATATACTGAATGTCTTGACTATAGTATTAATACAATTTCTCAAATTCCCTTTTCTTATAAGTTTAGAAAATTCATAAAAATAGTTATGAGATGGTTCATCTCTCTTGGATGTCAAAAGCAATTTATTCAAGAGTAAAACAAAATGATTATTCATTTTAAAGCCAGATTTTGTCTACTAGTGATCCAGGAATTTCTGGCAAATTTGTAAAATGATTGGATGATTCCCAAAGAAAATCTAATCAGAAGACCTTTGCCTCTGTTATAAAAGCTTGATGGTTTAAAATTATTTTTAAAAGAACTACTACTATAACTGCTAATGAAATTGCTAATCTTATATGGCAGAGTTATTTTTGTGTTTAGTCTGGATTATTCATACAAACCCAAATAAATATACATATGTTTTAATAATATATAGATACAAACCTACACTCAATTTATAATATATTTATAATATTTACAGATTTAAGTAATGATGGCTATATCCTGCCTACTACTGTCTAGAGATGTAGCTACTAGTTCTAATGTGAACTATTGAAGAAGGGACTATAGATTTCCCTACCACTTCCAGCTGTATCTTGTCAGCCTGCCTCATGACTAGGTATGATGACACTTCTAGCTATACTATGACAGCTTACCTCAGGTCAGTGATTGGTTCTGGCAGTTTCCAGTCCTAAAAGTGGAATTGCCTCACTGCATTGTTAGCTTAAATAGCTATTGTCTGGACAATCATCACTGTTGTTCAGGCTATCAGGAGTTTTTTTTTTGACCATATGGGGAGAACCAGGCTACTGTTATTCAGGTTTAACCATCATTCTCTGTTTTACCTTCAAACAACTTGTCTATTTTTGCCAGATCTTCAACCTTAACAGAGACATTCAGATTCCATGAGCATTATTGCCTATCAACTTGTACTTGCAATTTTATATTACCTTTATATTTATGCATTGGGTTAGCAGCAATAAATGCTCAATCCAAGTACATTAAGGTCTCTAGACTAGTCCATTATTTAAAGGTAAGGTGAGATATGACACTTCTAATCATGAGATTGATAGAATAAGAAAAGGTATCACTCATGCAGAATTACAAGCTTCTCTTTCACAATGTTCCACTAATATATTTGTAGATGTGGATAAACATGAATGTATCTTAAATTGTCTTTATAGTATATTTCCAGAGTTTTAAAAAAGTTAGAACCAAAACTGAAAGTGTGGTTGTCAAAACTATTCATAACATTATTTATACAGAAACTATTCCACAACTTTGGCACAAAAATAAAACTATAAAAGCAGTTTTAAAACTAAACAAATCTAGAAATGATCTACCCAATACCATTGTTGTGTGTTTAAGAATTTTAAAAAAATCATATTAATCAGAATTTTGCAAATAATTGAAAGTCATATATCTATAAAAACAAGCTGAATTTAGGCTAAAAAAATTGCTGTGATCAAGCTTGGGTTTTAACAACTCATATTGAAAATGGCTTTTAAAATAAAAATTATCATGATCTTCATTGATCTAATCTTCCAATTAGTTTTCTACTAGTTTTTTTCTATTTAAAACTTAAGTTAAGTTCATAGTAACTTACAGGGCATATATCTGAATTAATGTGTGTGGGGAGGTTAGCGATGGAGAAACAGGTGACAGAGGAAAATATAATTTTTCTTGTGCTATTTAAAAACTGTTATAATTATTTGTATGAAATACTTTGGATTTTAAAGATGATATTATTTGGAAATATCACTCGGAGAATTAACGTTTGTGTATAAAATTTTAAGAACTTTTAAAGATATTATTTGGATAATAAAATTACCTGGAAAAGACTGAAACTGAATGTTTTTTTAAAGTTATAAAAGTATTCAAGATGAAATTATAGTATAAAAATATATATCATTCTTTTATTTATACTATTGACTGTATATTTTTAAAAGAAAATTGCAGCAGCTTTAAAAAATATTTATTTAAAAGTTATTTAAACTTTTTGGAAAAATGATGAAAATTAAAAAACAAATGTTATTATGAATATAAATTACTTATCAAGTTATTGTCAAAATACATGAATATTTTGATATAATAAAAACTTGTTCTCTTAAATATATGTCAAAAAAGGAAAATAAATGGATAATAGAAATAAATATTATCAGGACTAAATAAATAACCTATGGAATATTTAAATATGAATTTATTTATTATTACATATCTGCATTATGAGATAATAATATTTTAAAGAAAAGAATGGGGAAATGCTTATTTTCTGCTAGCATGCAAACTGATTTTGAATGACCATTAATCATGCATCTTTAAGCCGATGGAATTCACATGGACAAAAACACTGGAACTTGCCTATAGGAAATATTTTGAGAAGTGATATCAAATTAGTATCTATTATTCTGTGAAAGCAATCGATAAAAGACTGTATTTAAAGACTTTCAAGAACAGGATGAACAGTAGTTTTTAAGATTTTCTGCGATTTTAAAGACAACTATTTTTCTTTATTTTCTTTTTCCTATCGTTATTTGGGCAATGAAAAGAGAGAGCTCAGTGCTAGAAAAACTTTCAGACAATATTCATCACATAGCAACCGCAGAGATTCCTATTTAAAGCATTGAATTGTAATGAAGAACTGGAGGACAGACATGAATTGAAATTACATAAATTTAGTTTTAATTATGTTAAATATACTAACTTTAGTATTAGAATTTATTGTATAGGATAGGAAAGGTTACATTTTTTTTTAAAAATTTATTATTATTATTCTAACAACATTAATATTTTTTAAAAAATCTTTTAATATTTTAGAAGTGTTGCAAACATTTTAAAGTATAACAGTGGTTGTATTGGATAATTGTTATTCTTGATTAATGTATTTTTATGCTGAATTGGACCAGAAGACATCTAAAATAATGCTTTTGCAAATCGTAAAGTCTCTAGATAATTTATAATTATTTAATCATTATATGATGTACATTTTATTTATTTCTTTATTTTTAGAGTTGCTTGGAATACTTATTTTGAAATATTGCTTTTATTATAAGAATGTGTGAACATGAGTATGTGCGCATTAATTACACATAAATTTTATTATTATTATTATTCTGAGATATGAGCTATGATTTTTAAAAAAAAAAAAAACACATTTTTTTCTTTCTTATATTACAAAGTTTAATCTCATGTATTGATGCTCATAATTTTTCATGATTCTTTGCTGAATGAACCATATACTATTTTTTTTTAATATTTGAATATTGATTTTAATGTTTTTAAAATCAAGGTCATTTGTATTTTTGTTGCTAAGTTTTAAGTGAATAAAACCTTTTTCTTATAGTAGTTCTGAATTAATAATGTCATATGTTAACTTTGTTTGTTATTAAGAGTAATGCTAGTTATTTTGCAATATAGATTGTTAGATCTATTTTGGAGTTTTAATCGATAGTGGCAGGGAAGTAGATAAGGAAACCCTTGGATGCTTTATATGTAGGATATATTAAGAAGATAGGAAAATAGCCTATATTCAATCTTCATAGTTTTATGCAAGTATAGTTAATGTAGCCCTGTGTCTTGTATGTATTTTCCATGGGTAGTGTTTGATATTTTGTATTTTAAAATGATCTGTAAGTACTGAATAGATAGCCTAGATATTATTTTTGAAGATATTGGACAAAGTCATACCTATTCTTTCACACTGTTTCCATGTGGATTATTAAATATATTTATACTATTGAGTATTTACTCTAGTCATTCCTTCATGTCTTATCCATAGTATCACTATCTTAATTTCAATAGTTATTATAATGTATAGTATAGTATTTGATGAAAGACAAATAATAAATAATTTTGGATTGATGTATTGTTTTTTTCAAAAGGAAGTAAGATTGTTTTTTCTTGTTTGGATTAAGATGAAATACAAATGAAATTGAATGAAAATACTGATAGTAAAGTAATAAAGAATCATAGTTATCTTTTCATATTTTTAGTAAACTATTTTTGATGATAAAAGAAATTACAATTATTCATGATATTTTTAAATAATTTTGATATTTTTGATTTTTTCACAAATCAATGCATATTTTAAGAAAATGAAACATCAAAATGAATAACACAAAGTGTGATGAAAACAAAAACATGAAACACATATAAGGATTTTGAGAGTGGTGTCAAGCAAAACATATCTAGTATAACATCAACACTATTTTAGTTAAATTCAATTTTCATTTATTCAATGAATCTTAAAACATATTTTAAAATGAACATTATTTTAAGTATTTATATTTTTGTGTACATTTATTAAAGCTATATTGTCTATTTATTTAATTAGCAAATGATTTCATTAGACTATAAAGTGTAGGTCTAAATTAACATTTTATTTTATATTATTTATGATATATAATGCATAAGCCAGAATGAACGCTTATTTACTTTCTGATTTTTATATAGTTGAAATGTTAACTCAATCTTACTTTAGCTAAATTTTTTATTTTGTTACATTTTATTTAGTAAAACTAAGCAATATTGATGTTCTTATGTCTGTATTGATTAAGAAAAGTTCTTTATCAAAAAATAAAATTAAGGTAATTAAAGTAATGCTTTTATTATTGGAATATTCTATGTATTTTACTTATAAAGGTAATTTTTATAAGATTAAGGAAGGGTGGATAATAGGTTATATTATTTCTCCTTTAGTATGTTCAGTTTATATTAATTATATGGAAGAGGAAATTATTATTAAAAAGAATTGTTTATATGTAAAATTATTTGTCAGATATGTTGATGATTGTTTATTTGTAACTGAGAATGATAAATTGAAGGAATTTGTAAATGAGTTTAATTGTTTTTATCCTTCTATAAAATATATGTTAGAAGGAGGAGGGTTAGATTTTAGTAAGTTAAAATTTTTAGATCTTTTGGTGATTAGAAATGTAGAGACTAATTGTTTACTATACAGTCATTTTGTTAAAAGTAGAGAATTAAGATCTATAATTAAATCTGATAGATATCAGTCTGTATCTCATAAAGTAGCTGCTTTAAGGAATTATTATTATGGGAATAATAAATTAAATAATTCTAGTGGGGTAGCTTTGTTTCAGAAATGTCAATTTTATAAAGATTACCTGAGAGTTGGTTACTCTTATAAATTTGTTAAAAGTATTTTATTTAATAGTAATATTTGTAAGGATGTAAAGGATAGAGAAAAATATGATTGTATTTCTTTGCCATTTAAATTGTCTTCTTATAAGATTGTATATAGAAATAGTAATTGTTTGGAAATAAGAAAACTGCTTGGAAAAGGGGTGTTACATTGAATAATTTATTAAATAATACAAAGGAAATTTTTGATAGAAAGACTATTCCTGGTGTAGTATATTTTATCCCTTGTTTATTTTTAAGAAGGTCTACATAGGTCAGAGTAGTTTGAGTTTAAATGAAACAATAAAGGTTCATAAAAGTAGAGTTAAAAATAGATATCTTAGCTCTGCCTTCTATGTCCATGAAAAAGATACAGGCCACACTATTAATTTTGATGAAGCTAAGGTTGTCTTCTTTGAGAGAAATGAAATCAAAAGAAAAATTAAAGAATCTTTATTATTGAAAATTTATTATTCTGAAGCAATTAACTTATTTAAGAGTTCTTTTAATATTAAGGATGGATGGGAAGTGAATGGATTTGTGGGTGTTGTTTAATATTATATATATATATAGTTGATAAAGACTACAAAGAATATAGTCGAAAGTACTTCTAAAAAAATATAATTTATATAAATTGTATTGTATTTTGATATATATATTGATTTGTATATTACATATATTGTGAAACGAATACAGATATCAAACTTTATTTATTACATATATATATATATAGTGTAGTTTTTGTAGTTCTTTATACTTGAGAAACCTGCTTGTAGCAGTGAAACCTTTGGTTGTGTTTTAATATTATTTTTTTGCTGGTCTGGTTGAATTTTGGATTTGGGGTAATTTTAATTAGTAAAACTTGTAAATATTGTAAATAGTTTTGTTTTTAATGAAAAGTGTAATAAATTTGTTAAACTTGTTTTATAAATCTCTGTGTTATGTTGATTGATTTATTCACACAAATACATGATTAATAGAATCTAAAATAAATATGATACATTTGCACAGTATAAGCAAATTATTCATTTTTAAGAAATAATAATTATCCAGAATATGATATTTGAATAATTTTTCTTTTGCAATAATATTATTATAGTCATAATTGATCACACAATTTACTGCATAGAATTTAATATTGTTTGTTGCCACATATTTTCAGATTATACTATATGCCACATGGGAAATAAAAGGATTATATTATTAATATTATTGTTATTATCATTATTATTAGTTGTCATAGTATTAAATAGTAGATAGGATTAATAATTACTTAATTAAGAGCAGGAATATTATTATTTATTATTGTTATTATTATTGTTTAGGTGTAGTTAGGAATGATACAAAGTCCCTTATCATACTTGGCTACAGGAGACATTTTAAAATTGATTAGATTTATTTTTCAAGAACCTGAGATAGTTATAATTATATTTTAATAAAAAAGATTAGAATTTATTTTAATAATATTATAGTAAATTAGTTTTTTTTGTTTAAAGTGTTAAGAATACTATGAATTTATTATTATTATTTGAAATAAAGAGGGATAGTGTTCTTATGCCATTGAGATTGGATTCTGTAAGATATAGGGTCAATGTAATTCATTACTGCTTTATCTTCACTAAATTGTCTCATGATATTATTAGTGTTTCATTAATTTAATTTTAATGAAATGAACCATACATTATTTATTAATTAATTAGAGCTAGTCGAATGGTAGAAATTATTGTAGGATATCTTTATTATTTATTATATTAAGATTATAAGTATTTTAACCGGAGCATTATTATTTTATTTTGAGCTAATTTTATTTTCTATTTATTGTATTGACCAAAAGGTGAAACTACAAGATATATATATATATAGAGAGAGAGAGAGAGTAGGTGGGTTAATAAAAAGAAAAATTGATATGAGTGAAGGATTAATAACTGAGAAGAAAAAAAATATTTATAAATGTTTATTTAATATAATGAGAATATCAATAATTATTCTTATTTTTTAGTCTTTGTCTTTTGCTGACAAAAACGTAGTTACAAAAACTGGCACTTCAATCCTCTGACTATAATCCTTATGATGATTTTTTTATTATTTTTCATTTTTCAGGCATTTTAAAATAAATTCTTACTCCATTACTTACTCCTATGCAAATTGTATGGGATTATAATTTTAAAATTTTATCCAGTTTTGCAAGTTAACAAAATGATTTGTAGTATTTTTTCCATGGTCGATCTCATGATTGATTTGTGAATATCTCAGAAGTTTGGCTGGTCATTATTAGTTTGCTATAGATCTTTTTTTCCACTTGAAGACATATGTATATATTTATATATGATAGAGCTAGAATGGAGCAGTTAAGTCCTCTTCATCATGCTAGGTCATGTGACCAGAAATGGACCACAAGAACATGTTTATGAATTTAACTTGTATAAATAAGCAACCATTGTGCATTTGATTAATAATCCATTCTTCATAAAGTTGCAACTTTTAGTGCATATATACATGGTCCAGATGGTCTTCACAATAAATAATTTGTTAGTCCCTGCTCTCTCCCAACACAAATATCTTCTGCTTTTAAAATGTCCTTTGCCATAAATTTACTGTGACAGCTTTTTATAGCTCATCAAACTTAATTATTTCCATCCAACTCTACAAAGTGTTTATCAATAAGCAGCTTGATTAAACCTTTCACTACTATTATCAATGCCTTCTTTTTGATAATCTCAGGAAGAAAAGCAGTTGGTGATTAATCATAATTAAAAAATAGAAAAAGGAAAACTGAAAAAATAAGATAAATATTACTTTTTTTAATAATAGAAATTTACTCTGAAACTCTGTATTTTTTATAAATGAAATTTAGCTAAAAATTTGATTGCAGAGTTGATAACTTTTATTAAACTGTTTCACTTCCTTCCTCCCTCCCCCTCCCAAAATAACTTTACATTTATTTAACAAAACTCTTTTTTTTGTACAGAAATATTTGTTTGGGATGAAATGCAAAGAAACTCACAAGCACACCACTCAAATAAAACTTAACGTTTTATTTACTGAGGGCTTAAAATTTAAAATGCTGTTAATTATTACCATCATATTTGACACTTATATTTAATGCTTGTAGCTAGCTATGTATAGTTGTAATATATATATACACACTTTAGGCTAAGAGTATTTAGTATTTAATATATTATATGTATAAAACAAGCTTTACATTGATATTAGGCCTTTAAAAGTGACAGCATCTCTTCACCATGTAATTCTTAATTATGATTTGAGACTTATTTATGCAGTATTTAAAATGTAGCTATTAAATAAATTGAATACTTTATTTCCAGCATCATCAACAAGTGTTTGCTTAAATAACAATAAAGATGAAGTTTTTTAAGATAAGAGCACAATCATTCTTATCTGTTTGATGCTGCCACTTAATTGACATATATACTTTAGGTCAAGCATAGTATTTAATATATATATATATATATATAATTAAAATTAAAACTCATAACACTGTGCAATAATTATTTTAAAATATTCTCTAATCCAGCATAAGACAATAATTAACAAGAAGAGAAGAGCCATCTCTCTCAAGCTTCATTTATAAATTTAGTGGTTTGTCTCAAACACATAGATTAAAAGAATGAATTTTTAAATCAACAAAAATAAAATAGAAATTCAAATAACACTATAATACTAGACAAAATAATCAAGGTTTATTACAATTCTTCCACAACCATGATTTCATGGTTAGTATTGTAATGTTATATGAATTTCTATTTTATTTTTAATTGCAACTATAGTATTAGGTAATATTTAATTTTTAAATCAATTTGTACAATATATTTGAATATAATTCGAATTGATTTCTTTAAACAATTGACATGCCTAAGAGTTTTCTCAATTTAAACATTGTCAACAATTTAAACAAATGAGTATATGTAATAGAATACATCCAGTGCTTTAATAAATATAATATTCAAGATTAAAACTCTTAACACTAAACAATAAATATCTTAAAATACTCTCTAACCCAGCATAAAATGATAATTAACAAGAAAAGAGCAGCCATCTCTTTTTATGTCTCATTTATTTATTATTTTCTTGGGCTGGGTTAGAGAGTATTTTAAAATATTTGTTGTACAGTGTTGTGAGTTTTAATCTCAAATATTATATATATTAAAGCACTGGACATGTTCTACTTTATATCTATATATTCATATGATAATAACTAAATCTTAATCTGGCTCAATTGTTGAGTACTGGTTCTGAATGAAATATACATATATTGGGAATCATTTATCTTTTTCACATGTGTATCAGTTGTTTGAGATGGAATAGATGATGAATATAGACTGAAAATCCTAAGTTCAAATCCCTCTATTTATTATAGTATACTGAATAAGTTAATTAAAGCTTAATAAATCAATAGAATATTCCACAATACATTATGAAGGCAATCTCTATTAAATGATTCACTCCTTAAATTGATTCCATCTTTTAAGATGAAGGCGTATGATTGTAATAGATTGAGATTTTAATCTGTATGTAGGTTTAAAAAAAAAAAACCCATTCAACATAAAAAGATAATTTTTTTTAAAATGTAGATTAATAATTAAGAATTTTTAGAATTTTTCAAACTCCTATTCAAAATTGTGATGTATAATAAACCACAAATTGTCAATAGCTAATTAGTTTCGAAATGTAATTTACATGATAACATCCTAAATTTAATGCACCAATAGGATATCCACAGTGCGTTGTCAAAGCAACCTAATTCATATTTTAGCTATAGAGTTTGCCTTAACAACAGATTATGGATACTGTATTGATTTAAAGAAGCTTCTGCTGTTATCATGTGAATTACATTTGTAAACCAGTTATTCATTGGAATTTTATGATTTAATATGTATAATAAACCGTAAGTTACAGTTTTCCATTACAAACATTAAAATTAATGGAGAAGATATAAAAATCACTGGCTGTTTTTGCCTTTTAAGAAATTAGTAATCAAAGTATTCATACAATTGGATAGATCAAAATGGCAGCTAAAAACCTTGGAAAGATCTTTACTTTTAGTTATAGGAATATGTTTTGAAAAAAAAAATGAAATAAAAATTGTTAAAGCTAATGAAAAATAAAGAAGCAATGTAGGAGACATAGTGATATTTAAATGTAATGTTGACAGAGAGTTTGAAACAAAGAAAGAAATGAACAAAATGAATGCTAATGCAAATTGGACTTAAACTGTCAATTGAAGTATAAAAGGCCTAACTAGAATTGAGTTAGATATTTTTTTATTTTTTTTATAAGTTAGCTAATTCATTAGAAAAGTCTTCGCTGTTTAAAAAAAATTGAAAATAAGAAAAAAATGACTAGATGAATGGATGAATAGACTTTGTCATTAGATAACGTTTGTGTTATTGATGAATCTGGAAAAAAAAACAATTTTAACGATAAATCAATTTGGGAAAATATCACTGTTATTATTGTTAATATTTAGCAAACATCACGAAATTAAAAGTACAAATAAAATTGAACATTTCCATAAATTAAAAAGAATAATATGAAAATACAGAGAGAAAAGGATAATATAGAATAATTAGTTTTAGATGAAAATAAAAAAGCACTATTACATGAACAAACCAAAAATCATTACTTGTCACCTAGTTTACACAATACTTTATGAACAACACTACTATTACCATCTTTTGTAATCAATAGATGTTAAATGGTAACCCAAACTTCTCTCTGATGATTACCACAAGCCAGAAAAGTTTGTTGATAAGGATAGGGTCGCACTGGATATGGATTTGATAATTACTGCTGTTTAATATCTATTAATTACTCAAGCTAATAATAGATGGCAGCAGTGTGGTAAGAAAATAGAATAATTGCCATGGCAATATTTATATAAGGGAGAATGATAATGGAAGAGCACTGTTTTTCCTATGTTTTGAAAAATTCAGAATAAAGAAGAAAAAACTGATTTAGTAAGATCAAATTTTTTAGAAGAGAAGACAGTTTAAAAAACCTTAAGCTGAAATCAGTTATTAATTAGAGCATGAAGAAAGTGAAGATACCCTTTAACTGAATAGGCTAGAAAAAAAATATTAATAGTAAAAATATGTTATGGTATAGAATACTATTGTAAGTAAGGTTGTAAATCATATTAGAAAAAGAAGCATTTACAGAAAGAAGAAACACAATCAGATGGCAGAGACTCATATCAAGCATGCTAAGTTGAGTGCAAGATTCAAATGGAAGCCCATATTATTTAGTCTATGATCATATTAAATATAAGTTATGAGATACAAACAGACTCCAGGGTACTGCTACTTTTAATGAGTTAAAAGATCGGATTTTTTTATCTCAATGAAATAACCATTACAACTAAATCAACTGTATGTGAAGTAAGTTCTTAATTTATTTATTTTATGGAAGTGAGACTGGACACAAAATAAAAAGCATTAGAAAAACATTTCATTTAAAGTCAGATTTTCATTGGACTGAACACATGAAAAGAATGGTCAACATCTAAAAGTGTCTTTTATAATGAACTTGAGCATAGTTTTCTTTGGGAGACAGGCAGATGCTGTTTACATTATAAAGATTCTCTCGATGATATTATAAAGAAGTGCAGTATTGATTATGTTATTGGGAAAAAATGGCTGGTGAAAGAACACATTGGGGAGCTACAATCAAACATGTTATTGAAATTTTTCAGAAATTTTAAAAATATCAAATAAACAAAATAATGGATTCGGGCATTCTATATGTAAATATATTTATTATTAAAAAATTGATTTGCATACTTATTGTAAAATTAATATCCAGTGTAATAGTATTATTGTTTTTTTTTTAGAGTTGGAATGACTCATTTATGAGTGACTGCTACTGCTAATATATCAAAATCCAGCAAATGAAAAAAGGATTTTTAATTAGTTGCTGCTTTACTGTTATAATATTTTATTGTACTTAACTATCAAGTTTGATCTACAAAAGTATTGTTTGAAATTTATAGTGAAAATGATTTCTGAGAGTAACCATCAAAACATGTTTATCTTATTGGGATAAGAAATCATGAGGAAAAGAGAGTTTGTAATGTAAGAGACCATATTAAAGAAGATTACTAAAAATATCTTTGTAATTCTTATACACTCATTGCAATCAAATATTATGAAAAAGGTAAAAGTTGAAATTCAAGACTTTTGTAATGCACTAAACATGCTTTTGACAGATCTCTGCCATAATCATATTGCTGTATTAATTTAGCAATTAAAAATTACGCCTAAGCATGGACGTAATTTATTATGTAAATGAGGCTTGATATGTAAATGTGGCATTTAGTTGTTTCATTTTTTCGACAATAGAATGTGTGAATCCTTTCTATTGATTGCATTTGGATCCTTTGCAATTGCCCAAAGCTTTCTTATATTTTCTTTTTATTATTGTCTCTTTGAGCACAAACCATTCTCACATTATTGGAACTGAAAGTATGACATGTAGCGAACTCATGATCTAGAAAAATCGATTTATATGTTAACTCTACTAAACAAAAGTTATGACTTGTATATTATGGTTTAAAAAAATTAACAGAGTTACCAAAATCATACTAACTAAAATGCATCAACCTTCAAAATGAGAAAGAAATTAATTTTTTTTTTGTAACTTTTAAGTAAAAGCTGTACATGTAATTGGTCAGAAAAGATATAAAATTATAAAAAAATTATTATAAGTAAAAAAAAATGTTATCTTAATCTTTATCTGAGGTTTAAAGTTTATATCTGTGCTAGAGATAATCTTTAGTTTAGTAAATGATTAGTGATAATCATTACTGTATTTATCTGAGGTGGATGGTGTCAAAGTTGTGGGTGGAGTGAGTTTGACACTTGTAAATTGAAATGTAACAAAAATAAAAATGTATATAAAATATGAAAAGATGTACAGAGTAGATGTTTTTTGAGTCAAAAGAATTCTAGATATTTTATTCTGGATCGATTATTGGAACAGTTACTAATTTACCCATCCAATTATCAGCAGCAGTATATTACCAATAATAAGAAGTAGGAGGAAGGAAAAAGAATCTAAAGATGACTTTTGTAATAATTATACGAACTAATGCTGAATCGCAAATACATTTACATATAAAATTTACTTAATCGTGTTAGATTTTTTGTGATATAAAAAATTTTTAAAGGTATAAGTGTTTGACTTATTTAATCGAGTCTCTGGGCATATAGCCCCTTTATAAAATTATCTGACTTTATTTAAAGAGAAGCCATATTAATATCAGAAATGGGTCATTATTGCATAAATCAGAGAACTCAAAAAAAAAATTAAATTTTGAAAAAATAGATTTCTTGAAATACATACGACTTGTGAACTGTTAATTATGGCTTTTCACTAGAATGTGGGATGATCTTCATGAATTTGGACTACAGATGTGGTTTGTGAGAATATAGATGAGAAAGTATTGAGCATTTATTTTTGAAGTGGATAATGGTGAACACTAGTAAGCATAGTTATAAAAATGAGAGGAACATAAAAGTAAAGGCAACAAAAAAAGGAGATTTTTAAACTTCTTGGTTAGATTTTTTTATGATAAGAATGTGGAATATGAATAAAGAATACTATAATTGACAAAAGAATAAATTTATTTTATAAAGCACAGACGGTGAAATTAAACGTAAGCGCTTAAGAAGTTTGCAGTCTCTCAGTTTAATTGACAAAAGAAAAATCTGTAGAATGTTGGTTATATCAGTTAATAGAGAGTATTGGAGATTTTTGCTTAAAGGCAGAGTTGTGTGTAACTGTCTGGATAAGCCAAGTTTGTGTTTGTTATAAGGTTTAGTACAATATTTCTTGAAATTCACATAAGTAATGAAATATTTGCTTTGAAATATTACAATACAATATCTATTGTGTATCAATCTTACAATGTATCCATTTTGATTTGCATTTGGGACTGAATATGTTTTTATATTGTGTTGATGTTGTTTTCTACAGTTGATTAACAAAAAATGATGACTCTTGATTAATAAGTTATATAGTGGTAATGCATTCACATGCTAACTAAAATAACCATTGGGCCACCCTTACAAGTTTACATAAAATCATCTTTTGGATATATTTTTAAATAATTGATATCCCAGTATAAAATTGATACAAAGTTTTATTGCAGAAGGGCAAACTAAAGTCACTTATAAATATATTTTTTGAGTTGAATTGTTTATAAATAAGATTTTTATGAGAATTATTTATAATATTGCCTTTTTTAACATAATTTACCTTCACAGTTTAAATAATCACTGGATACCAGATAGTATAGAGCTATATATGATACTACTGCTAAAATATTTTTAAGATAAAGATCATCTCACGTTAAAATTGTGATATTTACTTATTAATCTTAAAATGTGTTTTTTTACTTACTAAGAACAATAGAATTAATTTAAAATAAATATGCTTAGATGCTCATGGACCATATGATGTTTGATAACCATATTTATAGAATGAGATATAAATCAGTGAATGAACTTTCAGTTCTAGAAACAGGAAAGTGTCTCATATAAATATATAATATTATGACTGTTTTTCCAAAATTAGAACATTAGAAATGAACTTCCTAAGAAGTCCCAAACAAATTTCTTTTTATGGATCCACCAGATATTTCTAGATCATATAAATATACAATGACATTATGACTGCTTTTCCCAAAATTAGAGAATGAGGACATAATAAATAGACTTCTATGAGGCTCCAAACAAATCTCTTTTTCCAGATCCACCAGATATTTCTAGATACATGTGGAATTTTTATCAATAGATTCAGAATAACCCATGATCAATATGCGCATTTACTTCATAAATAGAATTAACAGATACTAGTCTAAATAGATGTAGACCAACACAAACTATAAATAACAGTCCATGATTTCCAAATCCATAGCTATATTGGCAGAATTTAAGGACTTCAAGCTATTAGTGAATATCTATCTTCTGGTTGGAATCTCTAGGTTCTGTTATGACATTTCTTTCAATAATAAAGTTGCAAAGAAGTTATGTGTAAATAAGCAATGATATTTTAAGGTCCTGTAAACTGTTGCATTTGAGAAAAGATATACTGACCAAAAATAAGTTTTATTAACAATCAACAAGATTTATTTACACACCAGTTAAATTCACTAGTTTGCTAAACTAGGTAATCTAACATTCAAGTTTAATCAGCTTTAACTTATAAGGTTTGTAATAATTTAGTTCAAACATGGGTAAAGTCAGTAGCAGACCAACCCAATGATTTTTCAGTCCTGAGTCATTGGGATGCAGACTAATACTACATTTCAATTGCTAAATGCCATTTCATGATCTCAATATGAATTACCATAATCACTTGCTAATCTTGCCCTGGGATTTCCCAGGCCAAGTGCTGATTACCCATGATAGCACAGTAATCTTAATTTATAGTTTTGTGATCTAAGTACATGCATTTCATTACCCATGATGCTTGATAATGATTGATCTATAAATGTACTTATGTATATATATGTGTGTAGATGACAGATCTCCAATTAAAAATGAATCCTACATCAATTTTTAGTGATTGATTTGTTTATTTTATTGGTTATTTTATTTCTAGTCTGATAATGGTAATCTGAACATAAGGAGGGGGGATAATACCTTTAATCAGGCCAGTATGGTGCTGCGAGCGAAGTAAATAAGCACTGCATTTCATATTAATCGAAAAATGATCTTTTAAAACAGTAACACTCTCCATACAGTAGTGCCATCCAGTGCAAGCCTTAATAATCAATGAATGCAAAAAGTTTTTGTGCTTAAAATTCTTATCTAATACCTACTCATCGAATATCTCTAGACTAGTTTCTAGCTTGTGGTTTTCATCATGAAATAGTTTTCGATGTGACAGCACTGCATCTAGATTTTAGGATCTAATGCACTGGGTGGCACTACTGTATGGAAAGTTTTTTATTGTTTTAACCGCTTGCGTCAGCATAGAAAATGGTGCTCATGTGACGAAAATGGCTTTTTGATAACTAAATTCAAAGACTTGAAAACTGTCTACTGAAAACAATATCAATAGTAATACATCACCTTGTTTAGTGTTGTAATAGAGTAATAGATGTGAGAGCTAAAGATCTATGGATTACAGCTCAATTTGTTACTTCCAGTAATATCACATGACCTTCCGAACAATGAACCATTCGAATATTCGATTGTTTATTTAACTTAAAAAGTATATTTTACTTAAGCGCTGTAATTTTGAAAAAATTGAAATTTAGCTAATAATGCAGTTATTTAAGATAATTTTGTATTAATTATAAAATATTAACCTTTAAATGCCATGCTTAGTTTGATAGATTGATAGACTATTATTGTGAAGTTCAAATTCCATGAATTTTTTGTGAACTCCTGATTAATAAATCACCATTCGATTATTTGTCTTTAACGAGTAATTTGTTTACATAATATTTCGCTATTAATTACATCCTCTAAATGAAGCCTTCTATTATATATATAAAAAAGGAAGAAAAATCGTTTATTTGATGATACTGTATTATCATACTTAAAATAATTTATTCCTGTTTATCACTAGAAAACTGTAAACTTTCTATCACAGCCTTAAGCATAAATAAGGATAACAGAGTTCTATGAAGAATAATTATAAGAATAATCCTTCTCTAATCACTAATTAAGACCACATTTAATTAAACAAATTAAAATTCAGATTTCTCTTAAGTAAAATTAAATAGGATGATGTGAAAATTTAATGATGTTTGATTTATTCTACGAAAGATTTATAAAGATTAGACTAAAGTACATAATAGTTATTATGGAAATGAATGGGTGATTTACTACGAATATATATATATAATAAGTAATTTATAAACAGCGTTTACTTTGATTATTGTGTAGCAATAAATTATATTACGTGGGAATATTTTCTGTTACTCTATATATTATTGTTACCAGCTGTGAAATGAAACATAGTTTAAAATGCAAGGACGTTTGATTTCTTTAAATGCGATATTTTATGTGATATTTTATTTGTCATTCCAACAAACATTAAATTTCACACCAAATCATCTTTATTCCATATGTTTCTACTACATTTTTTAAAATCATTATCGAGAGTATATTAATTTTTATTAATCATTCATTAGACACGAGAAACAAATGTGTAAAACAATATGATCTGCGCCAACTGATGAGTACTTGTCCAGCACAAAATATGCATCTTGGGGATCGTACATTTTTTCACATGCCTTTGGTCACATGTTTATGATTACTTCCCTCCATAAGATGTTAAAAGTAAAGACCATTTCCTATCTTGCTTGAGAGTGATGTAGTAAAAATTTACATTACAGAAATATTATTCATTATTACTCAAGTTGTACATATATACCTTAAATTAATATATGAAGATATATAAGAGTGTAATGGTATATATAGTAGAGATGGAATAAATAAAAAGACTAAAGCAAAATAAATAATAGTAACTATATTTATGGTGCATGTAATGGTGTATAAGGAAGATGAAGACTTTGGCTATGCAATTGGCTTATGTTTGGACATCAAATTCAATGGAACTTTATAAAAGGAATGAGCTACCATACTTAAGCAGTTAAATGACATGTACTAGATAAATGATGATGCTCAGTGATCTTAATTATATCATCATATGTCTAACATTACTCTTCAGTTAAATAATTAAACCAGTTTTCTGTTGGTCACCCTTAAGGTTATGTGATGATGGTGGTTTGAATTTATTATTGATAATATTATATAAGTACTATTTATACCTTAATTATAGAACCATTCTAAAATTAATCTACCTCAACTTCATTGTATAGTTATAACCCATAATGTTAGTTATATTAATTATGGCAACTAATTATCATACACAAAATGTAAAACTTAACATCCTATTGTTCCACATATCAAATACTGTAAATTTCAAATAATGTATAAAACCGACTGAGAACAAAAAAACATAAAATCTTCATTTTAGAAAAACAAACAATTCGATGAAATAATGTTTGAACAGGTATGACATGAGTATTTTAAAAATATCTTTAATTTGACATCTTTCTATTTAAAAAATATTTTCATAGAAAAAAAATGTATATTCTTCACAAGGATACTATAAAGAATGAAATGAATTATGGGTGAACGTCATTAACATTTGTGAGTGAAATGAATTATGGGTGAACATCATTAATGTTTCTTCGCATTTCATTCAAGAAATTGAACTATTGGCTCATAACTGTGTTATTATAAGGAGAGAAAAAAATTATTATTATAATATTTATAAAACACTAAATATCAAACACTTAAATAGACTTGCTTCAGAATTATAAATTTTTAATAATGAAGATTCTTTCATTCTTTTTATTTCATTTCTCTCAAAGAAGATACACTTAGCTTCATCAAAATTAATAGTATGGCCTGTATTCTTTTCATGGATATATAAAGCAGAATTAAGAGAGAGGGGTCAAATGATTGTTTAAATATATTGTGCCAGGCATTATCAAATGTCCATGCACAAAATCTGCTGTAAAGAATATTACAGCAGATACATTTACGAATTTGTAGATATTAAGCACAACAAATATATAAATGTGCTATATTAATAATGGAAGTTGGGTCTGAGCATTAAAATACCCACACACACCAATTTAAATAATATGAAATTGACATAGAAAATATTGTAAAATAAACTCATGTATTTTTTTGTTTTATATTTCCTTTTTGTATATTTTTTATGATATGTCATTTTATGTATTTGGCTTTTCTCTGAAAAATTCAAATAGAGAAAAGCAATTGTTCCAATGTAATTGTACTTTTTTTTTTTAATTACTTCTCTAAAAACTAATTTTATTCTGTAAGAAAAAAATGTTAATTGCTTTTGCAAAAATCTGATCAAAAGCAAAATGTTGATAATCCTATACTTAAAATGTTATCTTTTTTTATTATTATTTTATATATAAAATAAAAATTCTTTTGAACTATAATAGCTGTAATCAAGTGGTCTGGGCATTCAAGATGGAAACCATTATATCAAACTCAAAATGTAGAATTTAATCGGAAAAATTGTAAGGAATGTTATAATCTAAATGATAAGATAAATTAAAAGGATTGGCTGATTCATTCTTCTCAGAGGGATATCTGAATTGGTTTTTATTAGTGGGATTGATTGTGCTGTGGGATTCATTCTTTCTTTGGCAATCATTCTGTGCAAGTCTTTCACTACTTTGGCTCCAGAATTGGTAAATCATCTAGCCACTTGGAGATTAATTTATGGACTAGACTACAGTAGATATTTTCTAAGAATAAATCCATTGTACAGTTCTTTTAAGAACTAATGATTTCTGAAGATTTAATGAACCAGTCAAGATAGCAAATGAATATCTAATAAAAATTATTATCATATACAAACAGAGGAAAATATGAAGCAATCTACCAAAGAGTCCAGTAAAATGACCATGGGGTAGACCACCAGCCAGTTCACTGCCCTTTCTCTGTCCCAAGCCATCAAGATGTGACTACACCAGTTCCAGCTGCCCACGATAATGACAAAAGCTGCCTTGCCTATGCCTAAATAGATGAAATCCTCACTGCACAGCCAGTTGACTTGAAGCCCACTCAGAACCCAGAGGAGAAGAATGAAGACGCCAACATAAGTTTGTTTTAAGATATTTTATTAATATTGGCATAATTAACTCTGATATTTCCGGTTAAATATATATTATTATTATTATTATTATTAATCATTTTAAAAAAAAGAGTTGTCTCTCGCATATGAATATTGAATTTACAGTTATTACAGGCATAAATGATAAAGCTTTTACTTAAATCTTTTGAGTCAAATTTTCTATTTCAAATTCTAGTATTGTCAACAAAGATAAACGAGATTCTTTTTTTTTTTGCTATTCATTTTCCTCTTGTTGTTATTCCTGAAATTCATCATATATAAATATATATATATGCGTACATACACTTATAATATTTGGTAAATACGATATCTCATGCTGAATATCTAAAAATGTATTTAACCGTATATCCTTTTTAAGTTATTTTTTTTGTCACTGCTGCACCTTATGGTGCGTGTAAGAAAGGATTGATCTATTATAGATTCCCTGTAAGCAAGTACTCTAATAACTTTATATTTAAAATAATAGTAAGTGTATAATTGTGCTGCATGTATATACATGTATAGGAATTTATCTATAGCAAAAGGAAATAGATACAGTACCTTATGGTGAGTACGATATAGTATCTGAGCCAATGCAACCTATTGACTTGTTGAAAATATGAAATTAGTGAAATATTTCATAGTGCAAAAATATGTATGCATAGTTGTTGTTTTTTTTTTATTATATTTGCTATCAATAAAAGGGTTTTAAAGTCATCAGTAAAAGTGTATGCCTGTATGACCGAAAATCTCATATCTGTATATCAAATCACACAAAGTAAAATTTATTTCCACTTGGGTAAAAGGAGCTTAGACCACTTCATTACTTATAAATCTTGTAAATAGCTTTAGGGATTTATTATTTTTCTTATTTAAAATTGTATTTTATCTATTTCAACGCCTCGAATATATATATGGGTTTGTGATCATTAATTATTTAGTATTTTTTTTATTATATCATCATTAGTATGAAACGGTGACAGGTATTTGGGATTAAATAAATATTTAATCATAATATTAAACTTGTTTCGTTTTCCTATTATTATTTATATTGATAAAAATGTATTCTTTCCTTATCAACCACGTACCTGTAATAATCATTTAACTTACCCATTTGAAGACCCTACTAGCCACAAGGGATATCACTCTACTGGGGTGTCAAATTTTATTCTTATGCTTCGCTGAACATATGGTATTACACATCCTTCTAAGAGGGTGAAAAATTCATTTTTTGATTCTTTTCTAGAAGTGGCGCACAAAAGTCTATTTTGTAAATAGATTTTTCAAAGGTGTGTACTTGCCATTGTTCTAAATATTCAGGCATTCAAATAAGATATCAACTAAAGCGTGTTTTTAACTGGAAGAGTCCTGTCAATCCACTCTTTCTATCAATTTAGCTGGAAGTACCAATATACATGAGTACAGACAATCGGCTAAATTGGTATCCATTTCTTTACCTGTTGAATCTTGGTCACTTCATGCTCAGTGCAAGATTAGGAAAAGAATTCTGCAGGGAGTATGGTCCGGTACAGTAAAACTGGTGCACAATGTGGTTTAAACATAAAAATGGTACAATTAAGGAAAGAACAAGTTAAATTATATAAATGTGAAAATTATGGTAAAAATAATTTACATGCCGTATGTAGGTGAAATAAAAACTAAATTAACTGTTGAACATATATGAGAAGATATATAAAATGTTATCGTTAGTTTTTTTTAAAAAATGTATAGTGTAGTCAACAGGACATAAATGAATACTCTTAGTTTGCTATATATAGATATTTTTTAAAGTTATTCTTAAATAATTTAAAATATTTTACTCAGTAGTCTGCAGATCCAAAATGATAGTTTATTCTTTGTAGTGACAAATATTTAAGATGTATTTATGATTCAAATTGTTAGCAATAGATCAAGTGCTTACACTGTATTCTATAAGTTACTATATAAATAAAATAGACTTTGGAATTATTTTAAATAAGTATACATGTAATATATTGACGTTTGATTTTTTGTTATATAGAGTACAGATTCTTTTATCTTAATAATTGCTTAACAATTTTCACTTTAAATTGAGTCGCTAAAATATTGGATAAGTAAAGTTGCCGTGTAAACTGAGTAAAAACTGAAGTCAACATGTGAAATTAAAATAGAAATAAAGTATAGAAAAATTATTAAACGAATGAGTTGGGGAAAAATAATGTCACACTGCATATATACATATATAAAGATGGTCGGAGGATTTCTATACATGGTTATTACAAATAAAAGTAATAATTTATTATAGCGTAATATTTTAAAATAACTTACAATTGAGTTTATTGTTTTTGTTTTAAAGAGAGAAAATAGACATTTAGATATAGGTATAAAACCTGGTTATCAAACATAGTGTGATGTTTTATAATAACGTATACTTGAATTCACTGTTGTTTATTAGAAGAAAAAAAAGTAAAATGAAATACTGTTAAATACTTGCTTAACGAATGAAAGTTTCGTAATGATTTTAAAATAACTTATACTTGAATTTGCTGTTGTTTATAAAAATAAAAATAAAAAAGTAAAATGAAATACTGTTAAATACTGGCTTAATGAATTAAAGTTTCAAATAATTTAAAATAACTAATAATTGATTTTAAAGTAACTTATAGTTGAATCTGTTGGGTTTGTTTTTTTTTTTGTTTTGTAAAAAGTAAAATAAAATAGTGTTAAATACTGGCTTAATACGAATTAAAAGTTTGTAACGATTTAAAATAAGTTATACTTGAAGTTTTTTTTTGTTTTGCTTTAATAAACCGCTAATTATATTATTGGTTGTAAGAGATAAAAATCAAATCATTTAATTGGCCAACTCATAAACTGAAGACAAAGCCTATTGTTAAAACATATTTGCGTATAATATTAAATTTAACTCAGATACGTTTATAAAAAGTATATTACTAATTTTTCAGGTTATGAAAGTGAACGAAAGTTCTTTCAAAAATAAATTGCTATTTATTTATTATAAAATATTCAATTTCGGCAAATTAAAAGCAAACGTATAAACAAAAAAAATGCTGACGTAAATGCTTTTTTTCTACATTATGGAAAGGTAAAGATTTTTTTTTGCTAAATCTTAAATATTTTTACTAAAATCTTCAATATTTTTCGAAAATAATTTTGTTTTTTTAGTATACCCTGTGAAAATGATTTTAATTTCCCAGAATATACTTCTTTTTAAACCTTAAATCACATTCCAAATGAAAATCTCAGCGTTTTTCTTTATTTTCTTTGATCAGGCGGTTTTTTTGTTCGTTCCAGCCAATCAGAATGTCTTTTTCGGCTGAGAGCCAGCTGACAGCCAATCACCGACAAGCTTCTTTCTTTGTTTAGCTTTAAATGTGGTTTTATTGATTTTTTTACTTGTAAAATAATTCAGAAGAGGGCACCATCTTACAGAACTTTTAAAAATCTAATCAATAACTGTCAAATGAATATCCTTGCATTAAAAATAATAGAATTAGAGTGACATCAGCTGTCGATGAGAGGCCTCGTAAGAGGCGGGAAAAGGGTTAAAGAAAGAGTAGGTAAAATAGAGTGTTGAATACTAGCGTAACGAATTAAAGATTCATACGTTAAATTGATTTTTTTATTATTATCGATAAATAAAGATGAAGGATAAGCAATGGTAGTTATTAATTGATCATTCCATTCAAGGGTAGCTAGTGTAGATTTTTGGGTTTCTCAGGCATGATATGTAGGGGCTGGATTGTATCTGGGTTTCTGTCCTCTCGGAAGGCAGCAATGGTTCAGTGGGTCGGCCGGAGATCTATATGTAGTTCGGAATTTCTATGACTTTGTAATAGTGTATGTACTCCGTCATTCATGCGGGGGGGTACTGTTTAGCTGAGAAAAGAGAGATAATCTTTTCTCGGAGACCTTCATACCTTGTGATGCGAAAAGACTCTGTAACCCTTAAAAAGAAAGAAGCATGGGTGCATTTACTAAGGTTATACCTTTAAATTGGCTCTTCGAAAATGAAGAGTTCTTTCTTTCTGTTCTATAATGCAAAAAGATCCTGTAAGCCTCCAAAGATATGAGCAGGGATGCATTTATTGAACATTTTCGGTTCCTTACATATATTGTTTGTCATAGAGTTTCGGATGAAGTACAGGCCTTTGGGCTGATGTGCTGGGTTATTGTTGTTTTGTTCCAGATGCAGTAATATGATATATGTTGGCTTGGACATGCGAGTGTTTGGGAGCTCGGGTTTGCATTTCTGCTCATCAGATGTGAGGGTTTCCAATCATATATATATATATAAAGAGAGTGAAATATAATGAAAATATAGCTATTAAACAGATATAAAAATGTTAAAACTTAATATTAGGTAAATCAGATCAAATAATTTAAGAGTCTTTATGGTTAGATGTTGTAGGTTAGTTGTGAATGTTTATCTCTTGAGCATTGTGTGTATAGGTTGTTTCGTATCGGCATTTCATGAGCTGGGGATTTGGAGATGGGGGAAATGCAGGGGTTGGCTGGAGATGTCTGTGTGATCTGGAGTCTCTGTGGCCTATGGTGAACGAACACTTTGCCACGCAAAAATGCGAGCAATTCTTTTAGCAGAGAAAATATTCTCTGGGACTCATTTGGAATAATGCAAATGTACTCGTAAGCCTCATATAGAAAGAGCAGAGGAGCATTAACTTCAACTCTTCTTTTATATATAAATTCAATGTCTTTGTTTGTTGTTGCAAAATATCCTGTCAGCCTCAAAAAAGTGAGCATGGATGCACCCACGAAGTTTGGTACATTATTCTGATAGTATTTTTCGTGGTTCGTTCGACTTTACTTGGCTGTCACAGAGTTCTAGAAAGGATAAGTATCTCCATGTTAGCAGTCTGTTTGTTTTCTTTTACCTCTGACTCTGGGGATTGGGATGCTGGTGCAGTTTTGGCTGAGTATAGCGATGCTATGGGGGATGAGGTGTCACATTGTCACCATTCGACATCGTGCTTTTTAGACTGTCAAAAGAAATACAAAAACAGTAAAAATATAGTTAGAAAAATAGTTAATATCTGTATAAATAAAATCTTAAGACTTTAAATGGTCATACCCATTTAAAAGTCTCATTGGAGAGGGGGGTATTGTGCCAGGCATTATCAAATGTCCATGCACAAAATCTGCTGTAAAGAATATTACAACAGATACATTTACAAATTTGTAGATATTAAGCACAACAAATATATAAATGTGCTATATTAATAATGGAAGTTGGGTCTGAGCATTAAAATACCCACACACACACCAATTTAAATAATATGAAATTGACATAGAAAATATTGTAAAATAGACTCATGTATTTTTTTGTTTTATATTTCCTTTTTGTATATTTTTTATGATATGTCATTTTATGTATTTGGCTTTTCTCTGAAAAATTCAAATAGAGAAAAGCAATTGTTCCAATGTAATTGTACTTTTTTTTTTAATTACTTCTCTAAAAACTAATTTTATTCTGTAAGAAAAAAATGTTAATTGCTTTTGCAAAAATCTGATCAAAAGCAAAATGTTGATAATCCTATAATTAAAATGTTATCTTTTTTTATTATTATTTTATATATAAAATAAAAATTCTTTTGAACTATAATAGCTGTAATCAAGTGGTCTGGGCATTCAAGATGGAAACCATTATATCAAACTCAAAATGTAGAATTTAATCGGAAAAATTGTAAGGAATGTTATAATCTTAAATGATAAGATAAATTAAAAGGATTGGCTGATTCATTCTTCTCAGAGGGATATCTGAATTGGTTTTTATTAGTGGGATTGATTGTGCTGTGGGATTCATTCTTTCTTTGGCAATTGTTCTGTGCAAGTCTTTCACTACTTTGGCTCCAGAATTGGTAAATCATCTAGCCACTTGGAGATTAATTTATGGACTAGACTACAGTAGATATTTTCTAAGAATAAATCCATTGTACAGTTCTTTTAAGAACTAATGATTTCTGAAGATTTAATGAACCAGTCAAGATAGCAAATGAATATCTAATAAAAATTATTATCATATACAAACATAGGAAACTATGAAGCAATCTACCAGAGAGTCCAGTAAAATGACCATGGGGTAGCCAACCAGCTGGTGCACTGCCCTTTCTCTGTCCCAAGCCATCAAGAAGTGACCATGCCAGTTCCAGCCACCCACGATAATGACAAAAGCCACCTTGCTTATGCCTAAATAGATGAAATCCTCACTGCACAGCCAGTTGACTTGAAGCCCATTCAGAACCCAGAGGAGAAGAATGAAGATGCCGACATAAGTTTGTTTTAAGATATTTTATTAATATTGGCATAATTTACTCTGATATTTCCGGTTAAATATATTTTTTTTTATTATTATTAATCATTTTAAAAAAAAGAGTTGTTTCTTGCATATGAATATTGAATTTACGGTTATTACAGGCATAAATGATAAAGCTTTTACTTAAATCTTTTGAGTCAAATTTTCTATTTCAAATTCTAGTATTGTCAACAAAGATAAACGAGATTCTTTTTTTTTTTTTGCTATTCATTTTCCTCTTGTTGTTATTCCTGAAATTCATCATATATAAATATACATGTATATATATGCGTACATACGCTTATAATATTCGGTAAATACGATATCTCATGCTGAATATCTAAAAATGTATTTAACCGTATATCCTTTTTAAGTTTTTTTTTTGTCACTGCTGCACCTCATGATGCGTGTAAGAAGGGATTGATCTATTATAGATTCCCTGTAAGCAAGTACTCTAATAACTTTATATTTAAAATAATAGTAAGTGTATAATTGTGCTGCATGTATATACATGTATAGGAATTTATCTATAGCAAAAGGGAAATAGATACAGTACCTTATGGTGAGTACGATATAGTATCTGAGCCAATGCAACCTATTGACTTGTTGAAAATATGAAATTAGTGAAATATTTCATAGTGCAAAAATATGTATGCATAGTTGTTGTTTTTTTTTTTTTATTATATTTGCTATCAATAAAAAGGTTTTAAAGTCATCAGTAAAAGCGTATGCCTGTATGACCGAAAATCTCATATCTGTATATCAAATCACACAAAGTAAAATTTATTTCTACTTGGGTAAAAGGAGCTCAGACCACTTCCATTACTTATAAACCTTGTAAATAGCTTTAGGGATTTATTATTTTTCTTATTTAAAATTGTATTTTATCTATTTCAACGCCTCGAATATATATATATGGGTTTGTGATCATTAATTATTTAGTATTTTTTTTATTATATCATCATTAGTATGAAATGGTGGTGGGTATTTGGGATTAAATAAATATTTAATCATAATATTAAACTTGTTTCATTTTCCTATTATTATTTATATTGATAAAAATGTATTCTTTCCTTATCAACCACATACCTGTAATAATCATTTAACTTACCCATTTGAAGACCCTAGATGTAGAGTGACTGATCTAGCCACAAGGGATATCACTCTACCGGGGTGTTAAATCTTATTCTTATGCTCCACTGAAAATATGGTATTGCACATCCTTCTAGGAGGGTGAAAAATTCATATTTGGTTTTTTTCTAGAAGTGGCATGCAAAAGTCTATTTTGTAAATAGATTTTTCAAAGGTGTGTACTTGCCATTGTTCTAAATATTCAGGCATTCAAATAAGATATCAACTAAAGGGTGTTTTTAACTGGAAGAGTCCTGTCAATTTACTTTTTCTATCAATTTAGCTGGAAGTACCAATATACGTGAATACAGACAATCGCTAAATTGGTATCCATTTCTTTACCTGTTGAATCTTGGTCACTTTATGTCAGTGCAAGATTAGGAAAATAATTCCGCAGGGAGTATGGTCTGGTACAATATATATACTGTTAATTGGATCTGCAAATATAATCAGTTAATAAACGATTAAAGAAAGTGAGGACATATCAAAATTTGCTTGTAATTTAAAAAGTCATTTGGCATTCAAGCACCAGAACTGGCAGGTTGAGTTACAATCCAAAAATCTTTACTCCTGATCTCATTATTTTATGGCCCAAGTCTTATTTTCCTGGTGACTTTTTGCAGTTGAGGATAGACTTGCCAGATTACTATTCTAGAGATATATTTTTAGTCATTGTTTTATACTATTAAAAGTATCAAATATTTTCCCAAATTTGAAGTGTTTTAAAGAATTTATTTGTTATGCTCTCGTCTTCGATAATGAACTTTTTAGTAAGTGAATATATTTATATTAAAAACATTTCAATTGTTGTAATGTTTTTAAATAACAATTTTATATTTAACGTCACCATTTTAAATTTATCATAGTAGATGATATTAGTTGAATAATTAAATAGCAAAAAATGAATAAATCACCACTGGCATAAACAGGCTAATTAAGAAATTCAATCAGGGACTATGATATTATCTATGTTATGGTAAAGAAACTATTTATAAATAATGAAATCCACTTGACAGAAATCAGCTTACTAACACAGAAGTAGTAAGACATCTTGTGCATTACTTATATAGACAAGTCAGTTTAAACTCAAAGTGGGAGGTTTTTGGTTATAAATAGTGTCTTCGACAAAACAAGCCATAGGGCATAGGTTAGAAGTGTTACATTTATTAAGTGTGAGTCACAACATGCTTTTTATCTAGCATATTGTTACTAAGTAACAACTTATTGCTTGTAACCTCACTAACTCTAGAAGGTGGCAAATTCAGTCAACCATTGGATGAAAATATTCATGTAAATAGCTTTAATAAATGGTTGAAATATTTACATTGGTTTCTGTTAGTTCTTTGTATTAACTAAAAAATATTATTTCTTAGCATAATACTATATATTCAATACTAGTGAATAAGAGTCATCTGTTTTTACAAAAAGAATTGAGAGAAAATAAATATGAAAAGATTGCTTTATCAACTGTTTTCATTCCAGAGATATATCCTTTTATCTATGATTAGCCTGCAAATTATAGCATTTATAATTCATTATCATTTTCAATTATTATCAATTCACTGCAGAATGAAGATCTTTCCAAGTTTAATCCAGTTTCTCTGATTCCTAATCTCTCTTCAATCCATCTAACTTATTTGTTTCTAGTTTGTTACCATTTCTTGGAATCCATTTTAAGACTTCAACTATCCATTTATTATCATTTTTTAAAGAATATGTCCATCTTTTACCATTTCAATCTCTTACTTCTTTCAGTGATGTCAGTAATACCTGTTTGTTCTCTCACCTATGTATTTCATTTTTGATCTCTTCATATTACTCTTCATATACATCTCTCCATATTTCATTAAGTTGCCTGAAGTCTCTATATTGCTCTTTGTCAAATGTTCAAATCTTAGATCCTTAAGTAAGAACTGGTAAAATAGAATACAAATCTTTCTTTTCAATCACATAGGAATATTTTCTTTTAATATTAAGTTATATCTACCAAAAACATTCAATCCAGATTTAATTTCATCCATATTTTCCTTCTGTATTAATAATCTAATCAAGATATTTGCAATAGGTAACATCTAAATCATGATCATTAATCTTTATTTTCTTTTGACAAAAACGATTGAACGTTACTTTTAGTCTTTTAAATATTTATTTTTAGTTCTATTTTTTTACTTCATCTGATAACTCTTGTAACATTTTCTGAAGCATTTGTTGCAAAAGCAACCACATCATCTGTGAAATCTAGATGATTTAAATAATCTCCGTTTACTTTTACTCCCTTAGTTTTCCATTTAATTCACAAAACAATTCTTGTATAATAATTATAAATATTAAAATGATATTGTTGGTATATGGTATTTATTCTATTATTTAATTATATCATTGTCTTCAGATAGAATATTTAACGTGCGTACATATCAATTACCAATAAAGATCAAGAATTATTATTTGATTACAGAATCTTATTACCTAGCTATCTACTCTGTCTTTCTTCAGATAGAGAACTTAACTACATACACTAAAGGAAAACTCAAATAATAATGGCTGTTATGTCTGGAAAGGCATCATCATGGGATTTGGGGATTCTATCATCAGATTTTCAATGATATGGATGGCTGAAGAGTTGGAGGTTGGAGTAGGTTGAAGAATTTACTATCTTAATATAAACTGAGCACTGATTATATATATATATGGGAGATGATAATCTTGACCAACTGATGAATGCTGGTTTAGCAGGAAATGCGTATATTGATGATTATTTATCTTTCCTGCATGTGTGTGTTTATGTGTATCAGTAGTATGAGATAGTGTGGCTAGTGAAGGGGGCTTGAAAATCTGAGTTCAAATCTCCTATATTTACAATTAGGCTCCAGGTTTAAGAATGCCTGGTATTTCAAATCTTATAAACACATAAATAATTTAAATTCTTTAAATTAATGAATTTTAATTTGCTTTATAAAAAAATAAACAATAATAATTATTTAAATGAACATAAAAACTCAAAATTTAATATTAACTTTTTAATTTTAAATTTATATACTTAACTGTCTGGAAAATTACATAAACAGAGCTAAATAGGAAGCTTTTCATTTAATTAATTCTTTAATAAAACTAATTAAATCAAAAACTTCCGATTTACTTGTGTTTCTTATTTTTCGAGAAATTAAATTTTTCTGAGCAAAAAAAAAAAAATGCTAATAAAAGATTACTATATATATTACGGTTTTTTGAACAATTAAAAATGTAAATAATCTTTAATTGTCCAAATGAAAAGACTTTATTAGATAAAGGACCTTTAATAAAGAAAACAATTTTAAAGAAAATGGTAACACATGACCATTTACATTACATGTTTATTCATATTCTTTCAAGAGTAAATTATCTTCAATCTACTCTAGAGCCACCTATTGTGAGTTTGAGTAATCAATGGACACCAGATGATATAATCTATATGATTTATAATTGAAATAAAATACTAATTTTCTACTTCACCTTTGAGTAGTAAGTAATTTAAACTGTGCTTTAAGCAAAAAAGTGAAGCTTGTCTAAAATATTATTAAAGAGTTAAATGGCTAAGCGCTTTCAGAGAACTTAAGTGTCCATATACATAGCCTACTTTAATTGAAGTTTAGTGGTGATTTATGCAAAATTTATGCAAATTTTCTTTCATAATGACCATTCTCTGGAGACTATGGCAAGCACTGAATGCAATGATGTGAAACAAAAGATTAAGGAGGCATGCTTTATTGCAAATGACAACTGTGCAATGGGCCAAGGGGAGTAGTGCTTTGCAGTCTCCAGGGAATGGTCATTATGAAAGAAAATTTGCATAAATTTTGCATAAATCACTGCTAAACTTCAATTAAAGTAGGCTATGAATATGGAGACTTAAGTTCTCTGAAAGCACTTAACCATTTAATTCTTTAATAATATTTTAGACAAGCTTCACTTTTTTGCATAAAGCACAGTTTAAATTACTATATGATTTATAGATATTTACAATCATTCATAATATGACTCATATAGATGAAAATGAAAAGAAACTCATAGAATATGTTGAATAAATTGAAGGAAGAATTATGGAATTTGGAATAATGATAAATGTTGAGAAGACCAAGTATTTATCAATAGAAAGGAATATTAAAAGATTACAAGTTAATATTCATGATAATATAGTCATTAGTTGAATATATAGTTGCTTGAATGAGGATGGAAGAAGCAAAGATGAAGTTAAAAGATGAGTAGCATTGGCAAAAAAGATATTTATTATGAGAAAGAAAATATTTTTTGAATCATTGAAGAGAGAATCAAAAAAAATATTAAATAAGTGCTATGTGTGTGATGTTATTGTATTGTTTGTGAAGTGTAATAATTAATAAAAAAACTAGGAACAGATTGGAGATCTTTGAGATGTGGTCATTGAAAAGAATGGGAGAAAATTAGTTGAATGAATAAAATGATAATCAAAGAAATTTTGGGGAAAAAATAAATGAAAACTGATGACCGATTGAGAAAACTAGAGATTGAAAGAGAAAGTGGATTGGGCTTATACTAAAAAGAAAGAATAGTTAATTGAAAGATATTTTAGAGACAATGGTCATTGAAAACAAAAAGGACAAAGAATATTAATCTGGAAGAGGATATATGGGATTGAAGACTTAGGCAAAGAACAGAACAAAATGGAGAAATGAATGAATTTGTTGGTGGCAGCTTTCTGCACATATTTACTATTGATGATATTAATTTCTAGACAGTTATAAGCAAGAGTAACAACAAAGGAGTTATCATGGTTGCATGGCATGCAAACACCATGTTGTGCATGTGGTAATATAATTAGAATTTTGATGCTCTTCCATAAAATTTGCTAGATAGCTTCTCAAAGGAAAAAAAATTAATTAATATTTTCAACAAAATTATTATAGTTTAATAATATAGTTTCCTGTCTTTTATTTTTTGTGTTTGCATATAAAACATTTTTATGTGATATTCAAATTATTATTTTAGATTATTAATTTATAAACTGGATTAAATATTATAGTTTATAGTTGCTTGTAAAATATTTATATTAATTTTTTAACATGCAATGTTTTAAAAATATTTTGATGGTTGAGAGATAGGGAGGAGCTAAATTTAGATTTTTTTAAATAAATAAATAATTCACTCACATATATATTTTCTTCTTTGCAAACTTGATATTCCACCAATGTTTCAACTATATTCTACAACAGTCTTTTCAAGACAACTAAAATATATAGAAAAATAATAACACACATATATGTAAATACAAACATTCAATTTGTCTGAAGTTTGTAATGATGGTCTATTATAAGATGTGATATGTTGGACTATTTCCATCATTTATGAGTGAATGTTGAATGTATAGAAAATTTTAAACTTTATTTAAACTTTCCAAATACAAACAACTTGTTAGTAATAACACACAAGTAGACAATACAGGTTAGTAATTACACAACATTTCGAGTAGTATTATTCTCCACTCTTCTTCAAGTGTTGATAGCCTATATGCACAGTGACAATATTCACTTAGAAGTTGAACTCATACTTTTAGATTCTTGAATATCGAATTTAAGGCAAATTCTCTACCAACTGAGCTATTCTGTCAAAGGCAACAAATAGTAGAAATTTGATATATTTATATATGAGGTTGGTTCAAATCCTCCTGAGTCCTTCAATTTTTTTTTATAACAAATCTATTTTTTTTTTCTAAGAGCAAAATTAATTAGAGGCTTCCATACATTGTGTATTGCCACACTGGATTGACTTATAGGCATTGTCATATGAGCAGCTTTCTTGAATTTTCTTCTATGCATTTGTTCCTCTTTATCCAATATCTTTGTATTTTCCCACTTAAGCATATGGTCATTAGTACATACATGATCTGCTATGGTAGACACATCAGTTTTGTTCTCTTTTAATCATCAATTTGTGCTCCTTCAATCGCTGTTCAACAGGGTGACAGGTCTCACCAATGTATTTTCTACCAAATTCACATGGTATTTCATAGATGCAGTTTTTGTTCTTCAGCATTTCCAGTTTAGGCTTAGTAGAAGTAAGCATTCTTTAAAGTGTGGTATGGCTTTAGAAAGCAGTTCTTGTTATATTGACTGCATATTTTCTTTAATTTATCCACCATTTCTGGTGTGTATGTGTACACTACTGTACCAATAACTGTTTTCTCTTTTGGTGTTTCTTTGTGTTGTCTATTGAAGGTTTTTCTGATGACTTCTGATGGATAACCGTTCTTCATAAGCATTTGTTCTACGTGAATCTTTTCTTTTTCCAAATCACTAGTTTCTGAAAAAACTTCTTTTGCTCTGTTCCATAATGATAGTACAATTCCTTGTTTAGTACTTCTTGTATAATTGGATGTATATGCCAAGTATTTGCCAGTGTGTGTTGGTTTCCTATACACTGTTGTTTTTACTTTGCCCTGAGAAAGTCTTGTCACAAGAACATCCAAGAATGCCAATTTTTGTTCTTGTTCTGATTCCATCATGAATTTAATTGTAGGAGATATGTTGTTAATGTGCATCCAGAATGACTAATTTTATCTCACCATGTGGCTATACCACAAATGTATCATCAACATATCGAAGCCACACTTTAGGTGGACATGGAATAGTATTCATGGCTGTGGTTTCAAGTTCTTCCATGTAAATGTTGCTGAGCAAGGGTGACCATGATGATCCCATGGCCATTTCTTGATTTTGTTGGAAGAAGTTATATTGAAAGTATGTTGTTGTTACACAGAATGTTAATAATTCCATTATACTATCTATAGGTAGAGCTGTCCTAGATTGTAGACTATTATCATCATATAACCTTTTCCTTACAATAGACAATGCTTCATCACATGATACATTTGTAAACAGACTTTCCACATCAAAGCTTACCAATATGTCAGTTCTTTCAATTTTCATGTTCCTAACTAATTCTACAAAGTGCTTTGAATCCCTGATGAAAGACTGTGTCCCATATGCCAATGGTCTAAGAACTTCGAGAAGAAATCTTGACAAATTTTGACATGGTGAAATTTCTAGAACTAACAATAGGTCTTAATGGAACATTGTCTTTATGGATTTTAGGCAGTCTATACAGGTGAGGAATCTTGCTGAAATATGAAGTTAATTTTCTTTTTTTCTGAATCACTGAAATACCTGTGATGCTTCCGGAGTAATGCTTGTTGTTTTTGGAATTGGATTTTTTGCTACTTTTTTGTATTGGCTTGCTGTGAGAAGGTCTTGTATTTTGTTATCATAATCAGTTTTATCCATTACAACTGTAGTGTTACCTTTGTCAGCAGGAAGATTGATTATAGATATATCCTGTTTGAGCGATTTAATAGCTTTCCTCTCATCACATGAAATGTTCAATTTATCCAATAAATAAAAAATAATGGTAATAATAATTAATAAATAAAAAAACAATGAATAAAAAATACAAAATAATATATATATATATATCATGGTGTTGAACCGGAAGTTGCTGAATGCAGCTAAATAGAGCAGATCAGAAAATTATTTTAAATCTTAATTCGATCTCAATTTTAAAATTGAACATTATAGATAATAACTTAAGCTATCTTCCTGCACAAAAATCAAGTTTTTCTGATGATCAGAACAAAAGTTATTACCCCTCTTCCGGTGGATTGGGGGCCACAAAAAAAAAAAATTCAAATCAACACAGAATTACAATGAAGTGATTCCTGAGCTAAAAAATAATGATTTAAAGACAAAAATTAGTACAAATGATGTTTTAGACCTAAACAGAGACATTGAAGCTGTAAATTATTCATACTCTTTTAAGCAATAATTATTGAGAATATTTCAAAGTTTAACAACAAACTTTTAGATTATACAACTGAACCCTTGATTACTAATCAAGACCTAAAATTCAATCAAAAGAAGCAAAATCCAATTAGTATCAACAAATAAGAATTACTGTGAACCCTGAAGGACTTTATAGTTGGTGGGTTGAACAGGTATTGTGAACATTTGCAGACCCAGGAGGTTGATAATGATTAAAAACAGACTTTCAGCTCCATTGACCTCAGTGTGCAAGATGATATGGACAAACGATTTGTTCTCATGGTGTGCAAGTTAATCTGGCTTGATTTCAAGACTACATGAATCAAATGTTGTATTTGTGTGAGAGAGTTTGCACTTCTTTTTTTCATCAGGTGTGGTGATGGTAATCATGAGGGGCTTGGATCATTTGTGGAGGTAGTTGGTGATCATTATCTAGCCTGAGAATACCTTCTGGGCAGATGAAGGTCACTAGATTCACATGGACTTTATCCTGAAGAGCTACTGTACCCCTTGATGGATTTTTTGTTACGTCAGTATTGATTTGCATTCACTATTATTAGATTTTATTAGTTAACTTTAGATTTAGAGCATTGGTAAGGTGGTTGGTCTGCTTTGGGCCACCACCAATTTTTGTAACATTGATCGAGTTTTGTTGTAATATTTTGCAGGCACAGGTCTGTACTCTTTCTTTTCTCAGGGGTGGCTGGTGGTGGTCATTAGGGGTCCAGTTAATGGTGCATGCTGTTGCCAATTGTTAGTGCTACCTGAAAAACTGCTGGGAGGGTACCTGGTCAAAGTTTCTGCATGAGCTGCTGCACCTCCTTGGGTTGGTTTGGAGCAGTGCAGATCTGTGCTCATTACTTGTTATGTTTTCCCTAGTTGGCTTTCCAATTTTGTGCAGATAGACCAAATTTGGTCCCTGCACATTTGAACTGTTAAATTGGAAGACAGAGGCATCTAGGATGGTCTTTGCATGGCTTGACTATGTGTCGAGGGTTTGTTGTCTTGTGGACTTGGGCCTTAGATCTCATTGCCCATTGTGGTAGTTGGTGCAATGCTGGACTTGTCCACTTATTCAGCTGAAGCTTGAGTCTTCACTTTGGGGCCCCAGGGGTGGGATCATTGGGCTATGGATAACTTCTCAGTGGTTGGGCCATGTAGATCCACATACAGATACTCATTGGGCAAGATTATAGACCCTTTTGTGGATATAATTGTTGTCTAGAGTGTGCCCTTTTGTAGTAGACCCAAAAAACTTCTATGTAATCTTTAACAATAAGGGTTACTTTGAAAGATAAAAATAAAAAATAACAATAAAAATAAAATAATAATAAATATAAAGATGTGCCTTTCAGAATTAGTTTAAAACATTGGGTATTTATGTATCTTGATTGAAACATTCTTTTAATTTGCTAATTTATGATGTTGTTTCCAGAAGTATCTAGTCTATATCTATGAAATAAGTGGAATGGAAATAATATTAAATGATGTAGTTTACTAAAAATCCTAGATGTACATTGTTAATAAAAAAAAACTAAAATCCTATCTTTATAACAAAGATCAAACTATTGTTAAATAAAATCTGGCAGAAAAGAGCATTTATAGTAAAAAATTACAGTATTCTGAAAAAGTACTAATAATTATTTATTTAATAACTTCCTCTGTCACAATAAATCTAAGTTAAAGAAAAAGTTACATTTTATGAAATAATTACTGACTTATTTAATTGCCGATAAAAATAGAATTTGAATTTCTTCTCATAATCAAACAATACTTTATTAGGAACATTTTAGGCAATTCTTTTATAAGATTCTAATATATATAGGATGTCCATATTCCCGAATTTCCTGGATTTATCCCAGTTTTATCTTTCTTGTCCTTGTCCTGACATATTCCTTCAAGGCAGTTAATTGTCCTGTTTTTTTTAACCACTCATTTTTTTATTTTACTTTTTATTTTTTAAGTTTTAATTTTAACTTTATGTTTATTTTTTATTTTAAATTAATATTTATTCACTTAATATTTCATTAATAATTTTTTGATTTTCCCAAAACAGAAGTGGTTCTCCATTATTTTAGCACATTAGTAATAAGTGATTTCAATTTAGGATTTGTTTTGATAGATAATATATGATTTTGCTTATATTACGAACTGAATATATTGTTAATAATGTAAAGTGATTGATTATATGTTTTATGATTTTTTATTTCGTACTGAAACATACTGAAATGTACAGTAGTCTGCGATGAATTTTTTTTTTTTTTAGTCATGTGACCGGTTAGGTCCTGTGAAATGATTTCAGAATTAAGTGTGAGTAAAATACAACTTTTAAACTGAAACACTATATTTGTAGTAAAAAAAAAAAACTATTAATAATTATTTATTTAACAGTAAACATGCTAAAATTGAAATAACTGCTGAAGTATTATGAAGTAAAAATTAAAAAGTTATAAATATTAATAGATAAAATATTTTGATAAGGGTTTCCATAGTAGAAAATATTTGATTAAAAGAGGAGACTACGATACAGATTAACTAAAATGATAAATAAACAATAGTAGTAATTAATGTTCTAGAACTTTCCATGACTATAGTGTTGCTATCTGGGATTGAAATGAAAAGGGGATAATGCTCTCCTGTATGATTATGTAAAAGGAAATTGAAATCATACTTCTTACCTTGCTAAAATAACAAAAGTTATTATTAATAAATCACAACAATGAAATAAAAAACAACTTGTTCCATGTTCTACAGAAGAATTGATCTCTTCGTGCACATACTCGTCAATGGAGCTGATTGTGATAACCCAAGAAAACTGCAAAGCCGGATTCAACAGTTTGAAACGGTTGAATGTTATTGATATTGGGATTGTCTAAGTGTTGACTGGTTTTTAATAAATCCCATTTAACCTTGAGCATTATTACTCTTATTTTAATGTATATCAAATGTAACTTAATTATACATAAGTGTATAATAAATATTTATGAATTAATTACTCAGTCTCATTAACATTACATACACAATATAAATAATAATAATGCATTTGTATTTTATTCACTACAAACAATGTCCTTCATATTAAGTTTAGCTGTATAGTTTCCTATATGGTCTAAATTAGGCACAAACAACCTTTTAATAAACAAGCCAATTGCAAGTTTGAAATCTTAATAGGCCACATTACTTACTATCAAGGACAGGGGATATGGTGTTCACTAGATGTCGTTAGCCCAGGAATATTTTGAAAAATTAAATGCAAATACTTTATTCTTAAGAATTTTATTATTAAAACAGTTTTTTTTAAAAAAAAAAAACACTTTTTTCAGTTGAAACATTTCACAAAAACGTCATTATTAAATATTTATATGTGTTAAAAATAAATCAACTATTTATCCTTTAAGAAAACGTGCAAATTAAGCTAAAAATTGCGTCAAAGTAAATTATTCTTGGAATATGTATTTTTAAAAAATAGTATCTAATAATAAATCGAAAACTTTTAATGTGTATTGTGATTTCTGACGTTGGTGTGCGTTTACAATTTAGAAAATATTATTTGTTGATGAAAATATACTGACTTTTTAAGTTGATCATCCATCAATATATTTCTGTTTATTATCTTTGTAAATTTTATCAAAGAATAGAATTGTTCACATATATATATGTACCTGCAACCATTTAAGAAATGTATTTTTTTATAAAATTCTAAAATTAACTGTATTTCTATCATTTCCATTTATAAATCTATTTCAATTGCAAATGCAATGGTGAATATCTTAATGTGATCTTTTGCAACAAAATTAGAAAATCTGTTCTCAAATTCTAAAGATAAGTTTTTTATTACATTCACTTATATTCTATAACATGTAATTGACCGATAAATCATCACAATGAAAATTTTTTAACGAATGTTTTATGCCTCAAATACTCACTTGATGATTATGTATACATTTTTTTTTTTTTTTGGCATTTTTATATTAAAATCTAATGAATCGAAAGTAACATTAACCAGAAAGACAAGATCTCCTAACCAACAATTTTCATCAAATTGCAATATATATATATATTGTCTTCTATAGCCATTTGCACTTATAATAAGAGGTTCAAAAATCATTTTAGCGCTTTGATCTTCCTGAAATTAGAAGGAAGACAACATTTCTAATTATTAGATAATATGTCAGACCAGGATCAATTATTCATATTAAGTATGCACAGACTTATGAGACTCTAAATGAAGAAAGATACTATCAGTTTACTATTAATATAACCAAAAATTCTGTTAAACCGCTGACAAAACCGTAAACTCCATGTGGCAGAAAAGCAAGAACTTGTAATAAAATGAGATCCAATACAGATTGGTGTGCATTAAATGACCATCTGGGTAAGTTCTTATGATGACTGAAATTCAGGAATACTTTAGTTGTATGTATTGATCATATAAAAGCTGTCTGTACAATTAATTAAATTTAAATTATTGGGATTTCATTTTATTATTTTATTTCTAATGTTATCTTTTACATTGAAATTTGCTTTTTAATGTAATAAGAGTCTCCTTTTGAAGGGTAGAAAATGTAATAATGTCAGTTTTGTAGACACACAAATTGCGCAACAAGGAAAGTAAGCATTCGGTGAAACAGAAAAATAGCGATCCATGTCTGCGATGTATCTCGGCTAATAAGCGAAGTTTTTATGTATAGTTTATTGAAAGTTATTTTTTTTAACAGAAATAAATTTGAATTAAACATTAAATATCTAAGTAATCTCAATTACTTTGTTTTAATTACTGTATAAAATGTTGGGGGAGGGGGCACATGCGGCCGGCAGATTATACAGTTCAGAACTAATATAAATATTATTTCAAACAAAATCAATTGTATTTTAATTTAGTTTAATAAATTATACTAAAAATGAGAAAATTAAATTTAAGATAACGATTTGAGTCAAGCAGTCTGAATACGTCTCTCAGTTTTCCTCCGTGACGAATCAAAAAAAAAAAATGCAAATTCTATATCGGGAGTTGAAGTATTAAAAGAACTTGTGAAATAATTTCGGTGCAGTTTTTTTTTTTTTAACACTTTAATGAATACTGTTATAAAAATATTTTTTTAAAAAAATTAGAAAAATTATTGCTAGATTTTGTAACGTTTTATATTTTAGACTATGATCTTATTCAAGAAATGTCATTAAAAGAAATGATTTTAAATTAAGAAGATTTTATACTATGTCTAGATATAAAATGCATATTAGATAACAATTATAATGAACGTTTTTCGAATCTTTAATTGTAATAAAAAAAAATTTTCATGTTACCTGTGACAACTTTAGGAGTCTCAAACGTTTTTGTAGCAAAGTTTATTAAAAATTATTTTCGCTCTGCCGTTTCTGAAAATTGATTAAACGCTATATTAAGTATAGATAACTGTGAAAAAAAGTATTTTTTTTTAACGTTATCAATGAAATAGCAATAAAAGAAGTCATTTTTTAAATGTCTTCTTTATCAAAGTATATTTATGACTTTAGTGTGGGTTATTTATAAAAGTATTTATAATGGCTTATATTTAATAATAAAATATATATATATTTTAAATGTTCGATATATTTCTGTAATTTTATTTATAATAATTATATTTTATCTGATAGTAATATTCCTACTTAAATCTTTTTGTTTGAAAATTTTGGTGCGGACGGGGAGGATGGGGCTGGAGGGGAATTTCATCCGAGAATCTTCATAAACAAGACTGGGTCTGCTTACAAGTTTTGTTTGTTTTTTTTTAAGTGTCATAGCATCGGCCGGGACGCGAACCCGCAACCCGGGCAACTGCCTGCAAGTGCAAGGCAGTCGCGCTGACCTCTCGACCACCAATGCAAGACATGCTTACAAGTTAATTGTATTTTTTTGTGCGTTGGGTGGTTTAGTATAATTATAAGATAGTTTAATTATCAGCGGATAAAAGTAAAGAAAAAAAAAGAATCAGTTAGGTCACATGGACAGAACCATTGTTGTTCAATCTACCAATCAGTGTTCAAATATTGCAAAACCACCTGAGCAACTACTAATCATATAGTTATTTGAATTTTTGTAGTTATAAACACATGCATATATATATATCACATCACATGACTTCAGTTTACACTATATTTTTCTATAGCAAACTATTTATTGTGCTCCAACTCTGCCACCTAGTGTGAGCCTTATATAAATTGAGTCCACGTGATCTTTTTTTTATGCCAATCTTGACCAAAGGAAATGTGTCCATGGTTATCAAAAAATTGAAGCTACCAAACTTTATAAATACAGAATCAATGCTGAATTTATATCTCTATGCAAACAAATTGACTTGTATTCAAAATGTTAAGATGTGTTTGAATATTAGATTGATAATGAGTAAAGATGTTTGCTGGATCTGCATTAGACCTCAAAAATCCATGCTCAGTAGATCCAGATTCTCTGTCAAAGACTATAAGACAGTAATTAGTCTGAGAATGTCGATAAAACAATGCTGAATAGGGATTTAATATGGATGTATTACCATTTATTGAGTTCTCAAGCTTACAAAAGGTAGCTGAACAGGAATAAAGTAAAGAACTTGCTCTTGATGACGCATCAATATGTGCAATAAAAAAGTTTTTTTTCACAATCTGTAAAATAAATTGCCATGGTTTGGATAAAAAAAAATGTTCATATTAATAACTTAATTCAGAATTCAGTTAAAACTAATCTTCAGATGGCTTTACGCAGATAGCTCTAAAACTAGTATGCCAGAAAGAACTTGGGTCTATGCATATCAACTTTTTCATGAGACAAGACTAAGTTAATCAATAAGTTTCACTAGACAAGAATGAGGTAATCAATAAGTTTTAAAAGCAAAACAGGTTAAAATTGATATTTTTAGCATTTAGAGGGAAAATAAATTAGTGACAAGGACAAGCACATATTTAGTACAAATATGTTGAATAAGTGTGGTCAATGCAAACATTTTAGTGAAATTTTTTATTGGTGATGGCTGCAAAACGTTTAAATAAACACAAGGCAATAAGAACATGAAAATAATATAATACATTGAAAAACAAGGAGTGAGTAAATTTGTTTAGTAAATAAACCAGAAATAATATATTTAGCAAATAAACAATCACTGAAAAATGTTTTCAATGTGATGAAAGTAATAATGCATAGCATATTAAATCAGTGATGATGTCAAATGCTAATTTATTTACTTTTGAAAAATGTTTGTATTAATTGTTTTTCAATCATTGTTTTTTCACTAAGTATATTATTTTCAGTTTTCTTTCTAAATTATAAATTGTCCTATTCTATACTCACAATAAGAAGACTTTTACTAAAGATTAATAGTTAAAGAAAATAATAATAATAATCGAATGTGCTTATTGCTCAGCAGTTGCACAGGAAGTTTGTTGAAAGTATCAGAACTGGACATGATTCATTGATCTTATACACCAGAGTCTGATATTCTTCCACTGCACCAAACAATACACGACAGAATAACAATTTAACTTTCTTAAACTGAAAGTAAAATGTTTGTCGCAAAAAAATTTAAGTATACAAAATGTAATGATCAAAATATCTTAACTTAAAAGATAGAATTATGTAAAACTAATTGACAAATTAAAAAAAGGAAGGATTATTTCTATCCATTTAAAACATGAGTGCCTATCCATTTGAGAACTCATGCGTTTGATGAAGCAATATAAAAAAAGTGAGTCATTAAGATAACCTTCTAATTATTAAAACATAAATAATCAAATAGTATATAGCTAGAAAGTTCTTAAGAAATTTATATGCTGAAGTGACAAAGCTGAAGTCTCAACCCATGACCTTGAGTTCCAGAGCCCGCTACTTTACCCTTTGCACTAAACTGCACGTGACTTAATTATTAAGACTGTAGAGTTTAAAACAAATTATCACTAATAAATGTTGCCAATTATTATTGATGACTTCCCACTCTTCTAGTACATACTCTCCCCTCCCCTCAGAAACACAAAACATTTTTGGATAATTAAAGTTTCATTTAAAAAATTGATTTATTTATATTTTTAAAAACTAAAACGTGTTCATTTTACGTGTATTTAAATATATGTAAATATAAAATGTCTTATTTTTATCAATTGCCCTTTGTTGTATATGTGTAGTGAATGTGCTTCATCTGTTGATCTAATATATAAAAACGAGTTCAATGTTTTCAGTAAATGTTAAAAATTAGATAAGAGTGCAAATTTACAATAATTAATCCTAAAAAGTTGACAAATTACAAAAATTTTTGTATCATCACAATTTTCATTATAACATAAAAATATATTACAGGAGTAATAGTATCCTGTATAGCCTTTCTTTCAAAAATAATCTAGAAATATTGAGGACAGCCATTAACTCAAAACTGGTTTGGGAATTGGGGATATTTCTAGATAGAAATTTTAAATGCTTTCTCTAGCAGCATTTATCAATAAAGCTTATTTAGAGCTATTAGTATAATACAAGATTATTAAATGAAGTCACATGGTATAAGACTTGATTTTTATATTATTGTATATATCACATGATCACATTTCCTATACTAGCACATTAATTGTTGATAAACAGAGCAAAACTCTCCATACAGTATTGCCATGTGTGCTAAACAGAGTAATCAATGGATGCCAGAAGGCTTGTGCATAAAATCCCTATCTAATGCCTACTCATCCAATATCCCCAGACTAGTTTCTGGCTTATGGCCTTCGTCAGTGAGGAGTTTTGGATCTGAGAGCACTGCATCTAGATCTTAGGATCCAATGCTACCCTCTAGCAACCACCTTTTATCTCAGCTTAACTACTAAACTATGAGAATAAAATTGGAAAACACAAAAAATATTTTCAATCTAAGCTCAATAGCTTAAATAGTCATATGGGTCTGAACTCAGTTCAGCACCCATACATTTTGGTGTCTTTGGCTCTTTTACAACCATAGCCACCACTATCCTATTAGGCAGGATTGGTGTTAAACCATTAAGCATCACATGATCACATTTCCTATACTAGCACATTAATTGTTGATAAACAGAGCAAAACTCTCCATACAGTATTGCCACCTGTGCTAAACAGAGTAATCAATGGATGCCAGAAGGCTTGTGCATAAAATCCCTATCTAATGCCTACTCATCCAATATCCCCAGACTAGTTTCTGGCTTATGGCCTTCGTCAGTGAGGAGTTTTGGATCTGAGAGCACTGCATCTAGATCTTAGGATCCAAAACTCCTCACTGACGAAGGCCATAAGCCAGAAACTAGTCTGGGGATATTGGATGAGTAGGCATTAGATAGGGATTTTATGCACAAGCCTTCTGCCATCCATTGATTACTCTGTTTAGCACAGGTGGCAATACTGTATGGAGAGTTTTGCTCTGTTTATCAACAATTAATGTGCTAGTATAGGAAATGTGATCATGTGATGCTTAATGGTTTAACACCAATCCTGCCTAATAGGATAGTGGTGGCTATGGTTGTAAAAGAGCCAAAGACACCAAAATGTATGGGTGCTGAACTGAGTTCAGACCCATATGACTATTTAAGCTATTGAGCTTAGATTGAAAATATTTTTTGTGTTTTCAATTTCATTCTCATAGTTTAGTAGTTAAGCTGAGATAAAAGGTGGTTGCTAGAGGGTTGCATTGGATCCTAAGATCTAGATGCAGTGCTCTCAGATCCAAAACTCCTCACTGACAAAGGCCATAAGCCAGAAACTAGTCTGGGGATATTGGATGAGTAGGCATTAGATAGGGATTTTATGCACAAGCCTTCTGGCATCCATTGATTACTCTGTTTAGCACAGGTGGCAATACTGTATGGAGAGTTTTGCTCTGATTATTGTATAAATTACTCAATATGGAGAGTTTTGCTCTGATTATATATATATAATACTCAATTTCTTTTTTTAAAATGTTTATTTCTTAATCATTTACTAATATTTACCTCTTTCCTGACAGTTCAACTACATCACATAGTCTTTAGCAAAGAATTACAAAATAAATGTATGGATAAATAAAAGAAATGAACCATTCTCTCAGCAAATAAATAATAACATTTCCTATGAGTTATAGTGCAACTTACCTTCAACTAATCTTGATTGGATTGAGGATTCATCTCTACAGTCCAATTGATATATGAATAGATAATATATATCCAATATCAGAAACTGCACAATAGATGCTACTACTCCATGACTGATTGCTCTCATTATGGAAGAGGGTCTGGCTACAAATTGGCACTTCATTTGGTGGTAAGGTCAGACATTAAATAATTGTCAGAGTTGAACAATAGTAGGCACATTTACTGCCATATTATTAAAGCAATGAAGAAAATTCACATTAAACTGAAAGTTGCTAGATATTAAAACTGATACCAGATAAGTGGTTGTGGTGTAGCTGGAAGGGTCAATGTACCTATATGAGATAAGATGTCATGGTACACCCTGGTTAACATGAATTCTGATCCAGATACCTTCAAGTTTTGGCCACTATCCTGTTTTGATCTTTATTGGTATGTTTTTGATTCAATTTATAACTCCAACAGTGATGGACCTTAGATCTAGCCAACATCTTTATTTTGATAGTTTCTGAGTGCCCATTGTGTAAAATCTTAAGCACTTGAGATTGGTCAGCTGGTGAAATCACAATTCCTGATCTCCAAATGAAAGCTATTCTTAATTGACAGCAGTAAGCTCAATGCAGCTCACTTGCTTTTGATCTTTTGTTTGGCAAACTCTGTTGGATACATTTCAGTAACCTTTGAAATCCAAGGTCACTAATGGTTCCTTGTGCAATCAATTTTCTATTCACAGTCTATCATATTAACTGATCCTTTTTGAGTTTATATAGTTTCCAGCTTCAAGGTATTCCAGTTTAAAATTATAGCCTAATAAAAAAAATTGAATCACTTAAGAATTGATAATTAGATATGCTGATGAATCTCTTTATCCAATATAAAAATTCCCAACAATGGTCTATGATCAGTCTATATTATGAATGATCAATCATAAAGATATTCATGAAATATTTTTAAGCCAGCAATCAAGACTAAGGCCTCTCTGTCAATCTGAGCATAATTTTTCTCTGCTCTTAAAAGGTACTTAAATGCAAATGCAATAGGGGAACATTTTCCTTCATCGTTTCTATGAGACACCACAACATCCATTCCCACTAGCAATGCTTCATAAATTAGTATCAGTACTCTTCAGAGTCTAAGCATGCTAATACTATTGAGTCTGCCATCAGATTTTTTAGGTTTTTGAAAGCACTAAAATGCCTACTGCTCCACCTCCAGACTGCATTTTTATCCAGTAGTCTATATAATGGTTCAGCAGTCTCAGTTTTACAACATAAAAAAACTTCTATAATAATTGATGAGGCCCAAAAAGACTAGAATGTTTTTTATTAACAGGTGTCTTTTCCTCTTTAATAACTATGATCTTTTTTGTGTTGAATGAATGTCACCTATATCATATAACCCAGAAATTTATGCATTGGTCTAGATTTATTTTAATGCCTCAGGCCTTAAAATGTCTAAGAGTTTCTTAGTGGAAATCCAAAATTTGAAGTTCTAGCCACCAATAAAAAAATCAGTGCTGAGAGTGAACTGGCTCACAAATAGAAAGTGGTTATTGATAGTAAACTGAATTTGAACCCTAAGACAAACATGCCAGTGCTTCAGCCTAGTCAGCATGATAAGTGCTATAATGCAAAAGATGCTCATGTTCTATGCCTTATCCAAAGGGAACCATCAAATGGATTCCATCAGTTACAATTTATTAAAAGGATTGCAAATGGTTGGTGTACTAACAGCAGTTGGCACAGAGACCATATAAGGTTGAATTACAGGTCACCAGCCAGCAGTGAAGAGTTAACAGGGTTCAAAGATACTAGATCTGTTAGAAAAGATACTAGACTGGTGACTAAAGACACCAAAACTGATGATAATGAGACCAAATGTAAAAATGTCAGTGATATAGACCTTCACCCATGCATCTCACTGACTACATTTTTCAGGAATAATTTTAGTCAGGGGGATGGAGAATGTTATAGCTTAACTTACCTTCACTTAATGAGTGTGTCCAGATTTCATTTTACTTTGATCAGATTGAGCACTCATCACTGCAGTCCAATAGTTTTATAAATAAATAAGATATATCTATATGCAGAAACAGACCAATAGGTGATGATGCTTAGTGAATCTGATTGCTCTCATTGTGGAAGGGATCTGGCTATAAATTAGCAGTCCATTTGGAGATAAAGGCAAACAACAATTAAATAACTATCAGAACTGAACAACAGTATGCATATATATTGTTAAAGCAGTGTGGCAAATTCATATTGAGCTGGAAGTTGCTAAAAATATAAAACCTTTCAAACGGCAAGTAATCATCGTACCTGAAAGCACACCTTAAACAAAACGTGAGGCAAAATGCCATAGTACATCCGCAAGTGTTAAGCACTGCTAGAATGATACCTGAGTCATTTCCTTCAGTAGTTGCATACCAGCTAGATGCTACACTTAGCCAACAGTATCAGGTAAAGGTATATCAGTTTTAAATATATATATATATGTGTGTGTGTGTTTAATAAATAATTTGTACTTACATATTAACATATAGAGTGTTTTTTTTTATTTACTACCTGAACGAAAATGGTGTACTCTTCTATAATTATATATATTAAGCTATAGAACTTCTTTATATTTGGGATATTTTCATTTAGAAATCTAGATAAAATTTTCAATTATAAATAAATTGCAACCAATTACATCAGGCAATATAAAAAGAAACCATGCTATTTAGTAAATAGTAATAGTATTTGTCTAATCCACATTAGGCCAAATTTGAAACAGCATTTAATTTAACACTCTGTTATAAAAGTTGTAGGTCAGACATAAATACTTTATATGTGTGAAAATTTGAAATATAACAACTCTGAATTTTTGAAAGCAAATAAACCAATCTGGAAAAGAATTAGATATATTAAGTTTAATATTTTCACGATTTAAAGATCTAAACCTTGAAATGTAATTGAGTTATTAAACTAAAGGTGATCATTATTATGCAGAAAAACATATTTTGATGTATTGTATTTATTCGTATATAATGTATAAATAAACACAAATTCTTAATAAAAAACTATATTAAACTTTTAAAATAGCAAAAACTATTTTAAAACTCAACTCTATAAGGTGCCACATATACTGTATATATATATCTTTCATTTCCTCTCTATTTTCTTTCTTTTCAAAGTATTGACATAATAAATAATCAATATATACATATTCTCAAAAATGTTGATTATTTATTATGTCACGGTTTTTTTTAAAAAGAAGAAAGAAGTGTGTGGGGGGGGGGGGGTAAAATATAAAATGGAACTTATAAATAATTTTGATATTTTACAAATTTTAAATAATTTGTTAATTGTTGAGAGAATTTTTATTGATAATTTGTTTATATATATTAAACTAAGTATTTTGGGGATAAAACCATGTGTTATTTTGTCTTACTTCCCAACGTTTCTATCATCCGCCATTTTCAAGGTTAAGTTTTGAAAGAAAAACCGTAGAGAGAGGTGTTTATATAATTATTTCATAAAGAATTGGTGATATGATTGAGATGTCAAAAATAAATGACAATTAATGAATTAGTGTTTAATAGATGTTTTTTAAGAAAATAAGCAATGTATGTCTATTATATAAATATTATTTATTTTTATCTATAAATATTTATAGAAATTGTAGTTTTATCTATGGAAATTTTGATGTTAAAAAATCAACTAACTACTTAGAGAATATGGATTTCTTTCAATTTACCTTAGATCATCAGCTTCTTGGGTAACTAGTTGAGATTTCTATTACATTGAGCATTGAGAATCTACTTAAATAAAACATGAGTTGCTATACGTAATCTTAACTGTTTTTTCTGAGCAGCTGATGATGTCAGGTTTATTGACAAAAACATTCTGCAAGATTATTTAATTTTTTTATCATGCATTGCCATATAATAAGTTTTTATAAATTTCTATAGGTGGTTAGAAATAAATTATATATATATATATAACCAAAGTTATAGGGAGATTTTTCTCATTCTCTGTGAAAGCAAACATTGTTGTGCTCTCTCATCTGCTATGAACAAATGCAAATATTGGGTAAATCTCACATTTTTACTAATTAACTTCAAAATAATTTAAATAAATTTGCTTCAGTATAATGTGTAGCATTGCACTCCATCATTCCGCTAATCAATTAGTCCATTAGACATTTATCTTTGACTATTCTATCACTATAACTCTGCTTATATATACACACAATGAATTACTACTGCAATTATAACTTATTTATACATTTCTCTGTATAGTGTGGTGCAGTGATAGAATAGAGATTGCAGATTAAGGCTATGATCATAGCCAACTGTATCCATCTGGATCTCAAAGTTCTTATAAACTTTCATACATAACAATTCAACATATTTATATTATATATATTGAACCGTCCACCTTCCCTTTTAAACAACTCAACTACTAACTAATAATACCATGACAAAAAACTACCACAATTAAAATATCAACTATTACTTTCCTTTACTTTGCCTTACTGAATTACCCAGTCTTCGAAGATGTTTAGTCCTCAGGTAAAGTGTAAACTATTATCAGTAGTAAACTACTAACAATACCAACACTCGACTACCAAACAGACACTAACCAAAAAAACACTTTATTTTTTAAAGAAGAAAAAACCCCTTTACGCACCAGTTAATTACAGTGTAATTAACGTGTCCATCTGATCAGCCCAATTTGGTACCTGAGATCCCCGCTAGCTCAATCACTTTTTAATCACCCTCTAAGAAAACAACAACTCATATGTTAAATACACCGCCCAAAGCTACTACTACTATTTTAAATACTATAAGAATTAAACGAATCATCCTAGCTAAACGAAAAAACATCCACTCTAATACTTCAATTTTCATAATAAATAATATAGTACTAAATGTAGAAAACATTTACGTCTTTAAACCAACAAATCTTTATTTTAAAATAATATTGTAATTTCCTTATCCTTTTAACTTTAAAATCAATTATTTATTATCGATGTTAGATTTTTTACCTCCCCACTTTATTAAAATATATTATTATAATTACCTGCACATATTAAACATAAACATAAATATTTTAAGAAAAATAATTTAAGTATTTTCTTTTATTTAAAATAAATCAATCGTTTTATCTTATAATTTAAAAAAAACCACGCACACTTTCTTTTAAAATTAAAATAAGCATTTTAATACATCAACATAATAAATAAAATCTACACATTACAATTAGTTTTAAACTCACACATACATGCATGCAATGTCTTTAAATATTATTCAGTATAGAAGCTGATATCGTTTATTATTATTATTCCAAAATATTATCTCATGAAGTTTAAAGTTTTATTTTCTTAAAGATTAATTCATAAAGTTTGAAGTTTATTTAATATAGTTTATCTTTTTTTTTTATTTTTAAAAAGAAAAATCAGGAATGAGAGGATATTAAAGTCAATAATTACCTAGGATTTTATAAGTTCAATATGATGTACACAGCACAATACGATTTCTTTAAAATCATTTATGACCGGTTAATGACTCCTCCTTGGATCCTGTGATACTGTATGACTTTTGTGGCTTAATTAACATACACACACTCCACTACTTATTTAATTTATTTGAACATCATTTCCTTCCGAACTAATTGCAGATCTTGATGCATAGAGAGGCTCCGGTTGATTGCACACTGTGATGATTTAACACTGCATCATGTTTGGAAATATAACAGTTTAAATAACTGCTATATTTGTTGCTTCAAGAATTATTTTTAAAAAAAGTAAAAAGTAGAAGTTCCGAATAGCAAAATGTTGAGATATTTATACTGTTTTAAGACAATGGAAAAACTTTATTAACAGCAGCATCTATTGTCTCGTGAAATTATCAGCTTTTTGCTTCTATTTTCTTTAAAACTTTCACACAAACATGCACACATTTAATTGTTTTATTATAAGATAAAGTAAATTTTCTTTGTTATTTTATTATAAATTAATCAAAATAATATTAAATCATTTTATTATAAGACCTTTTCCTTCTTTTTTAAACAACAAAAAAATCTTATCATTTTTTAAAAGAGTTTATGATTTATTTTTATTTAATAATAGATTCCCCCCCCCCCTGCTCTTTAGTTTTACATTTTATTTTTTCAATTTTTATCTTTTTAAAAGGCTAGATTTATAAAATTAATTAAATATCAATGTACTTCAGTACAATATATATATATATATATATGTTTTGTTTTTATTTTCAGGTACTTTTGGCCAATCAAAATACCTTTACCTGGGAAAACACTCTGAAGGAAATCGCTTCATCCGTAATAATGATTTGTAATTTTGAAATTAATCTTTTAAATGTCATTCCATATACTTAATTTTACAAAGAAATACTAATGCATTTTTTAAAATATGGCTTCTAACAGTGCTTACTTGTAAAAAAAAAAATTATGAATACAAATTTAATTGATTTTGTTTTTAAGCAAAAAATTATTAGAGGGAAGATTTGATAATACTAAGTTCTTATTTGAGTTTAAATAGTATTAGAAGTATGTAGAATGAAAATTCACTCTAAAATTATACATAAATATATAGAATCTTATTATTCCATCACTTTATAAATATGTCTACCCATCTCCCAATATATGGATATGTTTTAGCACACACATATGCAGATATTTATACATATTGAAAGCTTTTATAACATTTACATATAAATATTTGATTAATAAAATTAATTTTGCATAAGACTAGTTGGTTTACAAATGCAAATCACATAATAGTAATCCAAGTTTATTAACACTAGAAATGTACAACATGCTGTCAAAGCAATATTTGTGAATTGATCTTTTATTCATAGAGGTTGCCTTGGCAACAGATTCAAATTCCTCATGTTGATAAACTTTAGCTATAATCATGTGATTCAATATTAATATGTGTACATAACTGTATATGAGCAGTAAAGTAAAAAATTGAAATGTAAAAAATTTTAACACTTTAAAATAATTTCTAATTTTTTTTAAAAATATTAATAGCTGAAACTGCAGTCGTGGAAATAGCAAATGTGGGAGATCTTTATGTTACAGGAAATTGACACTTATTCAATTTTTTAACATAACATTTATAAATGAGTGTCAAGTATTATATAGATTTTTTTTATATTCAGTGAATTAATTTCTAGTAGAATTATAGCAAAATATTTATTTTTTTGATATTTTGTGTAATGAATTTTTATTCTTGATTACAATTTTAATTGATGCCACTTACCACATCATGTATTTCTTTTTTTTTAACTCAATTTGTTTTATAAATTCTAAGCAATTGTTCTATTTGGAGTTTGCTGCTTGTCATCATGTGACTTTTCTACAACGTAATGAGGTTGCAACTGAACTGCTTTAGTTTATTAATCTTTTAGTCATAAAGACACTAATTATAAACCATGGATTGAGCATATGAAGAAATGTGAAATCTTCTTTCCTCCTTTCCCTTTAATAAAGACCACACCTTATTACATCTTATTTTTTATTTATGTATTCAACATATCATGACTTGACTGAACAACCCAAATTAATTTGTGATTATCTTTTATCTTTCCTTCATCCCTATTAATAAAAGTCATATCACATTACAACCTTATTTTTTATTTATATATTAAACACATCAAGACTTGGCTAAACAACCCAAATTAATATGGAATTATCTTTTCTCCACCCCCATTAATAAAGGTCATATCCTATTACAACCTTATTTTCTATTTATGTATTCAACACATTAAGACTTGACTGAAGATCCCAGATTAATATGAGATTATCTTTTTTTCCTCCACTCCTAATCACATCACATTACAACTTATATATATATATATATTCAACACATTGAGATTTGGCTTAACAAACCAGATTAATATGGGATTATTCATTTATGCTCTGCACTAATAATAGATAAAGAACCATTTAACAAAATAATACTATATGACTAACTAAGAGGCCTGGCAAATATTTTAAAATTCATTCTAGATTCAAATCCAGTTTATGGGTGAGGAATACTGAGCTACTAATCACTAGAACATGATATTAATTAATCTGATTTTGTTAGTAACCAGTTTTACTAGATAAGTAAATAATCAGTAGCACCGGAAGTGACATAAGTTTACTGTGATCCAGAAACCTTTAATTTTTAAATCTTTTACTCCACCCAATGCTATATCAAGCAATTGTTGAATATGTATATCATTATGATTTTTAGCCATCTAGTGGCCAGAAGTCTAATAAATGTGAAACTAAAATACATTCACATTTATTTTTTATAAGATGGTTATATTATTGCATAGCACAATTTTTTCAACTTTACACATGATAGATTACAATTTGCACTCAGCAACTGTGTTCAAGACTGTTAAATCTTTGATATTTTATACATTTATTAAAAGCACAATTAGTTAAACTAACTGATATGTTCTTTTCCTTTTTTTAATTTTTATAGAAACCTACTTAGGAATCAACGAAAAATTATATGCAGAACTTTATAGGAGAATTTCTCTTTATATTTCTATGACTTCCAGCAATTTCTTCTAAATATATAAACTGGCAAAATTAATGGGTTGGTCCTTTTTATAACAATGTAGTTTTTTTATTTATATTGATTTAACTATATCTTCAATGTTGAGTATTTTTAGTATGGCAAATACAATGCTCAACTGGATTTAGTGTCTGCCATATTAACCATGTCTCTCAACAAGACTGAATGCACATTAACAAGTCTGTAAATAGATTATCAAATATGAAATGCTGATAATATAAACCTTTTCATGGGACAACTAAATGCCAAAGTGTTACTGTTTTTTTGCAAGTCAGAATTATTTGCAAGTTTATTTAAATGATGCTCCAAGATTTTAACGTGTGAATTATTTGAACGATGTTTTTTGGACTTATTTGTGATATATATTTTCAAAACATTTTCTTTGAAAGCCATTTTATTTTATAAACTCTTTTGATGATGTCTTTTTTTTAATATAGGCTTAAATAAAAGGATGATTTTCATCAATATATTACAAATGATAATGATAAATTACTAGATTAAATTGCTCCGAATAAATAATCATCCTTTATTATTTTGTTTAGATTTGGAACTAATATATTTAACCCTCACTAAAAAGGGTGCTTCTTGTTTTTTACAGGTGAAGATACATCATGATGTTACAAATCTAGTTAGAATATTTCCATCAATGGTAATCTTGCTCTACCTCATTAACATTTTCATCTCCATGGTTAAAACTCAATTGCTCATTCATATTTGTTTCATTTGTGGTTGTTAAATTTATTGATAGAGGTTGTGAACTTTAAATGATTGCTACATTTAAAATTTTAAATAGATACTAGATGGCTCTGTGGTAAACTAAATAGAATAGAATATTATTTATAATTTAGATGTTGAAAGTACATAAAGTCGTAAGATGCTTTATTTGGTATATACCATTCTTGCCAAACAAAAATGATTGCACTTAGCACTGGTGTTGGATTTATATAACTGTACAAGCAAATTAGCATGAATTTAAGATGTTAGGGTGTTTGAATCTCATATCATTTTTAAAAAGTGGTATAAAAAAATATAGTCATGCATTATTAAACTTTTTCATTTTTGTTAAGAATTTTTTAATTTAATTTTTTTCTTTGTTGTTTCTATAAGAAGATTAAATTTTGAAATTAGCTTCAAAGGTTTATATCATATCCAATGATTTTTTACATTTTCTTTTATGATAATTTGTTTGTTTGTTTTTTGTTTTGTTAGACTTAACACTTGATTTTTTTTTTTTTTTTGCCTATTTCAAACACCAGTATATGCTCTTCATCATTATCATTTTAATTTACTTCATGATTTTTTTTTGCCACAATTGATTACTTTTTAAACTGCTTTTTTTTTAAATTTAAATGTTAACCTTTCAGCTGTTTTTATTCAAATTTTTAATACATAGTATTTTTACATGTTTTATTCAAGAATAAAAAAAAAGCATATATTATATTTTTATATCACTTTTTATAGTTTAAGGTTTTATCTAATTTCTGAATTAATGAAATATTATAGTCTCAAAATAAAGGGAAAATAAAACTTTTCCCCCATTCTTAATGAAATATTACAACTTTAAAAATATTATATTATTATTTTATGTAAATAAAGAAATTTTAGGAAGTTTCTGGTGGTGGTTGTTTTGCTTTGTTTGTTTTTTTTAAGTAAGCACTCTTACAAGCCGTAAAAGTAAGACTTTAACTTCAGTGAAAGTTTGCTGTCTGAATGTTTGTCAACTGTTGGAAACATAATTGTATTACTTTAAAAAGGAAAATAAATATTTTAATTGTTCTGACTATATTGAACAATTTTGGTTTATCTTTTTGATTTGTAATAAAAATTTGATAAATAAATGGATTCAAAATAATTGTGAAATGATCAATTTTATTTATAATAATATTTACTACTACATTTATATTTAATACATACATAATAATAAAAATTTATTACTGCCTTCTGATATACTGGTATTGTTAAATAAAATAGAAAATCATATAACAGTACAAAATTAACCAAAAAACAAAATTTTACTAAAATTCTCTCACAACCATGGATTCATCTACTAACAATAGATCTTTTCAAATGGAATTCAACAAGATATAAACAATATACGTATATATATACACAGCTCAAAACCACTTTGGGAATAGGGATAATTCTAGATAGTAATTTTAAATGCTTTCTCTTATGGCATCAGAAAAGCTTCTTTAGAGATATTAGCATTCTCATTATATCACATTTGTAGTACAAGCTTAATAAGTTAAGTCACATGATGTATGATTTGATTTTCTTACTATATATGTATATACACAAAACCAAATAGCCTTTTCCATCATTCACTTCAAAAACCAACTTTCTTTAATATCAAAGAATATCTTCATGAAATTGACGGCCTCAAATGAAAAAATTATCATCAGAGTTTCTTTTACTTTTTTTTAAAATTCATTTCTTTCATAAAAGATAACCTTTGCATTGTCAAATAATACTTTATGCCCTGCCTTCAATTCATGAATATTCATATTTTAACTCTATTTTTATGAACTTTAACTTTTTCATTAAGACTTGATTTATTTTGACCTATATAAATTTTATGACGATTGCAAGGAATCTTATAAACTACACCAGGAATATATTTGCTAATAATTGTTTTTGAATTATTCACTAATGAATTTAAGGCCTTTCTTCCAGGCCACTTTCATACCACCCAATAAATGGCTATTTTTATAAATCAGTTTATAAATTGATGACTTAAATGGTAAAGAAATAAAGTCTTTATTCTCAATAATAACTACATCTTCATTAACAGATTTATATAGATATTTTTAATTGTAGGGGATTTGAACAGACTTTCAAGCTCCTTTCAATTATTCATTCTAATTCATACAACCATTATACATGACCACATACATGTGAAAAAGATAAATGATCTCCAATATACATATTTTATGCTAAACATCTAGATCATCAACTACCATATAATCAATGCTCAATTTATATTAAAATAGCTCATCTTCAAACTTAAATGGACAGGTTTCAATCTACTCCAACTCTTCAGCCATCCATACCATTAAAAATTGGTTGATGGAATGACCACATCCTCAGTTGATGCCAATATTATTGTAATGCTTATATAGATTTTAAGTCACCTCTCATGTATAGAACCATGTCCATTTAAATACACAGAAGAGGGATGGACAGATCACAGGCTAAATCTGTAATATTTTAAATACAAGCATAATTCATATACTTAAAGTTTAAATGTAACTGTGGAGGATTTGAACATGGACTTTCAACATGGGCATGACAATAATATTGGAATCAACCGGGGTTGTGGACATTCTGTCAGATTTTCAATGGTATGGATTGCTAAAGAGTTAGAGAGTAGAATAGATAGAAATCTTTCCATTAAAGTTTGTAGATTTACTATCTTAATATTGACCAAGCAATGATTATATACATGTATGGAAGATGATGATTTGGACAAATTGGTAATTGCAGGTTCAGCATGAAATACATGTATTGGGGATCATTTATATTTTTCAGGTGTGGTTATGTGTATCAGTTATATGAGACAGAGTGGATAGCTGAAAGGGGCTTGAAAGTCTGTGTTCAAATCTCTACAATTACATTTAAACTCTAAATATATGAATTGTGCTTGTATTTCAAATATTATAAATATTTTTCTTAAATATAATATTTCTAATAAATTTAGGGTCATACCCTAAATCAATATAGTCAGAAGCAAATTGACTCCTGAATATAAGCGTTATTTTCAAAATTATTACGTGTTTTATTCCCATAACAAAAATTCAATAAAGAAATTTTTTATGAGTAAAAGATAGACAATTGCCAGCCCTTATCATATTTCATAATTTTTATTTAATTAAATGATAGCAAAATTATGTAGAAATTTTAATTTAATAAATTCAAAAATACCTCCTTCAATAGTGAAATTAATATTAGAATCAAATGCATTCAATCTATCAAAAAAAAATTCAATTTATCTTCCTGAATGACAAACAAACAATCATTAAGGTATCTAACAAATAATGTTAAAGAAACAGAAAAATAATAACACAAATCTCTAAAAAAAAAATCAATATAGATAGTGCACATTGAAAAGAAATAACATAACTAATAATATATCCCTCTTTAATCGTATAGAACACATCATTATACATAGAATCCTCTAATAATAATAGCAAATCATGAATAATTTTGTCTGCAGAAAAATATTCATGTTTCTTTAGATAAGAAGAAAACACATTAATGCTTTTAATCGTAACAACTGATTGGTACATATTTTTTTGATTTAAGTTTTGATAAAGTTGATATTTTATTATACAGTCATTTATTAAACAAAAATATATAAGAAACATTATATGGTAAGATATTTTTATCAACCTTTTACTCATAAGAAAAAATTTTTATTGAATTTTTGTTTATAAAAATAGAAGATTTAATAGTTTTGAAAATAATGTTTATATTCAGAAGAGTCAATTTGCTTCTGACTATATTTATTTAGGTTATAATCATAGTTGTATTAGAAATATTATATTTAATAAATTTATCTATAAGTCTTATAATAAAAGTTTATTTTTATCATGTGTCAAAGCATCAGCCGGGAAGCAAATCCACAAACCCAGTACAACTGCTTGTAAGGCAGCTATGCTGACCACTTGATCCCTCATGCTTGACAAAGTTTATTTTTAATGGGGCTAAAGAGTTTATTTCTTTACCATTTAAATCATCAATTTATAAATTGACTTATAAAATTAATCATTTATTAGGTGGTATGAAAGTGGCCAGAAGAAAGGCCTTGGTTTACATTCATTATTAAAAAGTTCAACACAATCAATTGGTAGAAAATTTATTGCTGGATTAATCTATACAATTTCTTGCAGTTGTCATAAAATTTATATAGGCCAAAGTAAATTAATATAAGAGTTAAAGTTTATAAGCTGAATACAGATAATATATTATTTGGCAATGCAGAGGTTATCTTTTATGAAAAAGTGAATTGAAAAGAAGAACAAAAGAAACATTGTTGATAAATGTTTTTGAATCTGAAGCCATCAATCAAAATATCCTTTGTTGTTAAAGAAACATGGTTTTCAAAGTGAATAAAGGGAAGACAAAGTGTGTTTGGTATATATATGTTGTTTGTATCATCACATTTCACTAGTATTGTAATGTTTTATGATTTTTTATTTTATAATAATAAAGTATATATTAACAATATGATGATTGTTTGTATTTCTACAATGGGTTTAGAGTGGATAGAAACTAGTCCCTATTTTTTCTGAAAATACTCTCAGTGGAGGCATGATGATTCAGGTGTTTTAATACCTTTACTTGATGGTGGTGGTCTTACTTCTGCATGGATAGATAGTTGTCATATTTGGGAAAGGCACACAGATAAATACCAAAATTTAAAAATGTGCAAAACAGATTGAGATAAAACAATCTTTACAAAACTTTTCTATTGCACAAATGTGTCTCCAGAAGTCCTTTCAAAAAAGAACAATAAAACATAAGGCAATGCTAATGAAGCTTGCCAAATGATGAGAATTTAAATATTTTTAATTTTAACTTTGCATTCTTACTCAGAATAGTTAAATACTTCTTAATAATAGACCTTGGACAGATTATTAATAGAGATAGAAACATGACAAAGTGCTTTTTGTAGAAATAATTTAGTATTAAAAGGGAATATGCTTGAGTTTGTAAAGGATGTTTTTAATTTATTCTTATGTATGATTTTGAGACTTGGCAATGAAAGAGAAATGCAGAGACTTAAATCACTAAATGAAGTATGGAAAGATGTATCTTGGGAGTAATGAAGAAGGATCAAAAACAAAATACATAAGCGAGAGCAAATACATTGTTAAAAGAGGTGATAATTAATGTCAGTTAAAATCTTAAACTGGATCCCAAAATTGCAAAAAGGCCTTGAAAGAGACCACATGTGGTATGGATGAATAAAATAAAGAAGTTTTCTGGTATGGTGTTAAATATTAATCAGAGAAATTGAATTAAACATAGAAACCTCTGCCCTGAAATGGGCTGAGAATGTTTGAAAATGATTATGACAAATAGATCATTGTCTCTTTTGTTTATGGGACACCTACCAAAAAATTCATATTTGATTATAACCAAAAAAAATAAACTTTTAAGAGCTAGATTCTAATCCAGTTCATAAATATTGGCCGGTAAATAAGATCCCCTTACTGACGAGATATTTATATAAATCCAAAAATATATTCTAATGAGTCTATATGGAGTTATTTCCATTTGTATTGGTTTAACCAAATCTTTGCCACGATTGGAACATCTACTATAGACAAATAGTTAAGAAAATGTCAGTAGTCGTTTGCTTCTACTTATTAAACTGCTTGACTTTTTTTTATATAAATAATGATCTTTCATAAATCCCTGATGTATAACTTTTACTTATTTAATAATCTCCTGCATATGCCTTTGCAAATTTTCATTTTTTGTTTTTTATCTCAAAATGCTTTTTTTTTCCTATTGTATTTTTCAATCTTCTGATATTTAGTGAGAATTGCTATGGTTTATCAATTATCTTTTTTTCTTAATATGTGCCCAAATCATATCCATTTTTAGTTTGGATGATATATTTATTGTCCAGATTTGGAGAAAATCTATTTGCTTTTGTTTTTTGATTTTCTTTCTTCCCTTCATTCTTCCAGTCTTGCTCTTTTCTACTTTTCCACTTCTTTTTTAACCCCATCATCCTCTTATCTTCTCTAGTCCTTTATATTTTTTCTCTTTCTATCTATCTGTATAAATATGATTGCGCTAATGACACATGTACACGCAAAGCTGAATTTTTAAATTCTTTATATATTAAAATAATACAAAATAAATATGTATATGTGTGGCTGAGCACTTTCAAGGGATGTAGTCCTCAATGTCATAGCCATATTGTAACTGATGAACCTAGTTAATTGCAATGCAAATTTATGCAAATGACTTTACGTATAACACTCGTGAAAAATAAATAGAAAACATTAAAATCACTTCACAATGTTAAGATATATCAGCAATATCTGTGAATAAATGTAAAATCTGAACTTCAGCGGATAAACTCAAAAAAATATATCCTCGAGTCTATTGTTGCAAACAATGTTATATAAATAGGTCTGAAATTTCAATGTATAACATCATTTGTAGCAATAGACTCAAGAGGCTGCTTGAGTATTTTTCAATCTTTTTTTTGTTACAATCTAGTTAAGAATAATTAGATACTTACTTACCAATCAATATTTAATGGTAAGTTGGATTGGCTACATCAGGGGTCCCCAACCCTATGCCCGTGGTCACCATGGTGCCCACAGACCATTTTACATGTGCCCATCGCTATCCAAACATGATAAAAAATTATTTACCTGATATAAATAAATTTAATTTTGAAAATTTCTTATAAATTATTTTATTATATTGTAATCAAATTGTAGGGCATACTATACTTTTACAGCGTAAAAATATAAATGTTAATTATATGTTAAAATTTTATGTTTGAAATAAATATTTTTTTGTACATTATGTGTATTATTAACTATAAATTTACATTGAAAAAATAAATGGTGCCCGCCATCTGGTTGAAAAAAATAAATGGTGCCTGCCATCTGGCCGGTATTATAAAATGTGCTCTTAAGTGTAAAAAGGTTGGGGACCCCTGGGATACATGTTGGTTATCTAAAATCTGATTGGTGTTTTTACCTTACAATGTTTCAAAACTAGACTATAATAATAGCAGTTAAATGCATTATGATTATATCATAAGGGGTAACTTTTTATATGACTATACTGAAACAGACATGTTTCATATATCCCGAAGTTACCCCCCCCCCGTCCCATTTTAAAATGGTTTGATTAAAAATAAAGCTCACACAATTATAAAAACAAAATGTGTAAATTTAAGTGCTCTGAAAAAAAAGAAGAGAAAAATCAATATTTAAAATCTACAATTAGAAATTAAATGACACATTTAATTAATGAACTTTTATCCTTAAAAATCTGTAGTTTCAAATGTTATCAATATAATATTTTTTGTTAGAGCAGAGTGTTTATGGATTACAATATAGAAATGCTGTAATTAATTCAGTTAAAAAAATTAGTGTCAATTTCTTGCCTGAGGCAAAAGAAGTCAACGTGTTTTTGAAAAACGTTGGTTGGTGCGGGTGAGATAAAAAAAGATGTTAAAAAAACACAGGACATTGGAATATAAAAAGTGAGCAATTGATCAATTCTAGGAGTTGCAGTTAATTGATTGTAACATTTGCTTTCCAGTAAATAGTAATTCAGTATTTAGTCAGTTCATAGCAAAGAGTTTAAATAAATGCAACAACTAGGTTTGGAGTCACCATGATCAGTAATTAAAGAAGAACAGTAGTTACTGTAAAACTGCAATATGAAGAAACAAATTATCAACATGGAAAACACTAGAATGTTTGGCTAGAAAGAATAGCTCATTCTTCCTCCCCACAGGTGAAAAAACATGTCTGGGTTCAAAGAAAATATATACCATTCAGCTCCAAGACAAATCCCTCTAATGTGAAGATATAACAGTGGTGAATTGCCAACAGATAAATTTAAAGGTAAGAAAACTCCAGATAATATTGGAAATATTTAAAGGTATTTACGAAAATGCTGTAAGAAAAGCATTTCAGAAAGATAAAATGAAATGTAATTATTTAAAATGATTAATTCAACAAAATGATAAAATGTAATGCCCCAAAATCATTTCTCATAGAATAATATAATTGCCGTTATTGTTATCAAAATTAAAAGGAAAAAAAAGGTAAATTGAAATATGTTGACAGAAATGGTGAAATGCAATAATGAATTCACTGATTTTTTTTTCAAAGTAATAAAACTTATAACATTTATTCAAAGATAATCTTTATAATAAAGAGTATAAGAAATATATGTCAAATTGTTAAAGTTCAACTTTCTAAATGAGTTGTAGAAAATATAAAGTAAGAAATTAATTTAAAATAGACCCCAATTTGTGTAAATGCATTATATTTAACCAAGAAAGAGTTGTTACTATTCTATATACATGAATTAAATATATGTCTACATACAGTAATTAAATATGTGTCTAAATACATGAATTAAATATGTGAATATATTTGAATATAATTATCGGCTACTGAATGATTAGATAAAAAGGATTAATCCAAATATAAATCAAACTTAACTAAGAGTATATTGTAATAGGGAATTTATAGACAGGTCTATGAATATGCACATACAAGGAGAATATAAAATCATGGAAGGAGAATTTAAACTTAGAAATGATTAGAGAGGTATCCACAATGTACACATGGATATCTGAATAAATTCCTACTATGTATATGCTGGCAGAACAGAATTATTGAATATAAATGATGGACATTGTATGATCATCAATGATGGGACAAAACATCAGAGAAGTTACTGATGAAATGAATTAACTGATCTATGGAACCTAAACTGCAAGGAACTATTAGAAGGAGTGTTATCCAAATACTGGTATTTAAATAAATTGTGGTTATATAAAATAATATATCTTATCAGTTTCATTTCATGTCATCCATTTTCTAGTGTACTTGTTTATAGGAGTCTCATGTTTCCTGAGCTATGTTCAGCATAATCTGATCTGGGTGAGTACGGTTGTAGTAAGCTGGAACTCTAGTGGCACCATTTTGGGAAACTAAACAGATAAATTTCTAGATGTTGTCAGTCTCTTTAATGTTGCACTCTCTCATGAGCAGGAAATATTGTTGGGGGGGGGGGGAACAGCATTGGATAACACCAATCATTCTTTCCTTCCTACAATATGCTCTTCAGGAAATAAGTCAACCATCAAAGGGGATGGAAACCCCAGTCTGATTACATTTGTCACCCTAATTATGAGACCAGATCTAGCTAGTCTGCTCATAGGCATAAAAATCTAGAAGAAAAAAAAGAAATAGACAAAAAAAAATGAAGAAATAAAGAAAGCAGAAGCAAATTACAATTCTGTAAGTTGTGAACTGTGCTCACAGTGTAAGGATGTGAAATGAAATGAATACAGGGAAATTGAGAGAACTAAATAAAATGAATCATATACAAGGAATAATATAGGCATAACAGAGAATATGGAGATAAATCATGGTGTGGAGGGAGAGGGAAGCTTACTAAAGTTAGATAAATAAAAGAAATAAATAAAATTGTCAAAGAGTCAAATATCACAAGGAAGAAGTAAATCATAAATTAATAAAATATAGATGATAACTAAAACAAGGACAAAAATGATGAACACGGAAGCTGAGAATAACCTTCCTAGTGAAAAACAAAATCAAGAAAGAAGTAATCCTAAAGAAAATGATCTGGAATGAACAGAGGGAACCCAGAAAGTAGAGGATGTGACCATGTTAATTCAGCTACTAGAAATGTTTAAAGAAGATAGTAAAAAGAGATAACAACAAAGAGAGGATGATAATAAACAAAGAGAAGAAGAAAATAAAAAGAAAGACCAACAAAGAGAAGAAGATAATACAAAGAGAGAGGATAATAAAAAGACCAACAAAGAGAAGAGGATAATTAAAAGATAGACCAACAAAGAGAAGAGGATAACAAAAAAGGGACCAACAAAGAGAAGATGATAGAAAACAAATAATAGAAGTAAATCAAAGTCAAAAATGAGATGGAAAAACATATAATAGAAGCAAATCAAAGTCGAAAACAAATAATAGAAGTAAATCAAAGTCAAAACTGAGAAGATGGAAAAACATATAATAGAAGCAAATCAAAGTCAAAATGAGAAGATGGAAAAACAGATTAAAGAAGCAACTGAAAGTCAAAATGAAAAAATTAATCAGATTACTGACCAAATATTGAGAGTTAAAGAAGAGGTCATGGAATACTCGGCCATAGTTTCTATTAATCACTAATTAATATTTCCTCAAGCAATATATTTATGGACGTCGGTGGTTTCCTTCTCCATGTGCCAATCCTATGCTTGCATAAGAATTATATTGAAGGAATTTAATGAGAACAATAATAATATATTACTTAATGCTTGGCCACTAGCTAGTTCAGTTAGGGTGGGTAGTCCTTAGACTGACAGAGATATTTATTTTGCGGCAATACGCATTAACTTGTTTAATAAAGAAAGCATACAAACATTTTAACTAAATGAATAACTATGTAATAACGAAAAAAATGGGGTTCAATTGTTTAATGGAAATATAAGCATAAATATATATTTTGACAAATAAAATTCTTATAGATTACACAGATTAAATATTTTATTTTTACAATTGTCTATTAGATTAATAGAAATAGTTACAGGCTATACTATGAAATTAACAATGTCACATGTATATATTTGAAATAAAATATATTGTTACCTTTAGATCCCTGGGGAATTACATTGTCTGTATTCATGAATGAAGTAAGCTTACTTAATAATGCACTGGCTATAAAGATTTGCCATAAAGAATGTCTTTGCTCTTAACTTCTGATGAAATGATAATGAATCCAAATGTTTGATGCAACAAAGGTGTATGATGTGGATTCCTGAAGTTCTAACACTTACGGGGTCATGGAGCACTGGGAATGAAAACCCAGCATGTTTACAGTTTTACCCCAACATACTCATGTTAGCTGGCATATATATATATATATATATATATATTACTTACAGTACTGCAGGTTAGAAAAATTAACAGCAATCACAATAATAGCATAAAATTTCTAATCAAGGCAAAAAATAAAAGTCAAAAGATCCTTTTCTTTATTCTGATTGGCTATATATATCCTTTTATTTTTCTGGAAGCTCCTTTTTTTCCTCAAGCCTTATTCCCCATCATTCTTCCAAAAGTTCTTACATTTTAAACCTTATCCTGTGTGATTTCATTAGTCCAGGACATTACAATTTTAGATTAATTTTTCTTTGTTTTCACTTTTTCCCTCACAAAAGAAAAGCTTTTAGCAAGTTTTTGTTAGATTCAAAGTTCTGTTAAAACATTTTTTAAAAAAATAACTTTCGCCAGGATTTATATTAAAAGCAATCCATAAAAAAACAAAAGTTGTTTCGTTTTACATATTTTATCTTATTAAAACAAAATTAGATACAATAAAAATTATATACATTAAATATTTTTCTAGAAAATTCTTTTACATGCTATATTTTTTTAGTACATACATGCACATACTCCATCAAACAAATTAAGCACAAGACTCCTATTGGTTAATTCATTCAATCAACTATGTACACCATAATATATCTATATATGCATGGCTACTTAAAATCCTTTTTACCTTGGAACAGGGTTTAAACCCAGTCCCTGACATAAAAGGGATTCATTATAATTATATATATTAAATTGCCATAAATTTTTATGAACCATCTAGATTTTCTAAACTTATTTTTAACATTACCACACTCTTAAAAAAAAAAAAAACCAATTATGACGTGGATTTCCACCCTTCAACAAATGTTTTGGAAATGACCTCCAAAAATAGAAAAATTTTATATTTAGATAAAATTTGAAGTTGAAACTCAAATTAATAGTGAATTAATGCAGCCTTATTTTTAATAATGATTAAGTTTTCTTTTGTCATGAAGAAATTATAAGTAAAAAAATTTAAGACATCATAAATAGATAAGTAAGTGAAGTGATATGAAAACTCTATGCACCCCTTGATGATTTTAACATCACCACATTGATTTTAAAAAATTAACTAATGTTGATATGTATTATTTCAGGTTTTGTCTGTTATCAGACATCATAAAAATAACCAATGTTCATCATCTTGCCAACATTCTTCTTATACATAATATATATTTTTTAATGAATTTTATGAACTATTTTTTTATTATAGCACATATGGCCCCTGCCTTTATTTTGATATATTTATCTTGCTTATTTTCCACTCTCTCACAATTTTTTCCCCATATAATCAAACAAAGTCACAAATCCTTAATATCCTTGTTGATTATTTTTTACATTAGCCTCTGTTATTTTTCTTTGCATATTTAAATTCCCACCCTACTTTCTTGCAATTCATTTTCCATCTATCCGCCAGTGTCAGAAGTCTCACAATACCTTGTTACTGATTATTTTTTCTATTACCTTCCATTACTTTTCTTTCCAATTTGATGCCCTAACATTTAAGATTCATAACAATATTTATTCTATATTTGTTTGCTCAGGAGATTGAGTGATTTTTGAGCAGTCTGCATGAAGTAACTCTATCAATTGAGTAAAGTGATGATTTTTTTTCTTAATTGTGACTCAATCCAGAAATCTTCATTCCTGAGTATATCTCACCCTTGGGCTTACTCAATGTACTCATTCTAGAATTTTATCATTTTCATCTACATTTAAATTGGTAAAATAACATATGCTGCCATTTCTCATATTAAATGATGGCAATTTGATGAACAAATGTATTGTTTTATCTTTTCGAAGGAGGAATGTTCTACGTGTTTAATGCAGTAAGTAAATTGTAAACTCTGGAATTCAAATGGATTGTGGCTTCATGTCTGTCACTTCTGATGATCAAACTAGTAATTCATCCCTATTGGGTTTGTACAATGATAGAGAAGAAAGTCTGCTTTGCAGCTTCAGCCCTGGTATTTCTGGTACTTAATATTTCTTATTCTAAGCAATTTGATTAATTTTATTGTCATAGTTTGGCCCAACAGTAGAGTTGCAGACATTAAAGCCAATGATTCGTAGATTGTCATGTGACTTGCAATTGTAAAACATTTTGTAAACACTCAAGCAATAAGACATCCATTTAATTTTGCTCTCCCATGATATAGCCCCAGATACCTTTCCACTGGAAAATACTATATAAATACTAAATTAAAATATATATAAAACAACCTCATAATTTTCTAAATATATTTTTATAACTTGTTTCTAATAAAATTACTTTTATTTTATTTTTTTTTTAAGATTTAAGAGACACTTAAATTTTTCCGGATTCAAACAGTTACAAGTATACTGAACTTCATACTTTAAACGCAAGCAAAAATTTAATAGACTTTTAAATATTAATAGATTTTTAAATTTTATTTATAAGTCATTTTAAATAAAATAAAAGCGAATTTATTAGATAAAAATTCTGTAATGTTAACATCATAAATATATACACACATACTGAATAATCATTAAATTGTCAATATTTGCCATTTTTAATAGAGTTCTATGCTATCGTTTTTCCGTATGTAATATGTATTTTCTCCTTTAAGAAACAGTGGATTGAATGTTCACTTTATTTAAACAAGAAATTTATTCCGTGAATGATAATTCTTATCATTTGCATGCATATAATTATAATTATTAAATAATAATATTAGTCTGATGACTTGATGCTTAGGAGGTCATAAGATGCCCAAGTGCTGGATATGACAAGTTGGACCATGTCCCTTTATTATTGCATTAAACCAGGCAGGGCCATATCAATAAAATTACAAAAAAATAATTGGCTAATCTATCTTCGGATAGAAACAATATTTTTAATGTTTTGCTGGTTTTGTTATAAAATTGATGCCAGGAATTGTTTTATTAAACTATTTATTTTGGAAATTAGTATTATCACATATATGAAACTTTAATTTGAAATCCATTCCTTTATTTCATATATTAAGTTGCCCCCATACATTTATAACCTAAACAAATACATACACACAATCAACGAACATCGAATGTTTTTAAATAAGATGATACCATTTTTCATTTTTATTTCCATCATTTCTACCTGATTACTTTATTTTCAATTTGAAAATTATTTTCACATTTACAAATAAAAGTTTAACAGAAAGTTATAAAACAAAACTTATGTTATATCAAAATAGTTAATTTTAGTTAGTGTTTATATATTACCAAGTAAGTTTATACCGGTATATTAGCAAATGTAAACGCAATTTATATTCAATAAAAAGATTGCGGGTATAGTTACAAATATATTAGCTAGATTACAATGCAGATCGATACCCATTACATAAACGGAAAAAATAGTATCAATTATCACTACTAGATGTCTCTATTAAACAACGCTTAAAATACTGTATTTAAATATATATTTTGAAGTATGTAAAAAAAAATTGTTGACGCATTCACAGAGATTTCATTTGCTTAATCAAATACTGTTCTGCAAAAACTTTATATTAACAATATATACTTAAAATAATATATGTCTTTGTAAGGATAAATTATTTTAATTAATATTTGCGTTCGCATAAGATTAGTTGAATTTTATTACATTCAAAATCAAACAAATAAATGTTAAATTTTAATTAATTTCTCCACTTTCCAAAAACATCATTTTAAATATATATTCATCCAGGTAGTTACATTTGATATTACATTATTAGCATTAAAAAAAATAACATTCTAATACTATTATCTGGTATTTTTTGAACTTTAAATGCAATTAGACTTTGTATTTTCACATATAAAACATACATGACCATCATTTCTTATGATTCCACATTGTACTAAAACAAATAATTCTTTGCAAACAGTAGTGCTACTCTGCGGATGTAATATAGATTCATTGATTATTAAGGCTTACACTAGGTGGCATTAATGTTTGGAGAGAATTGCTACTCTTTTAACAGATTGTGCATGCTTAAGAAATGATAGTCATGCAATGTTTTAGTGATACCAATTTTGGCTAAAGTATGATGATGATTATGGTTATTAAAAAATCAAAGACATCAAATTGTATATATGAAATTGGATTTAAATCTGCATGATTATACAAGCAAATGAGCTTAGATTAAAACATTACTGTGTTTTCGTTTTGGATTCATAGCTTTTAGTTAATTAAAAAGTGGAGGGTTGCATTAGATCTAAAGATTTAGGTGCTATACTCTCAGATTCAAATCTTCTCACTGATGAAAGCCACAAGCTAGAAAGGGATTTTGATGCATAAATGTTCTAACATCCCATTGGTTACTATGGTTTGCACTGCAGAATTACTACTATTTTTCCATATATCTATAGAAGAGATTTTTGACAAACACAAAGTGATATTTTTCCTCCATCCTGAAATATCCAGAATAAATTTCAATAATATTTTGCTAAAGATATAATGTAAATAGTTGTTTTGATGTTATGAGTTTAAAGTAATTGAATCTTCTATTGCTTGGGAGTTCATAAGAAGTTTGAAGATATGAAATGACAAAGCTGAATCACAATCCATGGATCTTATGGTTTAGAGTTCATTACTTTTTGTCAGAGTTAAACTATGTAGAGCATGTTTTGAGTTTAAATAAAATTTAACCCATCAAACATCACATGATCACCATTCTTTATGCTTACACAAGCTATTTTTTACAAAGGCAAAACTCTCCATACAATAGTGCCACTCAATGCAAGCCAAAGTAATCAATGGATGCAGAAAGATTAGTGCATATTGGATGAGCAGGCACTAGATAGGGATTTTATGCACAAAGCTTCCTGCATCCATTGATTACTCTGGCTTTCACTGGGTTATGCTACCGTATGGAGAGTTTTGCTTAGATAATTTAAGTGTTACAAGTACAGCCATTCCAATGCCAAGGGAGAAAGAAGAAAAAATCATTCTAGAAATATGGTTTGCAATATGTGAAGCACAAATTCATCCATATGTAGAACATGATCATTATTTGTTCGATATTTTGTGATATTGTCTTTTAATTTCTTTAGCAGAAAATGATTCCTTCTGATATACTTCAACACCATGTCTATTTGTAACTTTCCAATGTATTTATTCTTTGCCCATATTTTGGAAATAATCCTACAACAGATGAGGTCTGCCTCTTCCACATAAACTATGCTCAAGTTCACAATGAAATACTCTTTTAGGAACTTTTGAATTATTCATTCATTTTACATGTAAATCCAAAAATGGTATAGTGTACTGTATGGTATCACATCTAGCAATTTCAACATGTTGATTGGTTTTATGGTCATGTCATAGTTTTTTGAAATTTTACAGATATCTTTTTAAAAAAATTATATTTTTATTTTTTTCAGTAGGATGTCCACGTCTCACTTCCATACAATAAATTGGATAAAATAACAGGTCTATATATAGAAAACATAGATGCAATGATTATTTCCCTATGGTGAAACAAACTTGACTTTCTGAGCATATTTATTAAACTGAAATCTTTAAATGTTGCAGTCAAAACATTAAGTACATTCTGTAAATCGTTTTTTGAAATGGCGAATATAGCATTACTATCAGCTTACTGTAAAACCACAATCGAAGAAGATAAAAATCTTGTTTTTGCTCTTAACTGATTGAAATTAAAAATTCTACCATCAACCCTGTATTGCATCTTGATCTGTGTTTCATTAAATTACCAAAAACAGTTCCAAAAGCAAGGGTTATAAAAACTGAAAACAATGTTGGTGCAACTATACATCCTTTTTAACATCAGTTTTTATTTCAAATGCCTCAAATTTTCTTTTTGTAGTAATAACACTTTCTCTCATTCAATCATGGAGAAGCTATACAATATGAACAAATTTTGGTGAACAACCAATCAATTTCAAACAATACCACAAAGCTATTCAATTCATCAAATTAATATAAAATCATTTTGTTCCCAACACTACTTTTTTGCAGTTGACTTACAACAAAAACCATGTCTATAATGTTTTTTGATTCTTCAAAATCATGTTGATTCTCTAATAGCCATTCCTCTATGAACTTTTCAACAAAATTTTTTAAAGCTTCTTTGCTCTAGTGAATAATATATTCCAGAATAATTGTCACAATCTTTGTCTATTCCCTTTATTTTAAAAAATTGGAACAATAGAAGCAATGTGAAGATCGGGTGGCAAAACTTTATATATTCATATATTACCTTAAAAATTCCAATATTTTTGAAGCTAACATATCTTCAACATCAGGACCTACAAGTTTTTTCATTTTTAAGATTACAAGAGTTTGACTTGTCTAATCTGGATATTTTTGTCCACATCTATAAAATGGATATATCATTAAAAATCTTCACCTCAATTCTTGTATTATTATTGAAAAGATGATCAAAATATATTTTCCACCTGTTCAAAACATCATTACCATCATATAAGAGAAATTAATAGGATTGTAATACTATTTCTCAGGTCCATATGTTGCTTTTAGAACTCCAAAAAGATCCAGAATGACCATGATCATTGTATGTCTGCATGTTCTTTACAGTTTTAAACTACCAATCATATAGTAAAAGAATTGAATATCTTAATATAATAGTGCTTTCATTCTTAAAATAACTATGGATCCAAATCATATACAATATGAAGTCTGATATAAAAACATGGTACAACATTTATGTCATAGAGGTGTTAGCGATGTTAAGGATTAAAAAGGGTTTGCTAGGTATTGTAAAAGTACATTGGCAAAACAAACTTTATTGTTTTATTGTTTTTCTAAGCTTCGGATGATTCAAACTTTATGGTAATAGTTTACAAAAACATCCAGAATTGTGCTAATCAGTGATATGATTAATGATCATTAAAAATTATACCTACGCCTGCCTTCGACAAATAGTAATATATGTACATTTACACCATAGATCACTACTTTGATGAAGAGAAGGAATGAAATATGATTTTATGTATTAAGAAAACAAAACCTTTTATAAAAATTTGCCGAATTTGTCTCTGTCCATTTGCATCTTATTTGCATTTATATTTTTTGACAGAATATTAAGTGGAAAGTTAAACTGTTGGGAAAAAAAGGTTCATTAAAATGCAAATTTAGAAGTTATAATATTGTTGTAAAGATAATAACTTATATAAAATTATTTGTGTAATTAATTCAATTCAAAGTTATATCTTATAATATTACAACTTGCATGTTACACAAACAAGTGAAGCTTAATATAAAGAGAATTATCAGACTGTGCTTTTGGGAACCTTTAGTCCCCATATTCATAGTCTTTCTTGAGAGTGTCAGCTTGAGTTGTGATTTTAAACAACTGGGTAATAATTTATGCAAATTTATTCAATGTTTTCATATAATCACTTTCTAGAGATGGAAACCATGATTCTTTCTGGTGTATTGCATTGTCATCACAGTTGTTTAAAATCACAACTGAAACCAACATTTCCTAGATAGGCTATGAATATGGAGACTAAAGATTCCCAAAAGTGCTCAGCCTAATAATTCTCTTGATATTAAGCTTCATTTGTTTGTTTAATGTGCAATTTGTAACTTACTACTCAAAGGTGAAGTAGGAACCAGGATTTTATTTCAATCTTATAATATTGTGAATAAACACAGTAAAGTACCATTTATTATTTTATTTCTTAAGTATCATGTAAAATGTTGTGTGTTTCAACTTTCTCAGACTTTGAAATAAAACAACTGAAATCTTTTCTAATATAATTAAAATTCAAGACTATTCTTATTGGTCCTCAGTGACGGTGAAGCTTGACATGACTGCTGAAAGGGTTTCCCTAAATCTAATGCTGTGAGCTTTACATTGACATTAATTAGAATTCAGATTTAGGTCATTACGTGGCATGTTAGGCTAATAAAGGGTGTTTAAAAACTCTTATTCATTCCAATAATAATCATTTGAATATACAAAACATTGTCGTGAATCTCCAAGCTTATTTATATTAGAAACAGCAGTCCATTCTATTTACTTTACTCTAGAGCCACTTGTTATTAGACTGTTTAATGAGTAGATGCTAGATATTTTAAACTTATGTAATAGTGAATAATATTTCCGTAATATCTTTTTCATTACACCATTCTCACGCAAGGTAGAGACTGGTTTTTATTTTTAACATCTTGTGGAGAGGTGTAATCCTAAACATATGACCAAAGACGTGTAAAAGATCTATAATACTCAAGAAGCACATTTCATGCTGAACCAGCACTCATCAGTTGGCCCAGACCACAATCTCTTACACATATTTTTATCATTAATCAGCATGTTTTATACTTATCAATAAACTGTAGTAATTTTCCATATATATATATATATATTGTAACGGTATATATAATTCAAAGCCTCACTTGGATGCGCCATATATAACGGTATGCCCCCTCTCAACAAGATAAGTTAAGGAGTCGCATCTCACTATAGTCAGATTTAAGGTCTTCATATAGGATGCCACGAATGATGTGATTTAATTTTGATATAAAACTATATTTGTTCCCAATAATTAATTTATTATTTTAAAAAATTATTATATCCAACCACATCAAATCAATTTTCACCTTAATTAACTTTACCGTTATGCTCAGATTTCGAACTCAGGGAAGTTTAACACTTTACTCTCTTCAGGGGTTCCTATCAATATTTTAAAGTAATATTAACAACAAATCTCACTAACTCTTTAATTCAAATAAAACAAAATTGAAGACTTCATTTAATATAAAAAACATACTTATTTATTTAACACTTAAATAATTTAAATTTTACAATATATATAAAAAAATATTTATATATCTACCTCCTTATATTAAAAATATAAACATTCTCTTTGCTTACGGTAGATATATTTTCTAAACCTATAACACTACGTGATTTTACAATTTATTTAAAATATAAGTATCCTAATATTTAGACAATTATATTAACGCTAATTTACACTAATTAGATAATACAAATAATAATCCAATTATTTGTATATAACACCTTCATTCGTTAAAATGATTGTCAGTCAAGTTATATTTATTAATATAAAAATATATACTTCACAACAATGTTAATCATTTATTTCTTTATCACACATTACATTTATTAGTCTATTTTGATTAGTATAAACAATGTAGTGTCATGTCATGGAAAATAATATGTGGATTCAAAAATAGTTTAATATCTTACCTCTAAGTTCACATTATCCCGTTCCCAAAATTAACATTTATTAACCGATATTTAAATCTTTATTAATCATAAATAAAAACAAAAATATTCTAAATTATTAATTCTCTCTTATTATTCATTTTTATAATAAAATGAATACGATGATAAAGAAAATGAAATTAACTTTTCCTAATTATAATTTTCAAAAATCCCAAATATCATTTATAAAAGTTCATGTTCCTCGCAAGAATGAAAATCCTTCGAAGATGCAGTTTTTTGATTCCTTTGTTGTTAAACATTAAAGAGAATAATATTAGGATATCCTAAGTTGACATTTAGTTTCCTCTTTATATTCATCTTCTTAATATAAAGTTCCTTCATTAATATTTATAATTCCATTTTGAAGATCTAATTTTTATAATTTTAAGGCATTCATAATTCCATTTTGAAGATCTAATTTCTTTATAATTCTAAAGCATTCGGCAACGATGTTATTCCCACATATATATGTTTGATTAGGCAAGTGCATTTTATCTATCCCATGATAAATATTGGTGTTCTAGCCACTCTGCATTTTCTTTATAATGAAAAGTACATAAAATTTGAATGAAGTTTTTATAAACATGTTTTTTTTTAAGACGCTGTTTAGATTTTAAAACGTAATTCAAACAATTTTTTCTATAAAACACGAAAATATATTTAGATTACTTTCGTTGAACAAGTATAAGAAACTTCTTTTAATGAGTATTAAATTGTTTAAAATATAAACTTCAACTTACACTATTATTTGTAATCAAACATAGTAAAAGTTTTTATGAAAATATAGCTGATAAATATAGAATCCTTATTCTTCTAATCACAAGAATAGAAGAATTATTTCATGTCTCGCTCCATCAGCTCACTGAAGCATATGCATTCTCATTGTTGCAATAACAATTAGATATTTTAACACTAAATTAATTTCACTTCCTTTCACCTTGTCAACAGTCTTTTGTCAACAACGTCATTTTTCATTTTAAAGAATGAAAAATTGTAACTTTATATATTTATTTTCATAAGTATAATAATAATGTAAATATAATCTATACATATTGATTACATAAATGTATGAGTATGTATGAGTATATATATACTCCTACAATATATATATATATAAATGTCCATTAATTAGAACAAAATTGCAATCATAATAAAAATAATAAAATATAATGGTAATAAACTATTATAAACAGTCTTTCAATCTGCAGAAGTACTTTCGGTTAACTACCAATAAATTCAAAAAAAAAAAAAAAGGAAGCAAATGTCATCAATTCAAATTCCATGAATCCTGTATTTTAATGTTAGCAGCTTATCAGTTTATTGAATGCATTTTATTCCTATTTATAAAAATTGCCTCCTTAGTTTTTCTTTTATTATGGAGATCCCATGCATCCTGTATTTTAATGTTTGCAGCTTGTCTATTTATTAACCCTTAAACCGCTAATTATATTATTGGTTGTATGAGGTAAAAATCAAATTTTTAATTGGCCAACTCACAAACTGAAGACAAAGCCTATTGTTAAAACATATTCGCCTATAATATTAAATTCAACTCAGATACGTTTATAAAAAGTATATTACTAATTTTTCAGGTTATGAAAGAGAACGAAAGTTCTTTCAAAAATAAATTGCTATTTATTTATTATAAAATATATTCAATTTCGGCAAATACAAAGCGAATGTCTAAACAAAAAAGTGCTGACGCAAACGCTTTTTTTCAATTTTACGTTATGGAAAAGTAAAGATTTCTTTTTGCTAAATCTTAAATATTTTTACTAAAATCTTCAATATTTTTCAAAAATAATTTTGTTTTTTTAGTATATTTTTTTAAAAACTATTTTAATTTCTCAAATTATATATTTTTAATACTTAAATTACATTCGAAATGAAAATCTCAGCATTTTTCTTTATTTTCTTTGATCAGGCGGTTTCTTTGTTCTTTTCAGCCAATTAGAATGTCTTTTTCGGCTGAGAGCCGGCTGACAGCCAATCACCGACAAGGTTCTTTCTTTGTTTAGTTTTAAATGTGGTTTTTTTGATCTTTTACTTGTAAAATAATTCGGAAGAGAGCACCATCTTACAGAACTTTTAAAAACCTAATCAATAACTGTCAAACAAATATTTTAGCATTAAAACTAGCAGAATTAGAGTGACATCAGATGTCAACGAGAGGCCTCGTAAGAGGCGGGAAAAGGGTTAAATGCATTTTATTCCTATTTATAAAAATTAAGGAGGCAATTTTTATAAATAGGAATAAAATGCATTCAATAAATAGACAAGCTGCTAACATTAAAATACAGGATTCATGATATTTGAATTGATGATGTTTGCTTCCGCTTCATTTTTTTTTTTTTTTTAATTTAATGGCAGATGAGGCAGGTTTAAGAAATTAACAAAAGTACTTCTGCAGATTGAAAGACTGTTTATAATAGTTTATTACCATTATATTTTATTATTTTTATTGTGATATATATATAGTGAGCAATGAATGATAAAGACATGTTAAGACACTATGGTCTGGGCCAACTGATGAATGCAGGTTCATCATGAAACATGCATTTTAGGAGTCATATATATTTTTCATATCTTTAGACATATGTTTATGGTTACATCCCTCCACAAAATATTAAAAGCATATAAAAACCAGTCCCTACCTTGCATTAGACTGGTGTAAGTGAAAATTACATTACAGAATCTCTAGTCCAATGAATGACTAATAAAAATTACTAATACATTTCTGTAATAGTGATTTTCCTATTCTCCTTTTTCAGTAAGGAACATAAAATTATCTTTATACTATTTAAACTTAAAATTAAAATTGATCAATGTATATTTAAACAAAGGGAGTAAATTATCTTCCCTCCAGGTTATGAATTAAAAGATTTTAAATATTGATCTTTGTTCCACATTTAGAATCTTTTTATTCATAGTCTGTAGGTAAGATAACTTACTCCCTTTATTATACTATTTAAGTCAATGGCTTGGAATATTAAATACTTCATGCTTCTGAAGTCAACACAAGTACTTGAATAGCTTTATATACCAGAAACTACATTTTTATGACATTTATGAATTTAATCAAAGCATTTGATTAATTAGAACGATTTATGATTAGATGGAAACAATAGGTTGTTCATGAACATTTGTTTATGTTATATAATTATTGTATGATGAGATGAAATGAAACATTAAATAAAATGAATGTAGAAGAATTAAAGTATTTGAAATGAAAATGTTAACAATGATGATGTATTAACTCAAATTCCATTTTCCAATTATATGACCCTGATTTTTGGAAGAGTTTAAGTGTAGCTTCTTAAAGAAGCCACCAAAATAAATTGATTAAAATAAAAAGAATTTCCATCTGCTTAGCTTTGATGATTGTGTATTCTTGACAATTTAAAGGATTTTTTTACAGAATAACATTAATGTTTTGAATGTAACCTATATAGATGAAATGATCTATTAATAGATGTTTGCAAAATTCATGTATGTGATCTGTCAATTGAGAAAGGACAGCAATATGAGTTATCAACTTGTGAATGTGATTTAGATCAAATGGATATTGAGGTGAGATGTAGATCTACTGTGATTCTACTAATATATCAGTGCTGATATAGTACGTGCTCAGCAGCCATTTTAAATTTTCTCAAACAACATTAGTCACTGTTATTTTTCTAAATATCTAATTTCTGACAAACAAATGTAAATGATTCCTTAGAACATTTCAACAAGAATTGCATTGGAGTTTTCTTTACAAACTTAATATTTACAATTTGTGCACTTCATTGTTAGCATCTGGATGTATATAATATAAAAGTAAATACAATAAAGCCAAAAAGATATCTCATGACCCCAATATACATAATGCTGTTCTATGGCAAATTCTTTTTTCTCCTTCACTCTCATTATGCCAACTAATGCTAGATTTAGTAATCAATCTATCACATTATCACCATTCTTTATGCTTGCTCATAATTGTTATTAAACAGGCAAAACTCTCCATACAGTAGTGCCATTCAGTGCAAGCCAGAGTAATCAATGGATCCATTGATTATTCGGACTTGTTCTGAGTAGCACTACTTTATGGAGAGTTTTGCCTGTTTTAATCAATCTATGTCAGATAGTAGTGCTTGATAAATCCCTATTCATAAGATAAAAATTAGTCTAAAGATATTTGATGGGGAAGCACTGGATATAAATGTATTAAATACTACCATATAACATCTTCTGATTGCTAGGCCATGATGAGAGAAACATGCATTTGAAAGCTTTAAGTCAAAATCTCAATAGAATAATTATTGTTGGACATATGCCTCATTGGTAATTTCAGTTCATTTCATACTGTTTCTATTAATGCTGGGATAAATAACAAAGGTTCTTTAAAATTTTATATGCCTTTAGCTATTCTGGCAAAGATATTAACAACATGCCAGGTAATAATAATTCAGTCACTGAGACTACAAATCTAAAAAGATTCCATTTTAATTGAAAGTAAATCAATAACAGATATCAAAGTAATTAGAATAACTAAATAAAAGAACCACAATCACTACATAATCCAATGTCCATGTTCCTTATTTATCTAATTATAATATCAAGTGAGGTTAAACCACTAAACATTGCATGATCATTTTTTATTCTTACACAAGCTGTTTACACAGAAGCAAAACTTTCCAAACAATAATGCCATTCAGTGCACACTAGTCCAGAGATATTGGATGAGTAGACACTAGATAGGGATTTTATGCACAAACCTTCCTGCATCTATTGATTACTCTAGCTTGCACTGAGTGGTACTATATAGAGTTTTGTTTTTCTGAAGGTTTGTGATGATGGTGTTCTAGCTGTATTTTTATATTGGACTATTTCCATCATCTAATATGTGTGTTGAATGTCTTTAGAAAAGTTTAATTTTTAGTTGAATGCATTTGGAATATTTAACTAAAAATTAAACTTTTCTAAAGACATTCAACACACATATTAGATGATGGAAATAGTCCAATATAAAAATATATAGAGTTTTGTCTCTGTGTAATCAAATGAAATTATTTTAAAGACAATAATTACTTATGAATGTGAACTAATAAAGTGTTATTTGTAAATTATATTGATATAAAAATTTTAACAACTATGTGGCAATTCTTTTGGTTTGTATTAGTGCATCTCCACCATACCATAACTACTCATCTATTACTCACTAGTGATAAAATTGTGGAGTTGAAATGAGGAATGCTCTGATAAATACATAAAAACTCATTGTTGATAAAATTGTCTTTTTTTATTTTACTTTTGTGGAAGTATTAATTTTTATGAATATGTTTTCTAAATTATTTTTTTAATTATTAGTTTAATGTTAGATCTTCTTTAAAACTTTTAATTCTAGTACCTGTGTTGAATTTTTTTTTTTTTTTAGTTTTATATTACTTCGAATAAAATCTTTTAAAAATGTGGATTATAGTACTCTCCTGTGCAAATATAAAGCTATAAAATTATAAGACACAGCTGACTAAAAATGGAAGATTGTTCTCTTGTCATACATGTTTTTAAGTTGAAACCATCCTCATCAAATGACTTGTAGATTTAAGCATCTGATAAGTATGTTAAAACTACTGCCTCATGTTCTATTTAAATTTTTAGATAATCTATTATTTGATCTTTAAAGTGTAAAATAACTCATATACATATAAAGATGTTTATCATGTTTTCAGTTATTGTGTAGAACAGAGACAACTTCTTTCTTATTTTATTACTTCGTGTAATTACTGGTAAAATGACTAAAGCAATGTTCTATGAATTTTCTGAGAAGAAAATAATTTCTAATGATGAATTAAGAGGTAACAATTACAAATATATTGGTCAGATTATTAATACAGATGCAAATATAATGTATGGAAATAATCATAAAATTAAACTTCGATGGAATGCTTTGGGTAATAAAAAAAAACTTATTAAAAATAATTATGCATTGGATACTTAACAGAAAATCAATTCAAAGACTTCCAACTGTTCAATAAAACATGGAGAGGGTATGTCAGAAATACAAGGAGAAAATATAAAATATATGGGTGGAGAGCAATCAGGTATTGCTGACATCATCTGCAGAATTAAGAAACTGAAATGGAGTTGAAAATTTTTCTAGAAAGAATAATAACAGGTGTACAATTGAAGTTTTATAGTGCCAAGAGATTGTAAAAATCCTAGAAAGAGATCAATCACATGTTAGGAGATAGAAAAACTGTTAAACTTAGACCAGACTTTAGACTAGTAGTGGATTAATAATACTGAAAATAAAAACAGGCAAAACTCTCTATAAAATCCCCATCTAGTGCCTACTCATCCAATATCTCCAGACTAGTTTCTGGCTTGTGGCCTTTGTCAGTGAGGAGTCTTGGATTTGAGAGTACTGCACCTAGATCTTAGGCACTAGATAGGTATTTTATGCCCTTCTGGCATCCATTGATTACTCTGGCTTGCACTGAGTGGCAATACGTATAGATAGTTTTGCCTGTTTTAATAACAGTTAAGAGCAAGCATAAGAAATAGTGATCATGTCATATTGAAAATAGTGACAATGATGATTAATAGTCTTTATTTTTCTACGATAAAAAAAAAAGTCTTTATTACAGCATTCATTGTACTTTGCCACACCAATACTGCACTTTTCATTGGTTAATTTAATACAATAACATCAATGGGTTGTTTTTCACTTTTTCAAGCTATTTTGTTTTTCTTGTTTTGAACTGTTATAAGCTAATATTTTGTGCAGAAGCAACTGAATTATAAAAATAAGTTTAGTAAATAAGACTTTGTTTTGATTGTGTATATCATAAGTTTATTTATTGTACCTGAGCCCAATCAGTGTCTTATAATATGATTAAAGACAAATCATGGGGTCAGTGGGTGAAGCATTGCTACACTTCTCCCTCATCATAGATGAATATTCTGTCATATTAAAATGTTTTACGATCACTCATCATCATTGATCACCATTCAAGTTAATTGAAAATCTTTATTTTTAGTTAAGAATATCTGGATACATATTTACTAACCAATAACTAGGTTTGCTGCATTTTGGATATTTTAGGTTTACTTTAAAAATGTCAATTTTACTTAAAAATTCACAATGATTCCAATTAGATTCAAACCCTAAGTTTAGAACCTGGCATGCAGACATGCTAACCACTACACTTTAGGATCTTCTGTATTTATTAAATCTTTTAAAAAAACTAATTCCCATTAATCCATCTGCTTATGTGATAAATCTCATTATTCAAAAGTATTTATTTCAATATTTTTAATGTTTATTATATTTTTTATTTTTTTTGTTATTTTGTTTTTGCATTCCTTTATAGCTAATGAACTGTCAAACATCTTTTATCAATTTCTTTGTTGTTGTTTTTTACTATTTATCTCTGTTTATTCTACTCATCACTTTTAGAATGTTTTCTAACATATTCCATCTTATTTTTTATTTAAGTAGTTTTCATACACCCCCTTGCACTAACCGTCTCATCAATAACTCCAAGGACAAATTAGAACCTTCTCAGACCCCCCACGTCGTTTACAGCATCACTTGCCCACAACCCGGTTGCCGCGCCATTTATTTTGGAGAAACCAAGGCAGGCACAACCATCCGGACAGCACAACACAGATACACATATAATAGAGCTATTAAAAACAATGATAACTCATCTACATTTTTGGAACACTCCAAGAAAACTGGACATTTATTTGAACCTTCCCACCCTAAAATAGTTTGTATCGAGAAAAATGACACTAAGCGGAAGATCAGAGAAGCGTTCTACATCAACAACAATAACAACTCAATCAATAGACGAGACACATGCTTCGACATTTCTAAACACTGGACTATTTAGTCTATTTGCATATGCTTTGCATACAACTTCTCCCGCCCCATTTTTTATTTTCGCAGCTCACAGCTTCGCTATGAATATGAGGTAAAGGACCTCGAAAGCGCTTAGCGTATTTAATTACTGTATCTTATTATAGCTTCACATTCAAGCGTGACATACGCTTATTTTGTTTTATAAATTTAAGTAGATTAACTAAAACTTCTTATAAGGCCTAAACTTGAAATGCTGAAAAGAAAAAACTATATCTATAAAATACCATGTAAATGTGAAAAAATATATTAGTGTGACCAGTCACCCCATTGAAAAGCAATTGCAAGAGTGCAAACTGATGATTAGAAGAGAGAAAACAGAGATGTTTAAGGTAGCAGACCATGTATGTATCAGTGAATATATGTTCAAATGAGAAAATATAAAAATATTGGATAGAAAGGAAAAGGTACAAAGAAGAAAATTTAAAGCTGCTCTCATGACAATGGCAAACAACCCCATAAGCCAACATAGTGTGGCTATACATAATATATAAAAACCACTAATCAACTTTGCTCTTAGGAAAAAGTAGAGAACCCTTATAGATAATGTGAAATTTCTACTGACTGTTGCCTTTGGCAGGATGTTTCAGTTGGTTAAAGCATTACCTTAAAATTCAATACTCAAGAATCTAAGGGTCCAGGTTCAATTCCCATTCTAGTACTGTGAACTGGTCAGGCCAGCAACATCTGAAGACGAGAGGAAAATAATACCTCTCGAAACATTGTGCATTTACTAACATGTATGCCATTACAAACAATTGAATGTAATGAGAATATTTAAATAAAATTACATTTTTTAAAGACATTCAATACTTCATATTAGATTATGGAAAGTCCAGTATACAAATACAACTAATGATTCTATCTTTTCATTGGAATCTCTACAATTTCTTTATGATAATTGATTTTTAAAAAAATAAATCCATATGTTAAGTCATAATTTATAAGAAGCATTCAAAACTTTGGAACATCAAATAGCAATAGCATACAAAAAATATGCTGCAGTACAACTGTTGTCCATATTTTATAGCAGTTTTATAGAAAGTAAAAGAATGCTGGTGAAGGATTACCTGGATTCTAAACCAGGTGATGTGGTGTTTTTGCTTAAATGTTACAAAAGCAATCAGGTGAAAACAAAAAAAAATACTTATATTCAATCAGTTTTTTTTTAAAAAAAAAAGGTAAAAACAAATAGTAATAAATTTGAAAAGGATGAACACCTTTCTCAAATTATTAATATAGTTAGAAGACCTGTAGAGTTAAAGAATAAAATTTGTAGGGACTCATTAATGTTTATGATGTAGATTTAAAATTGTGATCCTAGAAATAATTGTAAGACAATAGAAATCAATGACAATCTCCTAGTGATAATGATGAGTGATATTGTGTGATTATAGTACACAACTACCAAACCTCCAACTGCCCTAGGAAAGAGAACTTAGTATGCATACATAGATACACAAAAAATAATTTAATATTAAACACCTGTGTTCTTAAAAAGAAATATTTTTTTAATAAATATGCGCTATCATGCTTATTTATGAATCAAAGAAACGGACACTTAATGAAAAATGCTAATACAGAGACTGTAGACTACATTATTAATTATGAAATAGTGTATAGTAAGGAAAGTATGTGAGTGAAGAAACAAAGAGATATCATCAATATCTTTAGCAGAATTGAGACAAAAGTGAAACTAGGTTGCTAAAAGAGATAACAGTGTATTAATAATTTTTATTAGTCATTCATTAGATTAGAGATTATCCAATAATGAATAATATTTCTGTTGTATAATTTTTACTACACCATTCTCGTGCAAGATAGGAGACTGTTTTCTATCCGCTTTTAGCACCCTGTGGAGAGATGTAATCATAAATCTATGACCAAAGATATGTAGGAAAAACGCATTTAGCCCGTGAGTGGTGTAGTGAAAATTATACTACAGAAATATTATCCATTATTAGATGACTGTAGATATTCCAAGTGATTTAAAAGGTCTAGAAAACAATTGACTTGAAGTTAGTAGAAAGAAAGTTTTCTGGAATAGACGCGCTAGAATAGATTCGGAGATATTTTTGGTTAAAAAATAAGTTATCAAAAGAAAAAAGAAATGTTTGAAAATGATGATGACATTTATGTGTACATCAGAACAAAATAAAACATTTAAAGAATTATAATAACTTCTATTACAGTAATAATTATTTAGGATAGAAATATTTAAAAAAAAAAAAAAACTCGTCTAATTTTTGAAGTATGAATATAAAAAAAATCAAAGTTTATGGTCATGAATTCGCGATAGATGGCAGTAGCATACAGCTGAATATGAAGTATTTCTAGAAAGTAAATATATGTACTTTATCGGCTAATAATCCGACTAATTTTAATTAAAGTTTAAATTATTACAATTTGTTTATTAAGCATCACACCTTCCGCACTCACAATTTTGTAGCCCACTTCACATTAACATTTTCAGCTGTCTTTATTCATATGTTCCAAAAATGAGTGACGGAGTGGAAGTTTTAACTAATAGATTTATTTTTAAATACCATATTCTCTCTCAATAAATTTATTGTCATAGGTATAATTTTTATAACTTCGGTGATAATTTAAAGAAAAAGTTTTAAAACAGCTTGAGTCTTTGGTATTATTTAAGTTTATATATACTGATTGAGTCGGATAAATTCCTTCTTCATATTGGTAATTTTCATCTTCTATCGGCAGGTTATGTAACCATAGGCAATAAGAAAATTCTTCTATAATGAACAAATAAAAACTATGACTTACTCCAACACTACTTTTGGACTTATTACAGGCAATTTTTGCTGTTGGGAGAGCAGCATTTTTCAGGTTTAAGATAATGCATTGTTTTCATCATTTCAAAATTATTATCTTGTTAGTGTTCAAATTAGTACTGAAAAGTACTTTTAAGCCAATAAACATCACATGATCATAATTTCTTATGCTTGCTTATAACTTATTAAAACAGGCAAAACTCTCCATACAGTATTGCCACTCAGTGCAATCCAGAAAATAGTCTGTGGATATTGGATGAGTAGGCATTAGATGGGGATTTTATGCAAAAGCCTTCTGGCATCCATTGATTATTCTGGCTTGCACTGAGTGGCATTACTGTATGGAGAGTTTTGCCTATTTTAAAAGTACTTTTATGGGTACTCTTTGAAAATAAATAAATGTCAGATTTGGTGCAATGATAATGTAATTCAGCATTGTGGTTATAATTTTAAATCTTTCCACTTTTGATGGGTTCTTTGATTTTATTAGCTTCAAGGTACTCTTGTTGTGCACTTTGACTTTCAGTCCACATCATCTGCTTTTTCATCTTCTCCTTATTTGGTATATGTAGCACCTGCATGCTTCTTGAATTGTTTTTACATTACCCTCAGCTTTTCCCCTCCTATTTTTCTTTCTTTCTTTGTTCTTGCTTTGATTTTTTTCTATTAACACTAATCAGTTGTTTTTCTTTATTTTTAGCTTAAATTAAATCTGGTAATGATTAATAATCAAATCTTTGATCAACACCAGATTAAATTATTAAACAGATTTACAATATAAGATATATATATATATATTCTTAAATACAAAAAAATTGTTTTTGACTTTGAAAACTCATGCTTAAATTATTTATTTTAATCATTATACAATATTTTCTTATACATCCATAAACTCCTTCATTTTTTTTAATAATAAGATATAAATGGTTTATTACTAATTCTCTCCTATGTTAATATTTCCTGCCTTTAGAGAATACAGGTAACTTCTTTATAACAACTGTGTGTATAAGTTTTAAAATATGTGCAGTTTTACAAGTGATGTCAGGTACTTTGGTATTAGCACTGCAACATGGAGCATATATTAGACCTACTGCACCTGTTTACATTTGTATCAATCCACTGATAATTTGTAATCTTGGGATCTGACCAAAATAATGTGTACACAGATCTTGTACATGACTTTTTTGGCAAAAAAAAAATGTGTACACGGATCTTGTACATGATATTTTGGCAAGATTTACAAAGTTATCTGGAGGTTTGATATGAATGTGAAAAGGGTGCAGTAGGTCTAATACATGCTCCATGTTGCAGGACTAAAAATAATTAAAAGTAAAAATATAAACATATTTATCATTTTTAATAAGAAATGTACAATTTTAAACAAGACATTCATGTGACTTACGATCTTAATGAAATGACGGTATTACACAAAAAATTGTTAGTTTAAATACACACTAAACAAACAGTAAATGATTTTGGTTTTTAAATAACAAGACATTCAAATAAATATGACTTGGACACTAACACCTTTTAAGAATGACATTTGAAATCAAAAAATAAATGTGCTTTGTAATCTTACTGAAATGATAGCATTACACAAAAAAAATGTTGTTTAAATATGCACTAAACAAGCAGTAAACGATTTGGGTTTTTAAATAACAAGACATTCAAATATGTATGACTTGGACACTAACAACTTTTAAGAACAACATTTGAAATCAAAAAAAAAAAGTGATTTGCGATCTTAATGAAATGACGGCACTACATTAAAAAAATGTTAGTTTAAATATGCATTAAACAAACAGTAAATGATTTTAGTTTTTAAATAATATTAATAAAAAGACATTAATTATACATATGACTTTCACATGAACAACTTTTAAGAACAACATTCCCATTCAAAAAAAAATATATGATTTGTGATCTTAATGAAATGACACCATTACACAAAAAAAATCGTTACTAAACAAACAGTAAATGATTTGAGTTTTTAAATAATATTTATAAAAACACATTAAGTATACTCATATGATGCTTACTATGTAACAAAACATTTCACGTGTAATATTTCCACAGAAAATGGAGATCTCTACTAAAAAATTTCCCCCAAAAAATGTAGCATGTGATTACAGAGTAGGCTGGGATTTTCAACAGAAATGCTAATAAATGTATTTTAATAAACAAATTAAACGAAAAAAAAACTGAAAGTATACAATTGTATATGATTTGGAAAGCTGTTGTCAGAAAGAAATCTGGGCAATAACTGAAAATGTCAAAGTATTACAAAAAAAAGATTGCGTTGATAAAGAAAAACATATTTTGTCGTGTATACTTGCAGGGATTATTTCCTTTTAATTTGACATCATTGCGACATTACACATTTATTGTGGGTGTGAAAAGGCCTCCTATCTTCCCTACATTGCAATTCTAATACCACAGTACCTGATGTCATTACAGCAACTCCTTTTTATAAAAATATTTTTATTTTATTTTATTTAAATTATATATATATAGTTTTAACAAAATATAAATCAACAATCAATAGAAAGAATCTCATCTTCTCATTACTTTTATTTTCTTGTTTTAAGATCATTTGATCCATCTTTCTATTTGAGATTAATCTAACTTGTAATAATGAATCTCACCTTATTTGATTAAACTCTTATCATTACAATACATATATACATACTGTAACGTTTATTTATATACGTTACAAATATATTGGCATTGGGTAAAAAAAAAAAACTAAAAGATAAAAGTGGATTTAAAATTTTGTTGAGTATTTTTTTTTTAAAAAAAAAAAACGTACAATGAGGGTTGAATTATTCTTCTTATTTTTTTTTATGTGATTAGTAATAACAGAAATTGGAGAGAACAAAAGAATTCCAAAAGCAAGTAAAAAAAGATAAGCTGAAAGTAGAAATACTCAACTTAATTAAAGATGGCCGAAAACTTGAAGAAAATAAAGACTTTATTACATAAAATTTATAAAGACTGGATAAGATTAAAAAGGCATGGTACTAGCATGCGCAGAAGTCCTGAAAACTGGATATAAAAAGGAGGGATCCGGTTGAAGGAACGTCTTGTTTGTTTTGTTTCTCTAGTTCGTCTTGGATAACATTAATATATCCAAGATCGCTCTTCGCTGAAGGAATTCTGCATGTCGCAGTGAACCGGAGCTCCTGAAGACATCGGACCTAAGGATGTACACCAGGAAAAGCCTTCGTGACCGACTGGGGAAATGGACCACAAGATCAAGCAATAACCAAAAGGCCGAGCTCATTATAACCAAAAAACTATGCATAGTTATCTACTACTGAATTCATGAAACTTACCGGTAAGAATAATTATCCTGATTGTGACAAAGTTAACTATTTAAAACTACTCGTAAAAATATATGTATAAAAGAATCCCGATAGTGACTTTAATTTTTCTATATGAGAGACTCTTATTTAACCAAGAACTTTTTGTTTATTTTAACTGATATTTATATTTTCTGGATATTTCCCACCTGAATTAAATGTGTTCTCTCCAAGGTATTATATTAGCTACTTAACATGAAGTATTTTAGTTTGTCAAAATTAAAAATATTTCTAATATCAATTCTCATTTGTGCGTTATTAATAATAGTTATTATTTTTTATTATTAAATTTATTTTTAGTGTAATAAGATTTAAACGTAAGTTACCTTTGCCAATATGTTTCAATACGCCCAGGACTAATAATCGTAAAAATCATTAATTCTCATTACGGTAGAATTACCGCCCCTTAAAAAATATATATATAATAAAAATCTTTTTATTTTTTTTTGTTTTACAACTTGCGAGAGGTGCTGGCGACATATTTCAGCGGATTCTTAGGAATTCTGGCGCCCATAGTAAATAAAATTAAAAGTTGATTTTGTCAATAGCACAATTCGTAACAATTAATAGGCTGAAGTTGATCAGGAAAAATAGCTGTGTTTTTAGAATAGAAATACAACTTCCTTCTTTTTTGACATAGCTTGATCAACTCACGCGCAGTTTATATTAGCATGTAGAGGCCTAGCAAAACGAAAAACGTTACAATACATATCCGTAGAAACCAGTCAACACTTAGACAATCCCAGTATAAATAACAATCAACAATTTCAAACTGTTGTCAAGGCAACCTTTTAATAACAATACATACATATATATTGTAATAATACAAATTGGATAATGGAGGTGGAAAGATCCTATAATAAGCCTCACTTTGCCTATTACATGTACTGGTATCATTTACTTAGCTACATGCTGATGGGTCAAATGTAACAAATCAGAAAGATTATAAGTATTTCTAGAAATCATGTGATAATGATCGGTTATATTTATTAGTTAATGACATTATTTGGATGCCACTTATAATCAAAACTATAGCCTCACCATATAATCTATTTAGAATCTGAGGGATTATTATCCGTAATACTAGTTTTTATAAGAAGATACTTTATTGTTATATGATAATTTATTAAAAAAAAAAAACTTAAACCATAATAATCACACATTTCACATCTACAGTATAATTTGAATAGTATATAAAATTGAGGATAAAAAATAATAAAACAAACATTAAATATTAGCAAAACAAAAAATTTGATAAACATAAAGTTTATCTATTTGGAGAAAAATGAGCACTTTATCATTTTATAAAGAAAATGAAATAACCTAATTACTCTTGTGTTAAAATTAAAATATATATGAATTATACTAATATTAATAAATATTAAATGCTAAATAATAAAATATCTAATAAACATAACAATTTAAAATATCAGCAAAATTGGTGATTAAAAAAAATATTACAAGCCACGATAACATTAATAAATAAATATGAATGTTTTTATTTATGAGTTTAAATTCTACTATTACTTCTTTGGACTGTTATCGAGTGTTTTGGACTGGATATTCTAAACTGTTCTAATCTGATAAATCGTCCTAATGCAGATGAATTCTTTCTTTTCTTTCTTTATGGTGGCTTTTTCTACACATAATAGTAATATTCATCAAAATATAAAATCACAAACCAATTTTCTTTAAAAAACTTGTTTTTTATTATTATGACTATATGAATTTTAATTTCAAGAGCAACGTTTCGACTATTTACTTCCTTATAGTCTTTTTCAAGCCACTAAAATATACAAAAAATAACAAAACAAATAAAATAAAACATTATATAATCATTAAACTCTACATATATTTCAAATCTTCTCAAAATAAAAAATTCTTTTTTAAAAAAAATCTTTTTTCCCTTTAAAGACATAAATTTAATATAAAACATTAGAACATTACCTTCCTCTATTTAAAATAACCTACAATTTAAACTTCTATTTAAAACACTCTGTTTAAATTATATTTAGATAAAATACCTCAAAACCAGTCCCATCACCCACAACAATCAATTAGTTTTTTTTCTTTTATTCCTATATTGTTTAAATTCCCTACTATAAAAAATTTTTCCTTTTTTAAACTTACTTTATAATTAATTATTGTTTCTAAAAGTTCTATTTTTTTTGCAAATGATGTGACTAGTTTTTATTTTTTATAAAATCAATTAGTTTTTTATTCATATATGGTCTAAATTCCTTAATATAAAAATTTTCCTTTAAAAATCTTTCTTTATAATTAATTACTGTTTCTAAAAGTTCTATTTTGTAATTGATGTGACCAGATTTACATTTATGAAAAAAAATTGCAGATTTTTTATCAGATAAATGTTGTTTTAATCTTGTTCTTAACTTATTTTTTGTATTTCCAATATAAGAAACACTTTTACCAACATTCCAGCAGTCTAAACATTTTATCATATATACACCTTTCATAGCTTCAAGCATATCATTTTTTTCATTAACATTAAAGATTTAAAAAAGCTGATTAATGTTAATGAAAAAAATGATATGCTTGAAGCTATGAAAGGTGTATATATGATAAAATGTTTAGACTGCTGGAATGTTGGTAAAAGTGTTTCTTATATTGGAAATACAAAAAATAAGTTAAGAACAAGATTAAAACAACATTTATCTGATAAAAAATCTGCAATTTTTTTCATAAATGTAAATCTGGTCACATCAATTACAAAATAGAACTTTTAGAAACAGTAATTAATTATAAAGAAAGATTTTTAAAGGAAAATTTTTATATTAAGGAATTTAGACCATATATGAATAAAAAACTAATTGATTTTATAAAAAATAAAAACTAGTCACATCATTTGCAAAAAAAATAGAACTTTTAGAAACAATAATTAATTATAAAGTAAGTTTAAAAAAGGAAAAAATTTTTATAGTAGGGAATTTAAACAATATAGGAATAAAAGAAAAAAAACTAATTGATTGTTGTGGGTGATGGGACTGGTTTTGAGGTATTTTATCTAAATATAATTTAAACAGAGTGTTTTAAATAGAAGTTTAAATTGTAGGTTATTTTAAATAGAGGAAGGTAATGTTCTAATATTTTATATTAAATTTATGTCTTTAAAGGGAAAAAATATTTTTTTTAAAAAAGAATTTTTTATTTTGAGAAGATTTGAAATATATGTAGAGTTTAATGATTATATAATGTTTTATTTTATTTGTTTTGTTATTTTTTGTATATTTTAGTGGCTTGAAAAAGACTATAAGGAAGTAAATAGTCGAAACGTTGCTCTTGAAATTAAAATTCATATAGTCATAATAATAAAAAACAAGTTTTTTAAAGAAAATTGGTTTGTGATTTTATATTTTGATGAATATTGTTTATACTGACTATTTTTAAAAGAAAAAAGAAGTTCAAGATTAAAGGTTATGCTATTCTAAATACATAATAGTAACTATTATATCTTGATATTTGCATTTTGATCAATAGCTCTTTAACATTTGTTTGGTTTACCATTAGAGAGGTAGGCATATTTAAAAAATAGAACACTTTGTAAGACCAGGCAGATGGCATTTTGACTGGATTTGTTACATCGGTACACTCTGAAAAATTAGCTACTCATCTTGAAGACTACTACAGTATATTAAAGATTTTTCAAGTTGTAATTTTAAAAAATCAGTTAAAATTGATTTTTAAAAATGTCAAAACATTAATTAAAGATTCAAACATAAATAACTCAATAAGAGAAAAGTTACCATCATAATCCACCTTATTTAAATCTCACCGTGTACCCTGCAGTTTATGAATGCAATGATCCTGGCCTTAGTGGTCAAAAGCACGATCAGCAAGTCTTAAAAATTTTGGTATTGAATAATCTTTTCTTTTTCAAACTTTCAAAACATTGATATATATACAAGTAATAAGAAATTGTTTGAAATTATACATTTAATTTATAAATTAATTTGTAAGTCAATTTTTAGTACTATTATGAGAAATCAGTTTTCAAAAAAAACCTTATAATTGACAATATCGCCCCCCTTCCAAAAATAAGAAATTGAAAACACAATACTAAAATTCTAAACAAATCTATCAATGACAAATAATGAAATTTTAAATCATACATTACATTTATAAATTAATTTGTAAGTTAGAATTACATATGTAAAGTCTTCTGAATCTTAAATTTATCGATTAGTTATCCCAGTATTGTTTCATGACACGGTTGAAGTGTTTATTAAAAGATCAACAAATGTACATACCAGAGTTCATCAGTACAAAATAATTTTAATATCACAAGAACGTCATATTTTTTTTAAAAAATAGGGTTAATATTATAGATATGCAGAATAGTAAGGTTTTTTTCTACCCTTCTAGTTTATCTATTGTATTTGCTTCAATTTAAATTTGGAGTTTATTGTGCTTGGAGTAAAGCTATGGGAGATATTCTTTCTTTACCTCCTATGATTGATTCAAATAGGTGTATTCACATATTAATTAAAAATAAAATATTATCATGAGGAGAGGACAAACAAGACTGTGAATGAAGTAGTTTTGATTAATTCTCAATAAATTTGTAAAAGAAATTTATTAGCACAGAAATCTTAATGTTTTTGAAAAATTAGAAGATTATTCTATATATATTAATCTATTGCTTACACTTAAATTTATGGCAATTTAATTATTAAAATATAACATGTAAGTATATATATCTCGAGTGACTTAACATTTTCTCCTCTAGCTATTGATATTGAATATGTTGTTACCATTTTCGTATTTTAAAAAGTTGATTAAATTATGGGCGCTAGAAGTCAGCCCAATCACTTATATTTAATAGATTGCTGTGCCAATTATCATTTGCAATAACTGTTTCAGATGTATATAGGTATTAGCAGATCTAGTAAATTTCAAAACAAGAATGAAATCTATTAATTCCCAAATACAAATATAGCCTCATTAATATATAATTTCATGGGAGAATCCATTTCTTACACATTTAAACTGAAGAATTTCAAATCAATTATTTATAATTGTAATTTCCAGGACAGTCAATATAAATAGTCATTTTGTATCAAGATAGTAATCTATTATTAAACATAGGGATATTGAAAAATTTATTAACAGCATTTGGCTGATTGGCCAAAATCTGTACTTATATATAATATTGGACAAACACTATTTAATTAAACAACAATGGACTTTTTTTTTTTTTACTTGCATGGCATTAAAAATAAGAAATGGATCTTCCCATGAAAGTTAGACTAAGGTGTATATAAAGGAGGCTGTCTTTATATCTGAGATGTAATGGATTTTATTCTAGTTTAACAACTTATCAGATCTGCTAATCCTAACTAAATCTGGGATATTATAATGTGATTGGTTATTTTGCATTGGCATAATGAGCTAATAGGAAAAGGGATGCTGAAAAGTTTATTAACGGTAACAGGGAATTACATATATCATACCGGAAAAATGAAACAGAATAATGAAGTGTTTTTTAGAAAGATCATTGTGAGATAAGATGTTATCAAAAGATATTTTTTTAAATTTAAATTATTACAAAACCGAGCTTACAGAACCAATTTTGAGAAATTACTTCTATCAGTTGTGCCAAGTCTTTGTACATCTCTTTTCACAAATCAGTTCATTTTGATTTGTAGAAGGGTGATTCTCTTGAAATTGGACCTGTAAGTTTCATAGTGTTAACTGCTAAAATAATAGTTATATTATTTTACAATAAGTTTACTATATATCATTTTAGTGCTGTGACATATATGTTTCAGTTCTTTAATAACAATAATTTATGTAATTGGTTTTGATATTGAAAAATGGATCCAATATTGCAAAAAAATTCTTCACTATAATATTCCAGAGTTAAATGAGGTTTCATTTATCTTTTTTGGGATTAAGATTGAATCTGCAAAAAATTGTTGCAGTACATTCTAAAACTATCCAACCCAAATATTTGATTGATCAATCAAATTGCAGTGGTATGACATCATCATTATGTAGAAATGAGAGATTTTATTTAAAATTACCTGACCTGATGGTCACATATGACTTCAAATCATATTTCTTAGATTCTGATCCCAAATCTAATTTTATCAGTATTAAAATATTTACAAAAATATGATTTAAAAACTGTAAAAAAAAAAAAAGCTGTAATTTATATAGATAGGTACTTAGGTAGGTGATTGGATAGGGGAAGGAGAGGTGTGTGTGGTAGGTACTAGTAAAAAGGTACATAGGCAGTGTAATGAGCACAGACGTTCGTTACATTGTTTTTTTTTATTTATTAAACATGAAAGTAAATTAAAAAGTTCGCATTTAAAAATTTTCTTTAAGAATTAAAAATTGAAATTAAATATCATCTTAAATCGCACAGATAATGAAAAATTATTAAAATAAAACTTTACTAAAGAAAAAGTATTTTAAAACTAAATTTTAAAAAGATTTGGAGATAAAATTATATCTTTAAATTTATCTTTAAATATATTTTTGATTTGGAAAACAGGTTAATTAATCAGAAATGGAAATGATTGTTAATTAGTTAAATGTAAACCAGCCTTGGGCATTTAAATGTAAAAACATCGGTCAGATAGGAAAACAATAGAAACTTTTAGCAAATGAAATAAATCCATTGGGAAATCGGACCTCAACGAAAAGGATCATCACATCGATGATGTAATGTTAAGTCAATCTTTCAAAGTAATATAAAAGGACAAGTTTGGAAATTATTAGTTAGTGTATGGTTATTACAATGTAACAGATAGGTGTTAGTGCGGAGGTGCGGGAGAAGCGATTGAAGAGACGCACGATTCAATCACTTCAGTTTTGCCAAAGAAAGAAAGAGAAATGAACTATCGTTTTCTACATTGAGGACCAACTAAATTAAAAAACCTCCGAATGAATAAATAGAACATCGGCTAAATGTATACCAATATCTTCAGGACGGCGTGGGAATTCCCGTTCAAACTTACAAACGACAGATAAAGATGAACTGTTTAAAACCGTAAGAACTTTACAATTAATGAACATTACATTAAAAACTTTTCGTATTTAAAATAATTGCATTAGTTTCCTATCTGACTAAAGTAGTTAAAATGTTATTTGATGTATTTTTTATTTATTTATGTAAAATCATTTCCATTTATTTAATTTTGTTCTTTAAGTTTATTTATGATTTCTGTTTTCCGATAAATTAAAATATATAAATGTTAAACTTAAGTCGGGCGTGAATGGCTGTATAGATTTGTAAAGTTATATTAGGGGAGGGTAATCTTGGGTTATTTGTTTCGTGGTTAAATTGGGTCAATGGATTGGATATATTGGTGTGATTAGTAGATGTAATATTGATTCGCTACGGGCAGAATCACTTCATACGCCGCACACTTCCGTTTGCCTATGGAAGGAATTATAAGTCGGATACCGCAGTTCCTTTCTATGGAGTTTTTTGTTTTATTGCTCTTCTTTGCAGATAGATGTAATATTCCTATCTCATGAGAAACAATTTCTTCTCTTAACTTTTTGTGCTGCCGTATTTTATTACATTGAATACATCGATATATCAGATGAATTGATGCCAGTTTGACTACGAATTTTAACCTAAGGTTAAATAGGGATAGAATGTTTATTTTCAAAAGCAAATTTATGTGGTCTATTCATACTCGACCCTAAATAGAAATGCATTAAATTTAAGTTGTTTATAGACGCTTGCATGGATTGTTTATTGGTTAACTATGTTTTGCGTTTCCATATTTGATCAAAATATATAGACATTCGATAAATAATGATACCTTACGGTGAGTATCAAAAATGTATTTATTCGGATGTCTTTTAAGTTATTGGTGACAATGCAAGTATCTTATGGTGAATACTATTGGGTTACGTATAAATTTCCCTCCGCAATTGTCAGTAATCAATAATTTTGTATTTTGATCGTTTATGTTTACTTTGAAATGTGTTTAACCGTGTAATCTATGTAACCGATCTATAGCAACATATTAAAACAAGCTTTTATAATCCCATCTGTGCGAACTTAATTAAAATGTAAACTGATAATATAATAGAAATTAAAATGTAAATTAAAATCTAAGTTAAAGTTAAAAATAATGTTAAATTTTGAAATGTAAAACTAATACTAAAATAATTTTAAATCTTATATATATGTGCATAAATAAATGTTTGTGTGTTAATTACTGGCAGTGGCTTATTTTATTTATTTTTTTTAATATTGAAATATAATTAGATAAAATATTATATTATTTAATCTCTGCTATTCCACTGAGCTAGTGACATGGGCTAACGACCGGAATCAAAATTTAAAAAAAAAAAATTTTTTTTTTTTTTGACTGACGTATCTGCCTACTTTATAAATTTTTCTAGGTTCAAATGCCTAGATGGCGCCCTGTAGTGCAGTTTACGTTAAGTACTATTCCCCGGATCGTTACAACTTTGTTTTTAAAATACCTTTTCTATTTTTAATACAGTTTTATTTTAATAATTTTTCATTATCTGTGCGATTTAACATATACGAGTTTAAGATGATATTTAATTTCAATTTTTAATTCTTAAAGAAAATTTTTAAATGCGAACTTTTTAATTTACTTTCATGTTTAATAAAAAAAAAAACAACAATGTAACGAACGTCTGTGCTCGTTACAGCAACTAAATAGGTGAGTGGGTGGATGAGTGAATAGGCAGGTAGGTAGATAGATAAATAGTTATGTACGTAGGAAGATAGGTAGATAAGTAGGCAATTTGGTAGATAGTTAGTTGGGTAAGTAAATTGATAAATAGAAAGATAGACTGGAAGGAAGAAAAGTAGTTAAAAAAATATTTAAATAGATGGGCCAAGTAGGTGGGTGGAGAGATGGCAGACAGGCAGGTATATAGAAAGCTAAACAAGCAGGTGGGTAGATAAGTAGGCAGCTAGATAGTTAAAACAGCTTTTAAATACTCTGTTACAAAATTTGAAAGCTTTTGATACTTCATCATAAAGGAACAGTGAAAAAGACAGTATTTCCCGCATTTTCACTGTGAGTAGAGATAAATTAAGGGGTTTTTTAAATTCTTGTTTTACTTTTTATTTAAGAATAAATACCCATATATTGATCATTTTTGGCTGATTAGGTAGAAAGACTATGGGCTAGATATTTAAAAAAGAAAGTTTGTCTCGCTCTATTAAAAAAAAGTTTCAAGTTTATCCACATTTGAAACTAAGATCATAAATATATATTGCGTCACAAAACCTTTCTTGATAGAAAGTATATTCATGAACACACATACTAATAAATACCGTAATTCTATATTAATATGATGTTTTTCATTTTTATTGCCTATTGATGCACCTAATTTATGCTTATTCCAGAATTTATATGTATTACTTGTAAAATTATTTCAATAGACTAAGCTGAAATATTATATTGTACACATTAGGTAACTCAGTTATATCATGGCAACTTTTTAAATTGTAAAAAAATATTTTAAAAAAATCACATTCAAAGTCGTAAGTCCCTATAACAGAAAAAAAGTGAAGTATCAACATATTTTTTTTCCCCCAAATTTATAGTGTGCAGTCATCTATCACGCAAAATAAATTATATGTAATAATGTTTTATAAAAGAAAAGAAATAAAATACTTAAAAATATAAAGATTTCTGTTTATGTAACTAATATTTACTAAATTGTATATTTTGTTAATTTTAATAACGGTGTGTGTAAACAAAAGTCTTTAAATATACAGCACTGAGAATGTATAATATTTATGAAGCAATAAACTTTAAATGTACGTACCATAATAAATATTTACAAGGTCGACTTTCTAGAGACATTTAATAAACTTGCAAATAATGTCCTCTCTCATCAATCTATGAGTATAGATAAAAATGCATTCAAGTTCATCAGGCTCCAAGTTCTTGTATAGGCTGTATTCAATCATTAATATTTTGTAAAAATGAAATATTATATTAAATTTGTTATTATATGTAAGATCTAACTGCTAGCAAAAGAGGATCCATTTAATTGATCAAATATTCGTTCAGTCCTGAGCTCTATATGTAAATCCATATGATTTACAGTGACATTGTTTAGTTATTCATCATTAAAATTTTACGGCACTAATGTAATCTACATCATGATGGAACATGCTAGCATTAAATTTTGTTTTATATTGGACAAATTGACAATAAAATATTTGTGTATGGCAGTCAAGTCAATGAGGTCTCAAGAGGTTTGCAAGACTTCATGATGGTGGGTGAAGCACTGAAGATGATCGATAAAGGTACAAAAGATAGTCATATTTATGTCCTAACTCATAATCCAGACATGCTAGTACCTTAAAATATTTATGGTGAATAAATAAACTATATTACTACATAACTAATATAAACCACTAAACATCACGTGATCACCATCTCATGCTAGCACATAACTGTTAGTAAACAGTTTTTTATAACTAATATACTAACTAAAACAATCTTTGTACCATAAAGTAAAATTAAAAAGATGAAAACCAAGCTGAAAATTTTCCATTTGTAACACTTTCTAATATTTTTCTTAATTATTTATTGGTACCTATGTTTAGACCTGCTCCGAAATATCACATACGTATTAGACTGGTGATAACTTTCGAACCTTGTGATCTTGTAAAATAATGCCGGCATAAGATCTTCTGACAAACTTGATCCATTAATATTAATAAATGGTAAGTAATTTTATTTACTACAAAATGGCAATCTATAACTTTATTTAATGGAAATAAGTGAACACATATTTATGTTTTTTTGCCAGAAATGGTTACAACAACTAAACTTTTAACAATATACCTTTATTCCAGTAAATAAATAAAAAAAAGAAAAAGATTGTTTCTTACAATCACTGGGGTGGATTGAAGTTTTTTATATCCTGCAAAATGCAAATAAAAGCGTTACTATGATTTACACAAAGATGTTCATATTCGGTAGCTTGCAATCATCATTTTTGTAGGACTTTGCATTTTTCTTGGGATAACATGTTATTCACACAAATACTCACAGTTATTCAAATCTATTACTGTCTTTTGAAAGGAGTGTACTACATCGTCCTCAGTAATGGGCAGTTCCCAAATTTTAATCAATCATTTCATTGGATAAAAATGTCATTCAAAAAAATCGCTCAGTAGGAATTAAAGCTGGACAGTAAATCACGCGAACACCTTACTTTCATCACATGATCAATTAGTCATCCCAGCATTCTTTAAATTGTAAAATTAGCTGCAAAATCAACAGTTTGATTAATAATATTCTCCTGATCTGAATATTATCTAATATTCACTTAAAAGTCAATTCATTTCCTTTTTAGAAGATTGTAAATGTGCTTAATTCGGTCTTCATTTAAATATTTGTGTTGTTCATCACAGCAGGTCTAATATGCAAGTAATAATTAATAATACATTTGCAGTAATCAATAAAAAATATAAAAGCATTCGTTTCCCAGAGCTTAAATGTATAATCCTTTTTATGTAACTTTTTTCTTCTTTTAAATAGAAATCTTTAACCCATAAAACAGAAACCAATTTAATATTTTGCATTTCTCGATGGTTATCTGTAAATTATTTCAAAATTAGTTAGAAATATTTTCTTTTGGAATATAACAAAAAAAATTATTTCAAACTCTCAATTTTCAGTGAACTCTATTACTGTCAACAATTATAAAATAGATACTGGAAATTATTTAATCGAAAACGAAATTTGTATAAAGAAGTTGTAGCAAAACAGTAAATGATTTCCTTCGTTTGTTAAGTTTTCATTGATTGGGTGTGCCATCTTATTAGCCATATGACTAATAATATTTTAAGTAGATTTAAGTCCTAAATTAAATATGTAAAGCACTAATAAATTAATGAACACTAGATGATAATGCAAACAGATTTCTAACAAGTCTTTTGAATGCAGATACTAAATTTGAAACATTTCCATCCAATTAGGTACAATACAGATTACGTTTTATAAAGGTTATACATCTGAAATATCAAATCAATATCAAATTATAATGCTTTTCCAATCATATACTCTTTCAATTTTTTTGTGACTATGATTATCCTATTTCTTCCCTCCACATTCTCATTTTCAACCTTATTCAATGAAGTCATCTTTCCTCAATCCCTCCACCCCATTTTCGTTAATGTATGACAAAGTTAAGTGGCATGGATAAGCAACAAAGTTAACAACTAAGTGATATGTTTCCAACTCTTAATCTAAAAAATGCATTAATATTCTCCCCAATTATTTCATCCAATAGGGTAATATTCTACTATTTTCTCTCCTCAACCACACATTCTAGGCTGATGTTTTGCTTTTTCCGTTCTATCATCATATCCCCTTTTTTTACATCCCACTTACACAAACTTTTCCGTGTTTCTGAGATTACTCAATAGCATTATCCCAATGAGTTTGTTTATGTTGCCATTTAGTATGTATCAATGCCAACTTATTTTAGCTTAGAAGTTCAATAATAGATGTCACCTGTGTCTCAAGACAAGCCAGGAAGTCAGCTAATGACTACAAAAATAAATAATTACTAAAGTGATTTCCTCAGGATTCACTACTAAATGATATTTATACAAAAGCTATGCCCTTTGGAAATTAGCATAATGTTTTTGAGGAAGTACTGCATAAAAATTAATAGAAAGGCATGTCATTACAATTTTTTTTTTTAATATTATCAATGATATTAGACGATGTATAATAGATGCATTCATGAACTGGATTCACAAATGTGTAATTAATTTGTCAATGTAACGAAAATATCTAAAATGCCTCTTTCGCTAACTATACAAAAAAGAAGAGAGATACAGTGGATTAATTATTCCATGTGGCTGCATATATATTCATAGATGTGATTTCATCTCTAATTATAATTTTATTTATTCTGTTGCAGAAATGTGTTAAACCACTAAACATCACATGATCACCATCTCTTATAATGGCACATAATTGTTATTAACAAGGCAAAACTCTCCATACAGTAGTGCCATCCTATGTCAACCAGAGTAATCAATGGATGCCAGAAGGCTTGTGCATAAAATCCATATCTGACAAAGGCCACAAGCCAGAAACTAGTCTGGGGATTTTGGATGAGTAGGCCTTAGATAGAGATTTTATGGTACAAGCCTTCTGGCATCCATTGATTACTCTGTTTGGCACAGGATGGCACTACTGTATGGAGAGTTTTGCCTTGTTTTGCAGAAATGTGATTGAAGTTTTTTTTTTTTTTTTTAGGTCAGACTGAGACAGAAATGGCATCTAAGAAACAAAAGAATGAATAGGATAAAAATATTTGTTCTAATGCAGGGAAGAGCTTTATTAAAAAACAGATACAATGTTTAACATTAGAATCTGGACTAGGATTCATGTAATCTTTAGTCTATTAAAGCATTAATAATAATCATTAAGGTACTTATATAAAATGGAAGGTATCAAAGTTTTGATTGCAAAAAGTTTAATACTTGTAAGTCAAATTATATTTCTGGGGGAAGGGGGGTTACCTTCAATTATCAACACCTGAATTTCCCATCTAGAAACAGCCTGACATTCCAGTTAATATTGTGATCGCATCTAAATGATTTGAAAACTGGAATTTGTTCACAATCAAATTTTTAATACATATGTATATACGTATAATGGCTCACTTTAAAACAATTACTTGTTTATTGATAAGAATAAATTAATAATCTCTATTTGAGTAATATGCTAATATAGGTTCTATAAAGATGATGATAACGATAATAATAATAATAACAAAACATAATAATCAAATGATTAGTCATTCACGAAATCTTTCAAAAATTGTGATGACTGAGCTTTGATATAGGAATCTTTAGATTGTGAATTGATTTTGGTAATATGCAGGAAGCAAAAATAAAACATTAAGTTTTTTATGCTTATCATCAATAATTATTATTATTACAAAACATACATGCAAACTCAACTAAAAAGCTAAATTAAACTTTCAATAAGAGTCAACATATTCTTTCAAAGGGCATGCTTCTTATGTAAAGGCATTTGCATTGAGACAAAAATCGTAAATTAAAATAGTTATTTAATGGACAACTTCATCCCTAGCAAGACATCATTACTCTTTATAGCTTTTACTCTTTTTAGAAAACATATTAAGAAAAATATGATATATAAAAACTATTTATGGATCCAATAAATCAATTATAAAGTTGCATCCTCCAGTTATTTGTTTCAAGGATGGCTGTAATCAGATTTAAGTCTTACATCTTTCCCAGCAAATCTCTCCCTTTGTCTCAGGATCTTTAAAATAGGAATTTTACTGATTTTTTTCTTATCCATAAAAGACCAAATAATTCCCTTTGGTTTAGGAAGGTTTCCATCGCATCTAATGGTAGTAGTTGGGGTAACAATGTAATCTACAGTTACATCATAAGGCATAAATAAATGTTCTGGTAATTCTGGGAAAACTTGACAATCATGAACAGTCGTCACCACAGGTGTCTTCTCATCAATGGCTCCCATTGCCATCATCATAGCATACTCCAAATCAGCATAGCCTTCACCTTTACCAATTCGGTAACCTGTAAAAAATTCATTAAATAATAATAAGTGTTTTTGTCTACTTAGCTAATAATTAAATTAATTTTTTTTAAATATTAAGAGAAATTCCAAAAAATAAACAATGAAATGTAAGAACCCAAGAACATACTTTTAATATGGCCCATAATTCAGAAACAAGCAGAATCTTTTTGCATGGCAAATATCAATCACTAAATACAAAAGTTAATAAAGCTTACAAAAATAGAAACTAATTTATTTCAGCTTTGCCTGTACATATGTATAAATTAAATCGAAGCAAACTCTGACAGCTAAGAATGATGTGTTCTTACATCAGCGAATGTGAAGAAATAGAGTGGTCACTTAACTTCAGCTTTGAAGTTATTTAAGGAAATATTTGTTAATACTGCTGAGTAATAAAATGCTTAATTTATTTAATGGACACAATTTAAATATAGTGCATATTATTTTGAAATCATAATTAAGTATTACAAGCCAATAAACATCACATGATCACCATTTCTTATGCTTGCTTATAACTATTATTCAAATAGGCAAAACTCTCCATATAGTATGGCCACTCAGTGCAAGCCAGAGTAATCAATGGATGCCAGAAGGCTTGTGCATAAAATCCCCATCTAGTGCCTACTCATCCAATATTCCCAGACTAAAAATGTATAGGTACTGAACTGAGTTCAGACCTATATGACTATATAAGCTGATAAGCTTGGATTGAAAATATTATTGTGTTTTCAATTTAAGACTCGTAGTTTTGTAGTTAAGTAGAGATAAAAGGTGGCTGCTGGAGGGTTGCATTAGAGCCTAAGATCTAGGTGCAATGCTCTCAGATCCAAGGCTCCTCACTGATGAAGGCCACAAGCCAGAAACTAGTCTGGGGATATTGGATAAGTAGGCACTAGATGGGGATTTTATGCATAAGCCTTCTGGCATCCATTGATTACTCTGGCTTGCACTGAGTGGCAATACTCTACGGAGACCTTTGCCTGTTTGAAGTATTACAAGGTGAAGAGATACCTTCATTTTTAAAGACCTTACAATATCAAAAAAAAGTTTATTTTATAAAACTAAATATACTAAATATGCTTATCCTAAAATATATATGTAAATTAAGCTGAAACAGACAATTTCCAATAACTAAATATTTAAACAAACATATGGTGATGGTGTTGGAATAAAGTATTCAATTTATTTAATAGTCCCATTAATACATAATTATAATTTCCGAGTGATATCTGCCACAATTAAAATATGGCTATAAATTGAATATTTTACTTACTTTTAACATAATTTTTAATGAGTATGTGGTCACTTGGTTTATATAAATTTGGGTTATAGAACCTTGAGAAGATTGATGGAGGAAATTAGAAAGAGAAACTAGATTGGGCATATATTAAAAAGAAATATAGTTTAATGAAAACTGTTTTGGAGAGAATGGTGAACGGAAGAAGAAAGGTTGGAAAAGACTGACAATGTTGGATAATACAAGAGATGGGAAGAGTTATGTGGAATTGAAAAACTGAGTAATGAAGAAAATGGAGTGGAAAAATTGAAATTGGTGATTATTCTCTGGACCTGTACATGGCACAAAATACTATTGATGATGATGATATCAAGGAAATTAATAGTGTGTGACTGTATACATATAAATATTTGTTATTAAAATCAGTTTCAAAAGAAATTATATACAAATGGTGGAGAATTAATTAGGACATGGAATGTGCTATAAGATTTAAAACGGTTTTACGGATTATTCATTTGAGTAGTTGTTTTATTATATATTAATTTTTAAATGGTAAACTATATGGTTGATGATAGGTATTGAGTATTAAAATAAAAATATCCTAGTTTTAATGACCATTGATTATAGTAATGTAGATTAAAGCTATTAAACTTCATATGGCTGCATATATATATATATATATTCATAGGTGTAGTTTTATCTTTAATTGTAATTTTATTTATTCTGTTGCAGCGATTGAAGTTTTTTTTTTTTTTTTTTGAGGTTGGACTGAAATAGAAATGTCATCTAGGAAATGAAAGAATGAATAGGATAAAAATAGTTGTTCTAATGCAGGGAAGAACCCTCTCTTTATGCTGTTAATGAGTATGATGAATGAGACTGTTTGGGTCAGATGGTTCATTATATTTGAAGTGATGGACATTTAAAGAAAAAGTGTTTGATAGTTTCTTCTTCTTTATGGCAAACTGAATAAGTTGAACCTATATTAGCAAAAACATTTTTTTCATCTAAGAAACAATAGATTGGTAAAGCTTCCAAAAAATATTGATAAGGTAGTCAAGGTATTTGGGCTCTAAATATAAGAATTTTAAATTTTTGGATAATCTGTTTCTTTGTACAGTGAAAAAGAGGTTGAAGTATCAATAATTGCTTCATTTTGTGGGCAGGTTTATAAACTTTCCAGTAATTTATTTTATTTGATACAGTATGCTATTTGGGACTGCAGTATGTGACAAAAGTATTGGGGAGGTTTCGAAAAAAATATTTTTAATTGGTGATGGTGTATTTTTGGGGTGATGCAAATAAATTTCTGAGTCTGGCAAATTATGAGGATAGAATGAAGTGAGAATCCATTATTGGCATTTTGCATGGTTTTAATTCTCATCACCACAGCTTTCCTTCCCCATATAAATTTGAGGTAGTTTTCTATTCTATCGTGTCAGCTGCTTGATGGTGCTATTTATATGCAAAAGCACATAAATATGCTGTTTACGCGGCCACTGCCTATCTAGGCCTATATATCTATATCAAAAAAATACAGAGACTGCTTAATACATGAGAGCTGGCAGACACAGATGATGGTGCTCATTTCTATGCTATAAAGCACAGAAAAAATGCTGTTTAGCGGCAGCTGGCTTGTTTTAGTTACACACCTTATCCCAATGCTCACAGTTCAATGTTCGCTACAGTATTATGTGAGGGTACCTGGACTTCAGCCTGCCACAACTCTTCAAATAGTATTAACTCCCAACAATTTTCCACCCATCGTCATGCTTCCCTACTCAGTGTGGAACCTTCAAATCAATTCAGAAAGAGTAGGTCCAAGCAAGATTTTGACAAACTCACGCGAATAATCATGTTTTTGCGAGAACAGGTCCATGACAAATAAAATATCTGACAGGTCAAAATTGGGCCAACTGCTGTCCACAGAAGCCGGCCTGCATGAGGAATTTAGTAATTCTACTGGAATAGAATTTTTGCAATAAGGTAGGCCAATTGATAAAGTTTTAATTATTGTGGAGGTGAAAAAGGAATAGCCCTCTGGCCTACATTGTAGGACTAAGATTTGACTTTTCAGAACAACTTGAAGTTCAAGCGGCTTTAGCGTCAAATCGTTCTTGATTAAATTACAGAAATTGGTGAAGGAAATTGGAATGAATTACGTTAAGCCTTCAGACAAAAAAAAAAGAATGTATGAGTGTGAAAATTCTCATAGTTCTATCCCAAGAAACCAATGGTAATTGTTCAAATACTGAATCCATTGATTAATTAATCTTTAAATACCCAACCAAAAAGACATAATAAAAAAAATTTTTAAAAAACGATCAAGTTGGAAATTATTAATCATTCATAATAGGTGTGCCATTAAAATCCATACACATATTATCTTTCAACAATAGCTATTGTAAGGAATCAATCAATAAATAAAATTAATTATTTTTTTTTTTAACCTTTTTCAAAAATGACCCAAAAAAGTAAAAGACAGTTTAAAAATTAAAGCATTCTCAGCATCATTTGTTGGCCACCACAATGTAGTTGTAAAGTTTGCGGGGAAGAGGAGGAAGGTTTTGCCACATAGGCAATTCTACTAGAATAGAATATTTGCAATAATGTATGTTTATGTAAAATTGTTCCAGGAAATGTTTTTAAGAAAATTAATGAATTACGTTAACCCGTACAATTTCTATATTCTTTCACAAAGAACGGGATGGGCCCGGTAATGTTATATGTATGTGTTTTTGCTTAGCATCGTCACCAAAAAGTGGCTGACATTATAGAATAGAAAACTATCAAGTTTGATGCACAAGGAGTTTATTTTCTTCTGGAACAAAGTAGGGTAATTGATAGTGGGTATATAATATAGCTATTTGGAGAAATATTATATTAATGAGGCTGACTTTGGTATGTAATGATATATAGGCTTTGGATAGAGAATTAGTTATGGTTTGAATTAATATAAGTAGCATGTCTTGAATTGAAGTTTTCATAGCACTTTTCTTCAATTTGTAAAAGGAAAAATTAGGAAGTTATGTTGATGTGTTGTGAAGGTAGAGAATAAATAGTTTCCCATTAAGATGTTCCTTCTACATGATTTAGTGAGGTAAAATGGAAATATATACTATCTTCACAGATTGTTATTAATATAGAAAGGGATTTTTTTAGGAGGAAGGTGAAAAAGTTATTCATGTAGGAAAGGAGCTTAATGTTTATATTGATGAGTAGAATGTAGATGGCATATATTTTTTAAAATTTCTAATGACAAAGGTTTCATATGCGATAATTAGTAAGGGATTAAGGAAACATTTTTAGGGGATGCAATTGTAAGGGTTAAAACCAGGTAAGACTTTTCTATTAAAAGAAATAAGGATTTTTCTGTTTATGAGGAGGATGGTGAGAATACCCAAGTGTTGAAATAGTATGTGCTTTTAGAACATGAATCAGATTTTCAATTGGAATAGAAAGGCAGATGCAATGTCTAATTCAACAAAAGTATGCATGAAAGGTCTCAGTCTATACTTCTTTTAAAGAGAGTATCATTTGGTCTATAATTATTTTAAAGAGAATAATGGCTACAATAGTGGATAATCCTTTTTTTACAAATTGATATGCTGAGATAGATGGCAGAATTGCTGTTGTATTTTATCTTTGATTTGGATTATATGGTTTTGATTAAAATTGGAGTCATGGAAATGAGGTGTAAATTATTTAAAAGGAGATGGAAGAATATTTTGAGAAAAGGGACTAAAGTGATGAGATATCTATAATGGTTCAATTTAACAGACTTGCTTAGAGAAATGGGCAAGTAGATTTAACATTATGAAGATGCTGAAAAAGATGAGTATAAATTGGTGGATTTCATGAAAACCAGGGTGTATGCCATCTGAAAACAAGTTAAACTTAGTATAACATTCTTGGTAATTTTGTGATTAGAATTACTGAAATCCAAAAGAATGGGTATTGATATAAGAAAAAGAAGATTGAAATTTGGTCTTGAAATGATAGAATAGTAGACGCATCTGTTGGTCCATGAATGACTGACTATTTTTTACAATGGAAGACGAGATTGTTTTTCTTTGTATGTGAGAGCCCAACATATGTATTGCCCAGACCAGTTATAAGGTTGAACCAAATAGATTTTTGCATTTTTAGTTGAGAGCTATTCAACAAGTAGAAATTGTGTTTTTATAGTTTTTTGTTTAAGATGGATAATAGATGGAATGGAAGCAGTAAAACATGAAATAACTTTTAGTTTTTAGTAAACCATGACTATCTATTTGATTAGAGTTGCCAGTGATTTTGTTCTTCTTCATAGTATCTAATAATTGAGTTAATAGCATTGATGAAAGCAAGCCAAGCCTCAATGAGATAATAGAATTTTTTTTTTTGAAAAGGATGTATATTTTGGAAATAATAGCTTTTAAAAGAAGTCTAACAGTATTATTGTAGTGAAGAATGGGTTGATTTTCAAAGTTAATATTTAGATCTATGTTAAAAACTAGATAGTCAATCAGGCTGATAGACTGAAAAGAAGAATTAAGAATAAAATGAAGATCCCGCAAGTAAAAGAGTAGATCAATAAGGATTATATGTTTCTGGATATAAAATGAAAAGGCATTGCTAGGGAAAAATCTTCAGCACTCACTTTTGAGGAGTGAGGAGTACAGATGTAATTGTTTGAGGAATGCTGACCAAAAGTAATAAGTATTAAGATTTTTTTTTATGGAGTGCTGGCTGAGAAGAATTGAGAAATTAATTTAATTCGTTTGAGCACAGTATGACATTCTAAAACTTCATATAAGAATGGTAGAACCACATTTAATTGACATTATTTGATGAAAAAATAATAATAGTCAGTTGTAAATATGGTGAGGACAGAGATGATGGGAAAAAAATCCTGTTTTGATCAAAGTACAAGATTTTAAAGATATAAAGGGTTTTAAGCCAATAAACATCACATGACCACCACCTCTTATGCTTGTGTATAACTGTTGTTAAAGCAGGCAAAACTCACTATACGTATTGCCTTCTGGCATCCATTGATTACTCTAGCTTGCTGTGTGTGGCAATATGTATATTGAGTTTTGCCTGATATAAAGGGTGTTGAGAAGTGGATTACTTGCTAGAAGTGGAGTTGTAGATAACCAAATTTTCCAAAATATTTTTGAAAGGCTATCTTCCTGTTGATTATTTGATTTCAGAAAAGTAAATGAGAAGTATTAAGTAATCCAATTTCTAATTATATACTGACACTGATGAGAGGAATTGGTGTTCTTTATATTAACTTCTATAATGTTGAGAATTTTATAAATCTTAGGGTAGGGAGGGAGATATATTAAACCATAAATATAGAAAGGGTGATAAAGTATGTATATTTATGATACTTGTTTTATGTTTTCTTTTTGAGATATATGTTATGGCTAAAGTAGACTTTGAGTGATTTATTTCTGCAACCTCCTGGACTTACCTTAATAATAAAATTGCTTAAAATCGCTTTATTAAAGTCCATTTTGATAAATCTAATTCTAATAGGTTAAGAGATGGGAATTATTTAAACCACAAATTCAAATTTCATTGTTTGAATTGAAATATTGTTCTTCCAAGTTGCTTGCAAAGTTTGACTTTTTAATGATCACTGATTGTTTTTGTTGATTTCCTTTTGTTATTGTTTTGGTGATTTATGAACATTTTTATAGGTCTCAACTTCCATGAAGAGATTTAGTTGTTCTGGAGATGTGGCTGATAGGCAAAAAAGTAATTATCTTTTCTTAAAATCTGTGTTTCTTGAAGTGCTAATTGAGGTTCTAATTTTTTTTCTGAAATATAAGAGAGAGCCATATATCTAGTTTTAACTATTGTTAGCATGTGTTTCTAAGTTGATGTTTTGACTGGGGTGTGATAGTTTTATTGTCTTTACCCCCCTCTGCTCCATGAATTTTCTAATTTTTTTGTAACAATTTGAAGATAATATTCTTCAAATAAAATATGATTGTCATCTGTGGAGAGTAATATTAGCTTATGATTTAAATTCCAATTCACTGCTTGATCAATTGTCAATGAGTATGTTTGTTTCGAAAATATTACTTGGATTTTCATGTGATTCATGGAGATTGTTTGAGTACAATTTCAGTTGTTTTACATGTGTTGGCAGTGCTTTGATGTGTTTTATGCATTTTTAATCCATAGAGTTTGCAGAATCTATCAAGACAGTTTTTAATGAGGATTTCTGGTAATGTAGAGAAAGCACTGTGGAGGAAATGTCTTTAAATGTGATGATGAAAATCCTTTAAATCATCTGGAAGATTGAGCATGATCTTAATGATATTAAGTAATTTACATTAGTTATCATATATTAGAGATGTAAGAGTAATAAACAAAAATAAATAAAAAGAAATCATGAGTATGGAAGACTAACAGGATTTAAAAATTGAGATGGATGAAGATTCAGATACATAGGAGAAGATGCAGACATAACCATATATGAAAAAGAAAATCCAGAAATATCTTACAAAACTCCAAGTTTAATGAGCTGGGGAAAATCAAAATTCCAGTCTGTCAAGATAATTTGGAGATTTCAAGAAAGTAATATTAGGAAAATTAAAGAGAAATTTAAAGAGAGTTGAGCAGAACTTAAAAAGAGCCATAAAGAACTTAAACAAGGTCAAGAAAAAAATAAACAGGCTCAGACAAACTTAAATGGTCAAAATGTTAAACAAGGTCAGGCAGAACTTAAATTGGTCATTGAAAAATAAAGCAAAATTTGACATTGGTTAACCTAAACTAGAAAATGTCAAGCCAAGAGCAGATAGATATTGAGGATATAACAGGATCTCACAGATGTTCAACAAGATGTCAAGAAGACGGAAGGACAACAACAAATGAAGACTAACTTGGAGAAATACAACATAGATCAACATAAATGCAGTTAATGATTGAGGGCTTAAAAATAGTTTTATTCAGATACAAGAGCATCAATAACAAATCTTAGTTTGGGAAGTTCAACAAATTAAAGAAACTTTCATGAAAGAAGCTGAAGAATATGTTATGCGGAACCCAAGCAGTATAACCCAATCTCTCATGAATTAAGTTAAGAAACCATGCACAGAGAAAAATGAATTAAGAGGATAAAATTAAAAAGATAACAATTAATAAAAAGAATATATTGCAAAACACGATTGTGAAATAATCTGACAGATGGAGATAATAATATACTGCAATATAATGGTGAAAATCCAAATGTGTGTAATATTATAAAAGAACAATACAAGGCACATAGCGCCGGATATAAATTCATTAATAAGATATTCATTGGTGATATAGAGGAAAATCATTTGGATCATTTATTAGGTTTAAGAGATTTCATTTATTTTCACTAGTTGAATGAAAATAGGAAAGTTGTTATTGCTATCACTTGCATGGTCTTCTAGAATTGGTGTTTAAATCTATCATTAAATCAATTGTTAATTGAAGACTTGAAAGATAGGAGTGGTAACAAATGATTACAATTAAGAACATTATCCATATAAAAATGATGAAAAAGTGCAAGCACAAACTTCAGAAAACATTCCTGTATTTTGCACCACATTAAATACGACTCATATAAAATACAACCATATCCTTATCAAGGGTGCACATTTTAAACACTCTTCAAATTACTCATAATAGCCCCACTTGAGTATTCTTTTTTAAAACTTTTCTATAGGAGAAAGATTGATTCAACTTAAACTAAACTTTTAATTTTTAAAATCACGTGTTTTATTCTTTTATGGGGGGGGGGGATTAAAGAAAGGAAAGTGATTTTGCTTTTTTCTTTTATCTTAAATAAACTCTAAAACTAAAACATTCTAAATATAAGTAAAATAAGTATCTAAAATTACATAAATGAAATTATAAATTGTCTGATATACCGACTTGTTGTAGAAAAATGTTAAAATTTTGTTAAATCATTCATGATTCAAGTCCAAGATTCGGCTGAGAGGAAATTGTTTCCTTATGCACATAGAATTATGTTTGTTGAAAATATTTAATGGGAAAATACCTAAGTTCCATTGTAATTTATATTATAATTTATTTAAAGCATTAATGTCAATAATATTATTTATTTATACATTCATTACTTTATAATTCAATACATAAATCATGTGCCTCAACAAATAAAATGAAATCCATCCCTTTGGTTGGCGATCTTAACAAGGGCTTATATTTGGGGTGGGCATATATTAGAAGCATCCTGAAAAATCATGCTAGGGCTTATTTTCAGGTTAGGTCTTATTTTCAAGGAAACATGCTATATATGGGTAAATCAGTAATGCAAGTTCACATCTTTTATCTGTAAAAATCTTTGCATAACACACACATATAAGTCATATAAAAGCCCCAAACTTATCTGTAGGCAAATCTTCAATCTGTAATCAAGGCAATCTCTATAAGTAAAAAGTGCAAGATCAGATTTATTATTTATGTATATTAGGTATTAGATTTATTATTTAAACATGTTTTTGAGCAGACAGAAACAACATTACGGCATTACTACTAATTACATTCATTTCAGCTATTATTCAATCAACTAAGCAAACATTTTGATAAAATAGACTACTGATATTTTTTTACATTTAATTCAAAATTCAAAAATTAGATTTGATTCAGAGATGCAGGGTTGTGCTAGTATGGACGAAAGGTCAGCGACAGCTGCTTTACAAGCAGTTGTTCTGGGTCTGCGGGTTCGCTTCCCGGCTGATGCTACGACACATGAGAAAAAAAAAAACACTAACAGATTTGCAAATATGTCAATGTGTGCAGATAGCAAAGTCTGAAAAAATGTTAAAAAGAATTGATGAAATTTGTAAAGAATTTAAAATAAAGGAAATTTTAAAAATTAGAGCAATTAAGATAAATAATTATTTTAGAGCCCATTTCAATCGTAGAATATTCATAATTTGTCAATGATTCTCCTCCACTCTTTCTATTCTGTCATACACCTTACTCCCAATCTGGGAAATCTTGCATGATCTGATTCTACCAGCATAATCTTGACTTCCACAATGATCTTTACTCAACAAGATTATTTTTTATCACTTTTATTATTATCTTTTGATGTAGGTCATCTTAATGTAACTCACATTTTAAAAAGAATACTTGGCAAAATATCCATACAGTAATGCCACTCAGTGCAAGCCAGAGTAATCAATGGTTACAAGAAGGTTTGTTCATAAAATCCCTATCTAGTGCCTATTCATCCAATATCTCCAGGCTAGTTCTAGCTTGTGGCTTCCATCAGTGAGGAGCCTTGGATCTGAGAGCAATGCACTGAGATCTTAAGATCTAATGCAATCCTCCAGCAGCCATCTGTTATCTCCACTTAACTACAAAACTATGAGTCTAAAATTGAAAACATAATAATATAGATGAAGTGCTCTCAGATCCAAAGCTCCTCACTGATGAAAGCCATAAGCTAGAAATTAATTTGGGGATATTGGATAAGTAGGCACAAGATAGGAATTTTATGCACAAACCTTCTTGCACCCATTGATTACTCTGGATGCACAGGGCACTACTGTATGGAGAGTTTTGCCTATTTTATAAGCTTGAGCAAGCATAAGAAAGTTATCATATGAAGAATACTTGGGTTGTTGTATATCTTGAACAAGGTCTCCATTCTACCATAATCTCTGTGTAATGAAGATAAATGAAGATAAGTTATTAAACAGATGTGGTTAAAATTTGAATAGAAAATGAATTACTGTTTTGAAATATCTAAAAGCTAATTAAGGGTCAATATAAATAATAACGGGGGATTGTAGAAAAACTTCAATAGTTAAACATATTTTTAAATAAATATAAAAAGATGTCAACTCCAGTAATCATGTGTAATAAAACCACCATACTATATGAAAAAAATAACAATTGTTTTCAAAACACATCCATTTTGAAACTAGTTTCCTTTGTCAGCTGCATTTAATTACAACCAATAATCTACACAAATATAACAGTCATATATGATATATTAATATTGCCATGGTCATTGACTTGAAGTTAAAGAGCAATAGCTATTTCAACAAGGCTAGACATTAATCAAACTAGAATCAGACTTGATTATAAATCTCAATTAAGAAACCTAAATCAAAATATATAATGAATAGATTATTGCACTCTTAGATCTAAATAAATGTGAAAACAGGTAGCTTTGAATTCCAATTTCTTATTGTCAAAAATAAATATTGATTTTAAAAAAGCAGTCAGTGATAAAATGTTAAACAATAATATACTTTTCAGATACTTATTCTAGATGATTTTGCATTTTTCCAAGAACTTCGACATTATTAAGCAGACATGCACGCCTATGTATGAAGTAAGATAGATACAAAACTAAAATTATTATTTAAAGGAAAGGGTAAGAATCACAGAAAGTTAAATAATTATAGACCAATAGCGGTAACATCAGTTTTATATAAAGTTTTCTCATATGTGGTGGCTGGAAGAGTTATAAAATGGATTGAATAGAATAATGTGTGGGGGAAATGCAAGGAGGTTTTAGGTCAGATAGGCATATAGGAAATAGTTTATTTGTAGTTACACAACTTATGGATATGAGTAGGAATTCAGGTAGATCATTATATATGAGTTTTATAGATATAGAGCAGGCATACGATAGAGTAAATAGAAATAGATTATGGGTAAGGTTACCAACTTTGGGAATGGATGAAGCTTTACTAAATATTATTAAAAAATTATATGAAAATCATTAGTATACTTACCAATTACGGGATATAGAATCAGTTAAAGTTAAAAATGGGGTGGTATTAAGGCAAGGATGCCCTATGTCACCTATTTTGTTTTTATTGTATTTGAGTGAAATGGAGAAAGCAATAGAAAGACTAGGAAGAGGGATAGAGATACCGTTAATGGGTGGCAAGGGAGTATATATTTTGCTGGGTTTTATTTTTGTGGATATTTTTTTGTGTGCAGAAAGAAGAGAAGATATGGAAGTTATGCTGAGAACATGTGCAAGGGTAGGTAAAGAGATGGGGATCACCAAATCAAATATAATGATGATTAATAATGGGGAAAGAGAAGATGTAAAATTTTTATTGGGGGATATAAAGTTAAGGGTGATAGATAGATATAGTTATTTGGGAATCATCTTAAGTAATCAAAAAAATTGCTTGGTTGAATGGGAGAAAAAATTGGCAAATGAAGCAAAGAAAAAGAAAGGGTTTAGTAAAGAAATTAACAATGTTTGCATATAATATGATGTGGCTAGAATTGTATGGAAGGGAGTTGTAGTAGCATGGTTAATATATGGTAAGTACAAAGGGAAGTAGGAAGACATGCATTAGATGCAGAGGTATGGACAGCAAAGAAGGCAATTCAAGGAGAAATGGGATGGTCAAGTTTTTATATGAGAGATGCAAAAAGTAAAATGAAAATGTTTGATAGGTTGTCAAAATAGTATTTAATTAGGTTATGAGTAAAGGGCAGGCAACAATATGGGTGAGAAAAGTATTGCAGTATGCAAAGGATTTGGATAAAGAATTTATACTTGTATAAAAGGTGGGATGATTGTATTAGGAGGATTGTTGAGTGTTATAGTGGTAAGGAATTGGATAAAAGAATAGATGCATTAATAAAGAATAGGGAATTGGAGAGATGGAGAACTAGTATGGAGAGTAAAAAGAGTTTAAACATATATAGAAGTAAACGGAACATTGGGTGAGAGATCATTTATGATAATAGTAAGGAAAGTAGCTTATTGTTTAAGGCTCGAACAGGATCTTTAGCAACAAAAGAATATACATGTAAATGGAAAAATATGGGTGATTTAGTCTGCAAATTGTGTAAGGAAAGATATAGAAAATATTAGGCATATGTTGATTGAATGTAAATGCTTGAAAGCAGAAAGGGTACAAATAATAAAGTTATGGGAGAATAAATATAAACAAAGTGATTGTACAGAAAGTGGGTTATTGGTTTTTATGCTGGGTTTGGGAAAAGATAATGGGGATTTAGATATAAAGGCCATAGAGTTGACAAAGATTATATTGTGGAAATGGGATGGAGCAGATTATGGGAAAGCTTATGTTGGGGAATGGAGGAAGAAAGTAAAGTGGCTAACAGGTTTCTTTGGGCATAGTTGCTGAGAAATTCCTGACTCTATTTAAGGAGAAGTCACGGTATATCACATCACATCATCAGATAATGGGAATACATGCAGCACAATTTATCTACCGGATTATTTTTAAAAATATAAGGAGTACGCAAATATACTATATATATATATCGTATAAGGTAATTTTAATATAGATACTTAATGTAATAAAAGATACTTAATGTAATAATGAAGGACTAACTATGGAAGAAGATGTAAATTGATATCAGCATCAAAAATTATTTAATTAAGTTTATCAAGCTTACAGTTACACTTTAATAATTTCGTAGATTTACATTTGAGTAGACTGAGTAATGTATTAAAATAGAATTATCAACTCTGGCTTGCCTAGATAAAATCAATACAGAGATATGTATGTCAACACAGTGCTTCAAATAAGGATGTGATAAAAATACTTTTCACATCTAAAACCAAACCAAAAATTTTATTTTTATTTCAATTAAATTGCAATGAATTTGCTTTTAATCAGGAAATCAAAGCCCCCTCCACTTTCCAACAAAGGTGATTGAAGGTTTAATATTTTTATTATCTGTGCTAAAGACTTCACCTTGTCTGGGAACTGGGGGCATTCATTTCCTGAAGTAAATAGTGATTAATATTCTATTGGTAAATGGCTCCTAATTATATGCAATAGGACTCTGAAATACAAATTTTGGAAATAATTCTTTTTTTGTTTATTCTGATTTAATAAAAGACCAATTGAATTTTTGATGAAAATTTATTGGTACATGAGAGAAGTGAGTAAGGTTGCATAGCATGATCCCAGAATGAGAAGACTGAAAGTCATTACATAAAAAAAAAAGTCTGACATCGTTATTTAAAATAACCACATCCCATTAGAAGAGATATAGCAGCAACAATAATTTCTCCTTCCATATCTTTTTGGTGTTTGTTGTTTTTTAATGAAAGTAGATCAAACTTCCAGACGCTTATGAATCAATTAATCAGTTATATCATTCGTTTTTTGATGATAATACATTGTATCAACTTTGAATTAAACATACAGATTGTGCTGATTTGAAATTATGTGATTACTATGAATATACAACTTTTATAAAAGAAATATTTAATAAGCATATAATTCACTAAGAAACTCTTATAGCTCCTTAGTATTCATTTTGACTTTTAATTCATAACCCTTATTGGAACTTGATTTTTTTAATTAAAAAGAAAAATGTACAATGCTGACTATCATTAATTTCTAACATTATCAGGATGCGGATACATTCAAATGCAATCCAGTGTCTTGAGCCCACACAAATTCACTTCCCTGCATCACACCAGAAAACATCTAATCTTTCTCACATATGGTCAATTCTATGTCTTTTACAATCCACTGAAATCCAGTCAAAATTTTAATTATCCATCTATTATCATCTCTTCTAGTAATATATCCAACCCAACTCCACTTAAGTTTCTTAAATCCTTTAATAATGCCAGTGACAATTGTTTGTTTTCTCCTCTATATATTTTATTTCTGATCTATTTCTGTTATTTCCAAAAAGCACCTCTCCATAATTAGTTTTATGGCCTGAAATCTTTATATGACTCATCCATTAAGTATCTAAATTTCAGATCCTTACATAAGTACTAGTAAAAAAACAACATTATATTAACAATAGCAGCTCTGTATCTAGAATTACCTATATTAAGCTTGAATAATAAATGATTAACCAGACAGAAAGTTTATTTACATTCTTATCCCCAAATCATCTTCTGGATTTGGCCTTTATCAATAAAGTCTTGGGGATTCAAAGCTGAATAAAAGCAGTTATGCACCTAGAAACCACTTTTACCTCCTTAACACAAGCTGCACTATTTGTACAATTATTTATTCAGCTGTAACCCCAAGTCAGTAACTGCATATTTTAATAACTTCCACTCTTGGCTGATTCTAGGGGATCTTATATTTTCTTAGCTAAAAATGTTATTACCAATACAATGTCACTGATTCATGTACTTACTAAGAGTAGCCTGCCCCCCTCTCTCTCCCTCTTCTCTCTCCCTCCCTCCCCTCCCTCCCTCTCTCTCTCTCTCGTTCTTTAGATTATGTATTATAAGTATGTGTGCAATTTATTAATTGTCATCTACAAATCAGTTTATAGCATATAGTATTTCTTTTAATATTAATTTTTCCAAAAGCACTTCATATAAATTTAATTCTCATTAGTTTCAACCATTATATTTCTATTGTATTAATGAACTAAATTTCTAGTTTCTGACAGCTTTTGTAACAGTCTCTAAATTTTGGGATGAAATAATCTTTTTAGACACCATTACTAACGCTAATTTTCTTAGTGATACATGTCACCATTGAAATGTTTAATAACTGTGATAAGTACACTTATACGCAACTATAGCACAACTTATTATTTCTATAAATTAATTATGGCTTAGCTCTTTTGAAAATTTATGGAATTCTCATATTCATAACAAGATGAACTATAATCATAATGAAAATATGAGAGTAATTGCATGTATTTGAAGAGATTTAAATTTATTTAAATTCCAGGTTAAAATTTAAATTATAGAAATAATAAGTTATTACATTCTGTATAGAAGAAGTATAAATAGCTAACATCAATGGGAAATGTTTACAAAATCTTCTATCTTTTCATGATTTATAAGTCCAAGGCATAATGAAAACTCAAGGGTCATATAAGGTACAGTATCAGACATAAATCTAATTCCAACGGCATAATTATGCTTGAAAACAAGTTACATGAGATATAAATGAAGATTAACCTACCTTTTGGGGATACGGCAACTGACCCAATAATCATTAAGTCAATTTTAATATCATCATCAAGAGTTACTGGGACACTGTAATGTTTGACACCCTGTAAAAAAATGTATACAAGTAATTGTACCTTCTAATTGACATCATAGTTTTTTTTTCCTATTACATTTATAAATAAGCTCAGCTTATATTTTTAAAGATGATCTTCTATTAAACCTTGATTCTTTTTGAACTGCTTTATATATAATAAAATATATTCTGTTTTGCACTTTTAAATTAACAATGCATTTGTTATTGCTGCTTTTTCATGCAGTTTTCTTCAGATTAAATGGTAAAAAAAAAAAAAAAACAATAGCAATTACATGCACTGTGAATTTAAAAATTCAATATTATTTTAATTTGTTAACACTGTGTAGGAAAAGTGAATTTGCAGGAGGCCCATATTAAAACACACTTCAGTGTTTTGGGGAAATGTTAATAATTCATATAGTCATTCTTAAACTCAACTTTAATTTTTAACCTTTTCTACGATATCCAAATGGGACTTTAGTAGTGCAACAATTACAATGCATGACATTAAATGCAGTAATCTATTATAATCACTTGATGATAAATTTTAATTAAAGAAAGCTTTCAATGATACAATTAGCAATTAATTAATAGAATATGTTTTTAATTCTAACAATAGTATTTTGATGTCAGCAATTATCAGTGGTCTGAGAAGAAAAATATTGAGAAGTACATTTCAATACTTGTTCAACATAGGCTTTTGTTGCACTTATGATTTATTTTTGGTAAAGTTATTGAATACTTGTTTCTTAAAAAGTATTTGATATTTGCATTTAACTTTATTTAATTATACTTGCTTTTTAGCAGATAATTAGTCAACTGAAAACTTACTAAAATCAAACAGGAAATATCTTTTTAATTTTTATTTTTATGTGACTATGAGTTTTCACTGTGAGAAAAGAGATATTAAAAAATAAAGGAAACATATTATATTAATTCAAAAATTGTTATCATTTAGTTAGATCAATAATATTCATTTGAATCCTTTGCATAGTATTAATCTCTAAGAATGGTATAACTGAATTTACATTTGATTTGAGCCATGAATATGATACTTTATACTCTAAGAATGCTAAACTTAATAAAATTTTATCTCATTAAGTATACAATTTCATATGATCACCTTTTCTTTATGCTTACACAAGGTATTAAAACTAGCAAAAAAATGTCCACATAATAATCCCACCTAGTGCAGGCTTTGGAGGGATGAGCTTCATAATTGTTATCCAGTGTTTTTCTATCCAATATCCCCCAGACTATTTTCTAGCTTAGGGACTTCATCAGTAAGGAGAGTTAAATCTGGAAGCAGTCCATCTGGATTTTTTGGATCTAATGCATCACTCCAGCACACACTTTAACAAGGCATTAAAATATATAGACACTAAACTGTTTTCAGATCTATATGGTATACAATCACATTAGCTTGGATTGACAGCATTAATGGGTTTTCAGTTTGGGAAGATAGCCTTAAAATAAGAGACTGGAAAGATGGTTCATTAGATCCAAAGCTCCATGTGCAATGTTCCCAAATCAAAGGCTTCTGACTGATAAAACCCATAACTAATTAGGGAATATTGGATGGGAAAGCAGTGGAAAGTAATTATAATACGTAGCCCCTCTAACACCTATTGATTACTAGTTTGCAATAGGTGGCACTGATGTATGGGGTAAAAAATTGCTAGTTTTAAAATATAAAATCTTTAAAGATTATTTATTACACATATTATAATCAATTATTTAATTAATATATTATAATACTGTTATGAATGAACATTTAAACATATTTTATTAGATCTCAGCCAAAATAAGACATGACATGACAACTTATGAATTGTGAATTACAACAATACAAAGCTCCCAGGGTCAATTTCACAAAAAGAACCTTCCTTCATCAGGCATGCCAAATTTTTAAACATCATTAGCCATTGTTCAGATTTGAATCATATTCAAATTAAACAAATAATATTTGTATTATTTTGCATATATTTAAAGAAGAAATGTACACAATTATTAAATGCAATGTTCTTTATAGTGATAAAGTCCAAATATAATTATAAATATGAACCTTATGATTAATTTATACATATATTTGTAACAAGTGTTATTTCTTTGCAAAATTCAACATTATTAGAGTTTTGTCGTTCACACAATTTAAAATGTCCATATACAAATCAATCCTATTCAGGAATTTAAGCATATCAATCTTATATAAACTTCACTAACTGGATTAAGAGGTTTTATTTCTTATTTGATGTTGCTATTGCAACAATACTATATAAAGATCTTTTTTCTTCTTAATTTCATGCTAATAAGAACAAGCAATTTACAAATTAATTTCTAAAAAAATAATATTATTATCTCTATGAACTTAAATGGTGTGTTGTTATTGAATTTTTGCAATAATTTTTCTATCAAGAACACTTAAACAGTAATGTCATTATAATGAAACATGGATGTATCCTCACTCAAAATAATAAATTATAGATTGTTTTAATCAAAAATTGGAACATTTGTGAGTACACAGATATCAAGATACAACACAGATTTGATAGTGAAATTTTTAATTTGAATTGATCAAAAGCAAAAACAAGAACTTCAACTTCTTGGATTCTGGATTTACAGTTTGCTGATGATTATGTGATTTTTGCTAGTTCAAAAGGTAATTTATAGAATGTTCTTAATGTTTCGAACGCAACTTATAAAGATCTTGATTTATAGATTAATGTTCAAAAACTCAAGTTCTTTATCAGCTAATGAGGGAAAAAAAATTTCAACAACTTTCAACTTGGATGGTTATCAACTTGAAAATATAAATCAGTTTAAATAACTTGTAAGTAGAAAGGTGAACTCAAGTGTTGAGATCCAACACAGACTCCAATGTGTTATTGCTAGTTTTCATAAATTAAAAGAGTATTTCATTATAGCTATAAAGCTGTTATTTTATCTAATTTATTGTATGGATGTTAAACTTGGACACTACTGGGGAAATATAAAAGTATTCAAAAAGCTTTGTTTAAAGATGCTCTATAAATTTTTTAAAAATATAATGACAAAATCACTATTGTAAAATCAAATCTTTATATTGGACTGGATATTAAAATGAATAAACAATGGAAGATTTCTGGTCAACTTGAATGGTTCTGTAGAAAAGGTAGACCCCATTTATATTATAAGGATTATCCCAGATATTCTAAAAAAGTGCACTGTCAATTTCATTACAAAGATATGGCAGAGGATAAAATGCAGCTTTCCAGAGTTATACCACACTATAAGGAATTCTAACATCTACAAAGCCTAAACTTGAAATGCTGAAAAACAAAAACTGCTTCTAGAAATACCATGTGAATGTGGAAAAACATATATTGGTAAGACCAGTCATCCCATTGAAAAACACTTTCAAAAATACAAACTGATGATTAGAAAAAAAATAAATGTGTCTAAGGTAGCAGACCATGTATGTACAAATGAACATATGTTCAATTGGGAAAATACAAAAACATTGGATAAAGAAGAAATGGTACAAAGAAGAAAATATAAAGAAGCTGCTCACATGGCAATGATGAACAACTCCATAAGTCAATCTAGTATGACTATATATAATGTGTGGAAAACACTAATCAACTTTATTCTTAGGGAAAAGTGGAGATATCAGGAGGGTGCCATAGATAAGTAGATGAAATTTCTATGAACTGTTGTCTTTGGTAGGATGTCTCATTTATTTGAAGTATTACCTTAAAATTCAATAGTCAATAATCTAATGGTCCAGATTCAATTACCATGGTGTACCATCACTGGTCAACCAGCAACACCTGAAGAAGAGAAGAAAATAATACCTCTCAAAATATTATGCATATTCTAACCTGAGTGCTATTACTAACAATTGCATGAATTTGGAATATTTAAATAAAATTATTTTTTTCTAAAGACATTCAATACTTATATTAGATGATGAAAACAATGCAATATATAAATACAAACAATTATACATGATGTTGAAGTATTTTAGAAAGAAAGGGAGACTATAAGACAACATCATAAACCATCAAGTAAAAAGAAAAATGGAGCAGCAGGCTCTATATATGGACATATTTGTGGTTCACAGATTTCTCTCTCATTTTTGAGAACTGCTTCTTCTGTCTTCCTTCTTATTATTATTATGATGATGAGTATAGTTATAGCAGAAATCTATAGCACACTTCAAAGATAAAATAATAATTATACTTTTAACTTAGAAATGATTAAAATTCCTATCTGACTTGAATAAATTTAGGTATGTATTCATTAATTGTGTAAAGGCAACATATTAATAATATGAATTCCATATAGTAAATAACACCTATTTTATAAAATAAATTAATGGTAAGGTTTATTTAAACAAATAGAATTTATATTTTTTGCATATCTAGAACAATTATATGCTTGCTTAATAACTATAGACTACTACATCACATGATTAACATTCTTTGTGCTTACACAAATCGATTAATGCAGAGGCAAAACTCTCCATACAGTAGCTCCACTCAGTGCAAGCCAGAGTTCAAATCTATACGACTATACAAGCAAATGAGCTTAAATTGAAAACATTATTGTATTTTCATTTTGAACTCAAAGCTTTATAGTTAATTAAAAAGATAAAAGGTAGCTTTTCGACTAAGATCTAGATGCAGTGCTCTCAGATCCAAAGCTCCTCACTGATTACAGCCATAAATTAGAAACAAGTCTGGGGATATTGAATGAGTAGGCACTAGATAGGGATTTTATGCACAAACCTTCCTGCATCTAATGATTACTCTGGATTGCACTAAATGGCACTATTGTATTAAGAGTTTTGTCTCTGTGATAATTATAATGAATATCACATTAATAATTGTATAACTAATCATGTAAAATCTGCTGAATATAAATAAGCTTCAAGCTTACTCTGAATTATGAAATGAATCTTTAAAATCTTGATATAGTTGACAAATCACTTTTTTAAAAAAAAAGTCCTGTGAGATTTCTATAGTCATACTTTATACACTAACAGAAAATTAGATATTCTTGCTTTAGAAGCAATTGTCACCCATACTAAATTTCAACAGCCACATTAAAACTGTCTTAGATTTTCTAGTTAGTCACATTTTAAGACATAGAATTTTTTTAAGGAATAATGTATATGATTAAATCTGATCTTATGTTTATTAAAAAGAAAAAACTTCACTTATAATCCAAGACTTACAAGTCACAGGATTAAACGAGAAATAAATATTTGTATTGCTAAAGTGGAACCTATATCGCGCCAATACTCACCAACTAACAATTACAAATCCAATTGAGTTTTCATACCATCTGATATTAAACTTTAAATATCAACAGGTAAAAAAATTAATCGACTTCTTATTTGACATTAAAATTTAAAAAAAAAAAAACATAGAACAAAGAATGACAACAGCCAGCGTGAAATTTAGATCAAAGTTTTATTTCAAGATTATTAAAATAAATAGTTATTAGCGCTGACTTATAAATTTAAATTTAAGATAATTTGAATGGATTGTCTTAACATCTTAGCAGATTTATATTTTGCTCTCACTGTTATCATTATATATTTTAAGTATCTTTTATTCCAAAGCATAAGCTTGTGGTTAAGACCTGTAGAGGTCCCTACCTTCGCATTTTCACGTGCACACTCTTGAGATTTATAGCCTTAGTAAATATTATTTAAGTATATATTTAAAAACTTAGACATCAGGTGAGAAACAAATTAAATTTTCATCTACTAGGTAGTGTGATTACCATTAATTGGTGAATCTTGTGTTAATGTTTAAAAAGAAACTATGACATTCTTTGTCTGGTTCAATAATAATAGCTTCCTAACTGATATAGGAATTTAAAGGAATAAAATCAATGCCTATAAGAAGACTTAAGAATGACTGATGGATAAAAATTGCACAACATACACAGTGAATTGATAATTATCACTGATTCAGATCTTTAATTTACTAAAAATAACACACACATCTGAAAAGTAATGATATAATCTTATAAATTAGATGCATTTTTATATGACAGTAACATGATCATCTTCAAAGTAATGACATGAGACTGCAGATAACTATGTTCAATGATTATCAATATTCATTCTATTGACTCATTTATGTTGGTATAAAAACAAAAATCCATCTTGATATGGATAAATAGCTTCTTGTGGCTTTAAAAGTGAAAACACAACAGTTCTTAATCAGATCTTGAAATAGGTTTAAAGCATAATGGTGCCTTGAAAATTATGAGATTTTTTAAGAAAATTAAGATCTAAAAAATAGTTATATTCATAATAACAAATAGGAAAATAACTGTAGTAATTATCACAGAATATTGTTGTTATCAGTGGCAAAGCTATTATTATTAAGCACAAGGAAATCCAAACTAATGTAAGTTTACTACAGCGTAATATAAATATAAGAAAAAAATTTAATTATATAATAAAAATATTAATATTTCCTTATATACATTCTGATTAGAAACATTTAATTTTCAAATTTATTTAAGCATTTCTAAAGTTTTGTTTTTTTTCTTCCGATTATTCTTAACATTTTTACAGTGGTGCAAAGAGATGGCATTTCACATTATAACAATATATTATACAAAGAATAAAGAATTTAAAAATAATGGTTTATTTTTCCAGCTGTTTCATGTGTAAAAATTATTTTATATTTCTCAAAAATACTGTACTCTAGACCAACTTGTCATCGTATATTCTAGCCTTACATACATAGTTCAAAAAAATCCAAAAAAACTCTTCACTGATAAAACTCATAAGCGAGAGGCTAGTTTGGGAATATTTGGATAGGATAATACTGGATAAAAATTCAATAATTATAAACCATCTAGGATCTATTAGTTACTAAAACTTATATGAGGTTGCAAAAGAGTAGGAGAAGAAGCAATACATGCAAGCTAAGATCATGTGATATATTACTGATTCTCTACCAATCCTGGCCAAGGAACGAAGGTGACAAAGATTAGTAGAGAAACTGAATTAGTTTGAGACCTATAGAAATATGTAAATAAACAGACTTAAAGTACAAAATTTTTTTTAAAAAATTCAGTTTGGGCTGGCAGTTTGTAATATAGCAAAAAATAAAAATAGATGCTAGAAAAAAATTGGGTTAGAATAAGGACCAAATATATTATTTTAAAAAAACCTAAAATGCTCCTCACTAATGTAAGTCATAAACTAGAAACTAGACTGAGAATATTTGGATACGACAGCATTGGATAGGAAATTAATAAGCACTACTATCAATCATCAATTGCTTACTAAAGCTTATACGAGATGGCAAAAGATTAATGAAAATAAAAGTTTTTAAAAAATGATCTGATTGTCGTTAGCCAATAGAAGGTAAAAATATGTAACTTTCCGTTTTTGTGTTTGAGAAGTAATTACTAAACTTGGCAAAAGCAACGAAGAAATATTTTTAAAACAGATGAGTTTATTAATTTCTTTTGTATAATAATTTTTAAAATGTTAATATAAATGAATTTTTAAAAAAATTAACAACTTGAGATGGGGGATTGGAAGGCTTTTAAAAGACTGACTTACAGATTCAACTTTTGTGCTTTGCCACTAATTGTTATTCACTGCAACGGAAATATTTTCAAGAATTTTAGATGCAGAAAAAAAAATTACAGAAGAAAAAAAACCATAAAAAAATAAAATATCCCTCTATAGACAAATTAAAGCCAAGTTAGAATTGTGTAATTCGATGTATATCATAAGTTGGGAGAGAGGGTATTTTCTTTGAAATTGAAAGAACATACTGAATAGATTGTTTCCAGTCATAATAACTGATTACCAGACACTTAGTTTAATTATAAAGAACAAGAACCATTATAGGTTTAATTTTTGATATCAGGAAAAAAAATTTTAAAAAGCATAATGAGTATAGGTATGATTTTTATATTATATTTATTGATTGGATCTAGGCATTTGACTCAGTTAATAAATACGGTTTGTTGAAATGTATAAAATCAGCTAGTTGTCCAATCAAGTTTATACATGCTTTACAACTGCTATATATGAAAACTTTTAAATTAAAATCGGTGTCAATAACAAAGATGATTATTATTTCCAATTTCTTCATTTTTATGACAGTGATCTTTGAAACAATTTATGTATCAAGATATAATGAAAATTTTATGGGATTATTTCTAATTTGAATGATTAAAAACAAGAACCTTTTTAAAATTAAGTTATCATCTATTTTCTGCACAGTTTTACAATAGTTGGGTCATCAACTTTCTGCATCTGTTTGCAAAAATTTTAAATAAAAAAAAATCTTTAGAATGCTCTGCATGTGTGTTTTATATCAGATTATAAATAATTTTGTGCAGATTTTAACATACAAAAAAATATGATGATATAATGTATGTATAGTTTTTTTGTATGTTCTTGTTTTTATTACTGTGATTTTAGTGAAAGATATTTTAAAATTATTTTTTATTTATTGAAAAAAAAATCCTTTAATATAGAAAACTTTTATAATAAATGTAATGGATTTAGATAAGTATGATTTCATTTTTTGTATTTATTATATTTTTTTAAAATTACACAATTATTGTTAAGCAAAACTATTTTTAATTATTTATTTATTTTTATTGAAGTAATCAGTTTTATTAATTAAATTTTAAAATATTAATTTATAAACGAAATAGAGCAAATAATAATATGGATGCTTTAAATGTATTTATCCATAGGTAAGCACGTATATAAATAGATCAAGTTCAGGTACTACCTCATTTTGTTTTTCTTCTTTAGCAATGAATAATTAAATAAATATTTGAAAAAAATTTCTTAGAGAGAAAAAAAAATCTTCTAACTGAAATTCTTCCATCTAAATCATCGATTGCGACAGATTGTGTGAAAACTGCCCAAAACTGTTATTAAGTCAAGCGTTGGTGGTCGAGTAGTCAGCACAGCCACTTTACAAGTAGTTGTCCCAAGTTAGCGGATTCGCTTCCCGGACGATGCTATGACACATGAAAAAAAAAAAAAATTATTAAAAATAATTGACAAGTAGTTACTATATCTTAAATTTTTGTAAATAAATTAGTTTTAAAACTTTAAAAATATCTTAATTTTAAAACATAGCAAAATATACAAATTATGAATCCATTTAAAATTAATAAGTTTAAAAATACTTAAATTCATTATTTTTTTTATTTTTTTGATAATTGTTTACATATTATTGTTATTTCAGGTTAGTTTTATGGATCATTTAGTTTTTATTATTTTATGATATACAGTGGAGCCATGAACTATGCTATATCTAAGTGTATGACTTCAATTATACACTATATACCTATCCAATGAAAAATTTAAGCAAACACAAAAATATAAATAAACAAACAAAAAAAAAAACATTAAAATTTTTCCTTTATTATCCTTTCTGAATTTGATGTGTAGTATTTTGTATAAAAAAAAATATTTTCTAAGAGTAATCCTAAAAGTTTTACAAAATTTTAGGACGTACCTAAAGTTAATACTGATTTTAAAATATTAAAATAATTAGTGGAATTATAACTCTTGATAAAAAGAGTAGTCTGTTGTTTCTATAAGAAAAAAGTTATTGAATATATATATATCACCCAGAGTGTATTTAATAACAACAAAAATCAAACAATCATTTATCTTTTTCACATCTTTCATCATATGATTCAGTAATAATTGATGGAATAGAATTTTGAAATATATTTAAATATATATTGTAACCGGACCACCATATGACCCCTTTATTATCTCGGTTGTAACAATTTCCTGATGAGCATGTTGCAGGAAGAAACTATCGATTGGCATTCCCAAATACAGATATTACCCCCCCCCCTACAACAATATTTCCTGCTCATCAGAGGATGTAGCACCATAGAGACTGGAAGCATCTAGACATTTCTATGTTTGGTTTTCCAAACGGCACCACTAGAGTTCCATCTCACTACAATCTGACTTACTTAGGTCTAGTTATGCCAGACATAGCTCAGGAGGCATGAGATTCTAGTGAACAAGTGGACTGAATGACAAGTGATGCAATAAAAAAAATATAATTGAACTGGATAACTAAAATTAATTTTAAGTAACAACAATTTTATTTAACAATTTAATTTGCAAGTCCTTCTAATAAAGTTCATTCATATCCATGTGATGACTCATTTTCAGTTCATTTATGAAAATGTTAGCAGTTTATTGATCAATAGTTCATTTACAAGTCATTCTAATAAAGTTCATCCTTTATTTCAAATGAAGGCTCATTTTGATTTATCTTAGGTAAAGAATTCAAATGGTATTTTATCAAGTATCAATGTACATTGGTGCTCATAAGTTTCATTATTTCCTTTGTATACAATTGAGATGCTTGTAAGCATTTGTAATTTTTATAGTACTTCATTATTTTATTTAATTTATCAAAACAGGTAATGTGAACAATTCTTGATTTGTGGACTATTCATAGTCCAGTCAGTGTAAATGTGCATCTATGTGCATAAGTTTCATTACTTTCTTAACAATACCAATATACAGGTAAGCATTTATAATCCATATAGTATTTCATTATTTTATTTATATACCATGAGATGCCTGTAAGCATTTGAAATTTTTATTTAGTAACATAGCATAACCATTATTATTTGGTCTGCCACAGATGTATATTTCTTCATATAAGTTGATCAGCAGCTGCATTTATTTATTAGCCAGTTAGAGTTATATGTAATAGCTCAGTATTTTTGGCTCTTCTAGATATACTTATTTGTAAATCAATAATATCAATCATTATAAGTATTCGTGTTTTTTTTTAGTTTATTTTAATTTAAATGTATCTGTAGATGAGAAGTCAATCCTTGTTAAAAATGCATTTTGATTATAGGGTATTTTAGTATTTATAATTTATCTTTAATAAAACGTATTTCCACAGCTAAATTTATTCATAATTTTCTTTTTTTTTAAAGAAAGATGTTTTTTTGGTCTTTTATAAACACATATAAGTATTGATTAAAATGCCTTTTGATTATTGACTTTTAAGATATCTAGTATTTACAATTTATTACTAATAAAACGTATATTACTAATAAAACGTATTTTTACGTAGCTAAATTTATTCATAATTTTCTTTTTTTTTTTAAGAAAGATGTTTTGTTTGGTCTTTTATAAACATATATAAATATTGAATAAAATTGTTACCTTCATTTTTTTATCCACTCTGTTCCATCAAAAAGGGGTTGTTTTATTTAAGCTAAATGGCATTATTCACTTTCATGATGTTTACCCAGGCAAATCTTGGAGTACCATGGCTTTTGGATGAAAAAAAGAAGCTGTTACGGATTAGTCTTCCATCATTATGATATCCTTAATAATATTTTCCTTTTCCATTATTACCAGTGGCTATAAATATTATATTCCAAGGTTCCTTAAAATCAGCTGTAAATTAAATAGTCGAGCAACACTTAGATGACAATTTTAATTTTAACTCTTCACTTTTCTTACTTTATAAAATCTTTTCTTACACTCTTTTTTTTTAAAAAAAAAAAAAAAAAGATCTCCTCAAAGTCTCCTTTTAAAATCTACTTTAAAAATATCTCTACAAAATCTCTTTGAAAAACCACTGCTATGAACTTCCAACTCATCTATTTATATTCTGATCTTTGGATTGATTAAGCAGCTCAGCCCACTGTATCTTATTTGTTGCACAGCTTTCATTTAAGCCTGAGTGCTTTTTTCTTCATAAGGACTGGATAATACTTTTTGCAGGACAGATAATGAACCAAGAGGATTAAGCCATGTTTTGCAATTTATTAAGACTGCCTCAAGCTATTATCACACTTTATACGACATAATTCCAAAAATTAAAAATGTAATATTTTTAATAAATGCCAGCTTTAAATAAATACGAATGATATATTTAAATCATAATCTAAAATTATGAAATCAATAATGAAGGTTTCACTTTATTTTTTTCCCAGTTATAGAAAATAATGATTTTCTTGTAAAGTCATAAACTAAACTTTTTGCTACATTTTTCTAGAAAAAATATAACATCGACTTTTTTATACATTTGCCATTTTTTAAGGTGGGAGGGTAAATAGCTCTTAGAATAAATACACACATGAAACAGCATTCTTATTTTAATATATATATATGTATATGAAGTTGAGTTTAAACATTCCTAAAACATACTTGAGAAAGTGCCATGAATGGTTCTATTGTATCCATACTGTGAGAGTTTGGTCTGAATTCGGGGTGATGGTTGTGATGGAAATGAACTAAGGTGAAACATACACTGTAACAGGATGACATAAATGCCATTTTACCCTCATTTGATAATCTGTTAGTTTAAGGTAATACATGTAATGGAGCAAGCATTTATGACAGATTAAACATGTGTATAAACAAACAAAAATAATTTAATCATCAAGTAGTAGATGCAATGGGATAATATAAATTATTTCATCAATATAATTAAGAAATTATTATATTAAAATAGTAGGAAATTCATTTTATTTGCCTATTTCATGTACTCTTTAATTTGCTCTCATTATTCCACGGAATTCGAACTCAGGAAAAATATGCATGAGTTCTAGTTCATGGATATGATTATATTCTGCTTCTATACCAATTATATGTTTGTAAGGTATGTTGTAATATGGTGAATTACAAAATAGATAAATAATCATGAATATAATTATAATAACTAACATTTAATGAAATCATATAACTATATTCATAACTCAATTTAACATAATATAAATTATAAAAAATGTAAAATGAAATAAATATGATCATCCTTTCTTCTTATATCCTTATTATATAGTAAGCTATCATTAATATACTATTATAATGGATGATCATTTATTATCCAAACGAAATAATTCAATATTATAACATAAATTTGTCTCTTCATTGAAATAGTGATTTATATTTTATAGTGGACTTTCCTATTTCCAGGACGTCATATCACATGGATATGTTACAAATATTAACCTTTATTTTGAAGTCTATTCTTGATGACATTAATATATGATAGAATAGATCATTTATACCAGAATGTTAATCATTCATTCTGAATAATAAAACAAAAATTCAATTAATATATTAATTATAACAATGAATTACATTTATAATGCAACATGACAATTGTCATAATATGTATAATCTAAAACTAGATAGAGCAATAAGTCTTACCCTTTTAGTCTGTAGATATTCACAATGGTTATTAAGTTAACTTGGGGTTTTTATCTTTATATTTTATTAATAATCATTAAATATCAATAACTTTAGAATATAGTTGAATGAAGCTTGGCCTATTATTAAAAGAAAGAAAATAATAAAAAAATAGAGAATCATTAATTTAGAAACAATTTATATTGACAAATGAAATAAATTTTCATTTTAAGGATCCTTTTTTTCTCATCTTTTAAAATATATCATTCCATATTTGAATGATGTTCGAATTTCCAGATAGTGACTCCATTCCTTCATTTATAAAAATAATTTCCATCTAAGGATTTCCTAAGGTTTGTAGTAGTTCATTCTTATCCGATGTTTATCATCGACAGGTAGTAATTATTTTTCTTTAAAATCAGATTTGACATTATAGTAGTATGGTTAACATTCCATCTTTATGATGTTTCTTTCCCTTTAGCCGATCATAACTACATAACCATGTTAGAATGTTATTTAAAGTTATTAGTTCTATTAAAACTTGACAATGTAGTTTTATTTTATATGATCCTATAAACAATGAAGTATTATAATTGATTTCTTTTAATCTTCAGCTTCAACAGGATTACCAAAAAAGTCTTTTTTATATGCTTGTAAAATGTATTTTGACATAGATTAAGTCTATTTGTAATGATGGGCACAGTTTCTTCTTTATCCTCCGAAATTATTTTCTCCTTTGAAGAATTGATTTACTGAATATTGTCAATGACTTTGAGCAATGGATTCAGATTTATATTTTACTGAACATATTAACTAATCAGAGTTATATTTGAATATCCCTTTCATTTTCAATAAGAGAAAAAAAAAGTTTATTTCTCTTTTTCTGTTAATCGTTCTATATATATCTTGTCGATTTAAGTTTACGTTTTTTCTTGTTTCAATTATCCATGTCATTTTATAATGATGAACAAAATTAAAATTTAATGGTTATTTCTTTCCTTTAATAATTTTATGGCTTATATACCATATTTTACATTGTGACTATCTTAGTGTCAATATAGTTAAAAAGTTATTAAAGTTATACTTTTAAATGACCAATTTGTACACAATTATTAATATATAAAAATCAATAATAGAATTTTTAATAATTCTTGTTAATAATAATATTCAAGATAGCATTTTTTATTTTTTTTAATACATATGTGAGGAGTTTGACATATTTTCACAACACTGATAAATTTTTTTAAAAATACTTGCAAATTTTGCTATTTATTTTATTTTAAAAATATGATAGCTTTTTTTTTTCATTCTTATTGCTTTAGTCAATGCATGAATGAACACACACTCCATAAAATATATTTAAATGTCCCCTCAATTTATTATTAATAACTATATTATTATTACTTTTAAAATTTTATTTATATATGCATAATATATATATATATTTATATAAGAAAGCATCTATGTTGAACATACGTGCATGTTGAAAAGTACTGTACACTTACAGTTCAATAAACAATCTGCTATCTATTCTAATGAATGTTTATCAACAAAATGTGAACTATTTTATGCTATATATGTTTAACATGAGGGGGAGTTTGGAATAAAATATAGCTTAGTTCACAGCTCCACTGTATTTTAGAAAGAAAAAAAGCTTACGTTTTTTTTCCCTTACAATATTTAACCATATTAACTTTGATATATAGATAATGGTACTGATACATATGACAATCCATCCCGCTTGATGGCATTGTATCAGTACCCAGATAACTACAAATTTGATATCCAATCAAACTTAGATAATAGCTTTAATTTCTTTAAATAATTTTTTTTAAAGACTCATGTTAGAATTGTTAATGATATGGTAAGTAATGGCAGTCTATCATTAGGACAAGAATTAATCTCTTAATCATAATGTCCTATTGCTTAATTACACCATCTGGTTTTAGAAAAGAATTTAATGGATAACATCATAAAAATCAATTAATTATTAACTTATATTGTGAGTCTTCACTAGTGAAAATATTTTGAATGTCTAATGTAAAATCTATCCCGAGTTTCACCTTCCTACTCATTTAAAATAACTCTTTGTATCTGTTTTCCTAAATTTATTATCATTATTATTCTATCATTCTTCTCTTTTTTTGCTAAAAGAATAACAATACTTCAAGTGAATTCATAATTCATCAATAGGCACCTGTAAAGATCAATCTTGAAAAAATCAGCAAAACAACTAACAGCTTTCTACCTTTACTGACAGCTGCATTTGTCTTAATAGTTAAACTGGTAAGTTGGTGATTCTTATTACATTCCTTTCCAGAAGAATGAAGTGTCTGCAATTAAGAACTGAAGTTACTAACATTGACAAATTGGTTTCAGATTTATATAATTATGCAAGCAGGTTGATTAGGGTTCAAAACTTTAGACTAATTTGGATTCAAGTCTTAATCAGGATAGGCAAAATGAAGTTAAAAAGTAATTACATATTCCTTCAGATTTTGAATCCCAAGTCTTATTAATAAAGACAAAAACCAGAAATCCATCCAAGAATTGGAATTCAAATACTAAGAATAGGAATTATTTATGCAACTGGCAAGCATTAACTATTCTCCTTGCACTAAATGGCAGTAAAGAACAAGGCTGCTCTTTCTAGTAAGATCATAAATATTAAAAACTGTGAATAACTAGCATCTTATCACAAGAAATCTGCTGACTTTTATTATGTATTGGTCTAAATAAAAAGTGGGGCAATAAGATGAGGTCACAACTATCTCATTAGTCAGAATAAAAAAGAGAAACATGAAATAGAGATCTTAAGTAAAGAAGTGCATTTACAATGTGCACTGTTTAAAATATGTTTGAATTTATTTTAATAGTACTATAATGTTTAAATGTCCACCACATTTAAATGACAATTATAACACAACTGACAAAAAGTCAAAAATCTTTTGCACTATTGCTGGCTTCTATGATAAGGCTAGATACGGTAAAAATTAAAAAAAAAGATCACTTATGAATTTTCATCTAAGGAATTAATGAAGATGAATTGAATTGGCAAGTTTCAAATCAGGAGACTAATAAGAATTATAACTTAATAACAAACCCTCACCATCTAATACTGAATCTATTGTATACCTTTTTTTTTTTTTATCAAAATAACATCTTTATAATTGAAGTTCCTAATACACACACATATATATATATAACTTTTGAAATAGATTCACATCTATAAACATTGGACAGTAAATAACTCAAGTTCAAACCTGTAATAAAACTTACCTTGAACTATATAATAAAAACAAAAAAGATTTATTGGATTATTATTATTCTTAATATTTTCACAAGGAATATTTAGTTTCTAATTATTCCATTTAATTTTCTAGTAAATAAAAGTATCAGATATTTCTTCTATATATGTTGATGTGCTTTGTACTTTCTGCTTTTTCCCCATCTCTTTCTTTTATATACTTTATCTTTTCTTCTGCTGTTTCAATCCTAGTTCTCTGATGATAATGCAAGGTTTCTTTACAGTATCAACCTTCCCTCACAATAAACCAAATTTTTTTATTTGTGATTTCTAAAATAATTGATTACGCCATGAGAATTAAATTTAATTCTATCAAAACTCATATCATGTCCTTTTCTACATCAATTCTGCAGTAATTATATAACTAGATGGGCATCACGATATTGTGACTGATGTATTTTTCTACCATATCAAAGATTGTTTCAATCTTAGAATTTTTTTCCAGTTAGCAAAAACATTTCTCAAACAAAAACAATACCTTTTCCGGTGGCTGACCAATGTTCAACCACAAGTAGTCATTTAATATTTGTCAGAAATTAAATATATAACTTTAGCAGGTTAGAAAATGTTCAGAACAATGAGGTTTGATTAAATTAATAATGGTGCCTGACGTTAAAGATAAATCCAATGACCATGTAATACAGCTTTTGCTACAACATAATAGTCATCATTTAGTACATTAAAATAAATATTATAATGCAGCAGTCTTTCATGTATTATATTAGAATGAAGAATGTAATGTAATACAGCCTACAATCCAACACAGTCATTAGTGTATTGTATTTGTATTATATTATGATGCATGCGATAATGCAATATAGCATATATTATAGTATAATACAGTAAAAACTAATCCAATATAGAATTTACTATATTGTATTGCAATGAAAGAAGTAGTATAGTATACTGCATTAGTTTTGACTGTGAAAGTGAATACAATTCAGTCTACAATGTATATATTGCTCTAAAAATTATAAGACAATACAATCCTTACTGTATTACATTATAGTGAATGTTACAATGCAATACAGCCTTTACTTTATTACAACATAATGAAACCTGTAAAATTACATTAAACCTTTCACAGTACTAGTTTACAGTGATAGCTGCACTGGAAATTATATGGAAATACAGCCCTTACAGTATAAGTTTAGATTTTATGTAAGCCCAAAAATTCTACTTCACAGCTTCTTATCTCACATAAAAACCATATTAGAACTTCCAATGAACACTTCTAATATTCTGATTGAGATGAGGTAATTCACTTTTTTAGTGTTAGGTCTCATTTAAAATGAGGAAATTTGACTAATCAGAGATTTCTCTTATTCTCTTCAACTTTAAACAAATATCATCAACTGTTCAGTTCAACATTTGTTATTTTTACATCATTACTATACTTTTGAATTTATTTTACTAATCTCTGCTGTTTCAAAAATGAATAGTGTACTTAACTTACTCTTTCTTAATATCTTTATAGTGTTAGAATCGATTTATCAAAACTGCCCTTTTGATGATGATGATGATGATGATTATTATTATTATTATTATTATTATTATTATTATTATTATTATTATTATTATTATGTTTTTTCCCTCATGAAGAATTCTACTATTTTCCACATTGAAATTTTTTTCATAATCTAAGAAAATAGATTATTAAAATCATTCTTACTCTTATTTTTTATATGTTTATATAAAATTTTGATGTTCTTTTAACCATTTCTCAATATTACATCTTGATTCACCTATGTATGAAGCTTTGCATTTTCATAAAATTTGATATACAGTATTACTTTTTTGTTTCAAAGTTATTATATTTTTTTAATTATTCGCTAATCTATTAACATTAGATGTAACACAAAATAAATTTTCTATATATATTTTTAAGTAAAATTAGCTTATTTGAAGCATATACTTGATAATTACAACTTTGAAGGAAATTGTTAAACAGTCAAAACTACAAGAAGAAACAGCAACAATAAAACACAGTGTTACTTTAAAAGTGCTATAAAATATATACTACTTTATTATGCATAAAAGCAATGCAAAAAACTGAATATTTAACAAATTTTTTTTATATTTTCCTAGTTTTCAATAATCATTGAATTAATTTGTATATTCTTTTGTGAGTTGTTTTGTTACAATGAAAAATCTTGTGGTATAATAATTAATATGATTATTCCTATGATTTGCATATAGCTTAAATATCCTTCTTTCAAGTGCCTGGTGATTTCTTAAAGCTTAGAATTTTTTATGTAGCTAAATAATAGTTAAGTTAGTAAACCATTTAATATTGATAAGCCAATCATTATCTAGCTATTCATAGCTGAAAGATAATCTGGGTTGAACAAATAAATACCAATGTGTTTATTGTAAAAAAAAATGGCTTTTAATATGATGCAACCTTCATTACTGGAGATCAGATTTTGAATAGTACACTCACTGTATAGTGGTAGACTCAATAATTAAAGGCTCTTGGACTGAAGAATAACTCTGTACTTCTGAAGGCCTTCCAAGTAACAAACTATACTGTTATTTTTATCTTTATGTCTTAATGATTAAATGCCCTACACAGTCTGTCATTGTGGTAAGATGATGAATTTAGAAGTTAAAGCTCATTGGATCAAAACTCTATCACTTTCAGTGCTCAAACCTCATCAACTTCTCAAGTAACTAGATTAATACTTTCTAATAATTTAAACTTTTATTACTCAAATAATTGCATCTAGTGCAGGATTTCTCTATATTTGTTTTTAACTTTCCTGTTTGTTTTCACCAATGCTTAAATTTTGATGTAAATCGAACTTCTGGTGCTGGACGTGAGGCATTATATTCATTTGAGCTTAAACAAATAATTATTTTAACATTGGACATTGCTTCAGTTATATCTGCAGGCAAATGCAAAAAAACAAAGAGATGGTAATGATACCAAAAATTATATATATATATATTGCTACTCAAGATGGCTGAAGAAGCTGTAATCTGGCTGTAGCAAAGAAATTATTTTTTAATTTTATATAGGTATTTTTAATTTTGTAGAGTTATTCTAATGTATTTTGTTTTATATATATGTTAAGGTCTGTGTCTGAAGACAGAAAGATGAAACTTTAATTCCTAATTACTTCATCATGTGTCACTTGATCATCATCAACAACGATAGTTTGCTACTAATAATTTTTATTAGTCATTCATGTGACTAGAGATTATCCAGTAATATTTCTGTAGTCCGTACTCCATTCTCATGCAAGATAAGAACTGATTTCTATCCATCCTGTAGAAAAATGTAATTATAAACATATGACTAAAGATATGTGAAAAAAAGGTATGATCATTAAGATGCACATTTCATGCTGAATCAGCACTCATCAGTTGATGTAATGACAATTACACTACAGAAATACTATTCATTATTGGATCTCTAGTCTAATGAATGACTAATAAAAATTATTAATATACTCCCATTAAGTGGTTTGGGTCAAAGTTGCGAGGGCAGCAAGTTAATCACTTATCAATTAAACTGTAGTAATTTGCTATCTGTATTTACTGAACAACTAAAAAATATGTGTAAAATATTGTGATTTGGGCCAACCAATTATTGCTGGTTCAGCATAAAATGTGCATCTTGAAAATCATAACATCTTTTTCACGTCTTTGGTCATACGTTTATAAGTTGTTAAAAATCGTTAGAAATCAGTCCCTACCTTGCATGAGAATGGTATAGTGGAAATTACACTACAGAATATTATAGTTAACTACTGTTTGCCATTTCTTAATATATTTCATTTATTCACCACAGTAAACTTTAATAACGTTTTTAGTTTTCTTTATGGAAATACATCATCTCTACACACACTTTATTTGCACATAAAAAAAAAAAAGCAGTAATTTAAATCTGTGTCCTAAAGCATTATTTTAAGTAGCCATCTTTTTGTGAGATGTGATGTATTATGGCTTCTCCTTAAACGAAGTCAAGAATATCTCAGCAATTATGCCCAGATAAACCTGTTAGCCACTTTATTTTACATTCCCCACTCTAAATTTACCCATAATCTGCTCTATCCCATTTCCATAACATAATCTTTGTAAACACTATAACCTTTAAATCTAAATCCCCCTTATCTTTTCCCAAACCCAGCATAAAAACCAATAATTCACTTTCTGTATAATCACTCTTTTCATATTTATTTTTCCACAACTTCATTATATGTACCTTTCTGTTTTCAAACATTTACATTCAATTAACAAATGCCTAGTATTTTCTATTCCTTCCTTACATAATGTGATGTGATGTGATGTATTATGGCTTCTCCTTAAACGAAGTCAAGAATATCTCAGCAATTAAGCCCAGATAAACCTGTTAGCCACTCTTTTTTCAATTTCCCCCCCTAAAATTTTCCTCATCATCTCCTTTTCCCCTTTTCCACAAAATATTTTTTTTCAACTCTATAACCTTTATATCTATCTCCTCCTTTTCCCCTACCCAAACCAAAAAAACAAATAATTTTCTTTTTTTTTAATCCCTTTTTTCATATTTATTTTTCAACAACTTCATTATATGTCCTTTTTTTTTTTTTTAAATTTAATTAATAAAAAAAAAAAAAATAAATTTTTTTCTTCCTTCTTTCATAAATTAATAAATAAAATAATTAAATTTTTTTCTTTTATTATTTTTTTTTTTTTTATATAAAAACACCCCTTTCTTTAAAAAAAAAAAAAAATCCTCTCCTTTTTATAATATTAATTCATTTCTTGACACGTGCTGCTATCTATTGTCATTTGAGAAACAAATTCTGTAATGACGAACTTCAAAAAATAAAAAAAGACAATATTAAAACTTTTATTTAATAAACATATTCAATATATCCATAATTAATTATTCTCCAAGCATACGTTAATAAGTTTATCCAGACATAAATACCATAGTTATTAATGTTAACAATAATAGCAGGTATTATAGGTACCAATTAAATACATAGTTATTAATGTTAACAATAATAGCAGGTATTATAAGTACCAATAAAATACTAATGTAAATATTAAAGTTTTTTTTCCTTTGCATGATTAGGAATAATATTCACTTGTCGATGGGAATCATTTTTCTTAATCTTTGTAAAAGTTGAATTTTATACGACTATATTAGCTTTAATAATAGATGCTTTTTGGCGCCAATCCCCGCCCCCCACACTTCCATTCTATGAAATTAAATGTGTAAATTAAGATATTTTCCAGTGCTTTCACAAGAAAAATTTAAAATATAGATTTAGTCACTTAACTTGTTTGGTAAATATGGTAGATGTTTTATTCATTTATTTCTATAAATAAACACGAAGACTAAAACTCGTGCTAAAATAAAATGTTTAAAAAAAAAAATTGAAACAATAAAAACAAAAATATTTATTTAATTAACCTGAATGCTTTCTGTATAATTAACTAAAGTGATTTGAATTTATAATTTTTCAGTCTATATTAGTCCTCTACTCTATCTCAAACAACCCACGCACATGATGTATGTGGTCATGTACATCAGTTGTTTGAGTTCGAATAGAGGATGAATATACAATAAAAAATCCTGATTAAATTCCTCTAATTACTTAAATATTTATTTAGTAAAATTTAAATTTTTTTAAAAAAAGTTTTCATATTATTTTTTGGATTGTCCTGTGAAAATGCTAGTACAGATACGAAATATTTGCAAATTAGACATTTTTTAAATATATCTAAATGTTTTTATTATATTTAAAAGAACTACCAACACGACACATACCCATAAACCAATTGCATTGATCCCTTCCCCTTCTTGGACTTGCTCAGATATTATATAAGTAATTAAATAATGTATAAGTTATTTATCAAATGGTATATACATCCAGAATATGATTCTTTGGAATGATTCTACTCACTTGCTGATCAATAATTCATTAAAATCTGTGTTTGAAAACTCGCTGAAAATCTCTCATGCATAGAACTTTATTTACATTTTCTAATATCAAAATTATATTCCTTCAATAATAACATATTTATACTACTATTTAATTTTTTATGTAGTATTGTCCACTATTACTAATTATAATTTATTATATATATAACCCATTGCATTGTTTATTGATCACATAACTTTAATATTTTATTAGGACTAGCCAAGGTCAACTTTAAATAACACAACTGCTAAAACTCTTACATCCCATTTGCACCTTCTTGTTAAAACTTTCTTTGTTTTAAAAAGCCTTTCATTATTTTCAATTCAAACAAAAATTGTTTGTTTTCTATTAACAAAAATAATTTCACTTATTTTTGTTCAATAAAATATATTTATCTCCTATATAATTTTATTTTTTAACAATTGTTAATAACTAAAATCATATTACATATATATTATACACTTTATTATTTCGATTGACAATTAGATATTTAGCCATGAAAAAATTTTAAATTTTCTTACTTAGATGTTTATTGAATACATTTTTAGAAGTCATTAAAACACCTTGGATTTGTTTTGCTTATTCATAGGATTATGCTGGATAACTAAAAAAATCAAACTCCTGGTTTGTCCTAATAGATAAATTTGGTACTCATGTACTAGACCTGCAATACCTTTTTACACTCATATCAATCTGCTGATAACTTTCTAATCTTGTGATCTGACAAAATAATGTGTACAATGGAACTTGTACAAACTTAAAATAATAAATTCATCAAAACGAACCATGTATACGTGATATTTTCACACAATTTACAAAGTTACTATCAATCTGAATACATATGTGAAAAGACGTAACGGCTTTAACAATACTAAAAATATAAATTTCACACAAAAAATATTAAATATGATATGGCATTATGCAATTCCCAAATGTTACTTTAAATTCGGATTTTTTAAGCCTGTCATAAAAGTACAAAACAATCACTAAAGCAAAATTGGCAAAACAAAAAAAAAAAACTAAAGTATTATTATGTCTATACATAAAATATTAGCATATCTAAATATTATATCTAAAATATTATATGCATATCTGGCATGAAATTACAAAACACTTAAAATGAAAACATACTATATAATATATAACAGAAATTGTTCCAATAAAACAAGTTTGGCCTACTTTATTTTAAGTGGTTAAAATTTTGTTCAAAATGGAAACTTAACGTAATTTTTTTTTCAAAATGGAGACTTACTTAACATGTGATTCATATAAAAATTGTCATAACTGGCAGCTCATAATTCATTAGTTTTACAGGCTTTTCGACAGTCTGAATAAATTGTTGATTCCTCTTCCACATTTTGTTTCATCAATCAGAGTTGCCACTGTTCTATCATGAATTCTCATGGTGAAACATTCATTGGTCTCCCTGCATAAGCCATCAAACATCCATTGTTGCAGAAGAATTTGTTTCGCTTGGTTTTTTTTCTTTTTGTGCAAAAAACTTTCATCAATTTCAACAATTTTGTTAGGGCCTCCAATTTTATGTTTTTCTCACTTTATCATAACAATGGTATAAACTTCTTGCATATAGTTATTCCAGTCTATTACAGTTTTCTCTGCTAAATGAAGCTGTTTTCCCCCATTCTATGAATATTAATTTGCAAGCCCAGCAGTAAATAAATTGTATCGCCATCAAAAATGAAATTCTGGAAGTCTCCAACCATGTTCCCTCATGAAGGTCTATTTTATTATTATATCCTCAAATGTTACAATGCCATTGTTTGTCCAAAGTGTGGATGTACTCAACTGCATTGACCTCAGTAACAGGTAAATTTCAAATATTTGTAATTTTATACTGTTTAAATCAGAAGATGGAAAAGTAAATCTGCTTGGAAGTAAAAAACATTTTGAGAAGAACTTGTCCAAACAAAATCTGGTCAATAAATGAAAGTGTAAATTTATCACATTATTAGATAAGATCAGATGGATCGCAGGATTTATTTGATAAGATTGCAAGGTTAGACATTTATCATGAATGTGAAAAGGCATAGCATGTCTCCTGCATTGCAGATCTAATACATAAGTACCATAAATTGTTTAAACTATATCAATAGTACAATAATGTAGGGGTTTTATTATAATAAGGAAATTCCATTAAATAAAATCACTATCATGAAATTTGTTAACAATTAAATATTTTGACTTTCAAAAAAAAGCTGTTTAGTAAAACGTGTAAAATAGATAATATGGTGTAATAAAAAAACAGGAGAGAAAAAATACATTGTTATTAAAAAAAAATTTCACAAGGCATTCAGCAAAATCGATCCAGAGATGGATTAGGCTAAACTCTCTGATACATACAAGTTCTGCAAAATATTATTGATAAACTTAATTTCATCACATGCAAAATTACTGTAATTATGCAGTAGTATTTTTAACATGGATTTTATTTTTAAATAAATTATTAATGGTAATGTGTTACTTTTTATATAAATTAAGGTTTGGAAAATCTTATATAAATTAAGGTTTGGAAAATCTCAATATTTTCATTTAAAGATATATTTTATTAATTATAGTAACAAAAATGTGTTGGCCTGTCCAGTTTTGTGCAAAGATATGAAGTATATTTTGAGGTATGAGCAATTGTCACAATAAGTCTAACTAAAAAAAAAATTCTTCTTATACTTAAATAAAAAATATTTATAATTATAATGTGTTTTTCACAATAAAATGATTCAGAAATTTAAAATGTACATATAAGTTCTATTAATGATCATGACCAAATGGTGTCTGCTTGTTCAGGTTAACATAATGATAAGAGTAAATACTAGTATATTTCAAGTCTCAAAATTCGAGGCTTGGGCGATTTTCACAATAAATAAAAAAGTATTCCTCTCATATTTAAATAAAAAATATTCATACTTCGAATTTGAAAATGCAAACATTTTCATTTACATATAAATTTTATTAATTATCTTAGTGTCTTGGTGCCCCCATGATGAAGTGCCTTTGTGCCTGCACAAACTGCATACAATGACCCCGAGTGAAGATAATTTTTGAAACTCCTGAAACAGTGTGTATGCTAAGCAATCACTGTATCATTATAAATGGATTTCCTCAAAGAATCCCTGTGAAATATCAGAAATTAATCTTGTTTCTTTAAACTTCACAACATATCTGCTAATATAATTCTATGCCGGTGAATTACAATTTGGATGCAATCTGAGAAACCTTGCAGTGGTTTCTCTTTGCCTTCAATTTCCTACAAATAAAATCCTTTGAATTCATTCTTTCTGACTCAGTTAAGTAAAATAAAAAATTAAAATACTGTTATTATTACCGTTATTATTCAAACATTATTTTGTTTTTTTAACACTGCATTTTACTATTTAATATAAACTAAAACGCCCATTTTTCACACTTAATTTTTGCAGTATATAAAATTTTATTAATGTCTAACCTGATTGCCTAGCTATCATCTTCAGATGCTTTCTTTCTTTCAATAGAAAATCTCTATTAAGCAACCAAAACATTAGACATTAATAAAATGTAGTACAGCGCAAAAATTAAATGTGAACGAGAATACTTTACTTTACTAGAGCTGTTGTATATTTGAAACATAAAAGCTTCTTTTGCAATATTTTGTTAACCATCTTATTGTAACATACATTTTATGAATGTTCATGCATAATATATGTAATAGTTAGAAAAAGAAAAAATGTACTTTAGGAAACAAAATTTAGATATTATATATAAAGCAATGTTAATGTTTATAATACATATACTACATTAAAATGAGTAGTGAAATACTGTTGAAAAAATTTTTAATATATTAAATATATGATAATAATTGTTATATAAACTTTTCGTAACATTTATTTATAAGCGAAAAGCAATATAATGGATTGTATTTATTCCCATATTATCATCATCATTATCAGAGCAGTAAGCTTCTTTTTTTTTTCTGGCATTCTAGGTAAGTCTAACATTTGAGTCTTCCTTTCCCCCTTTATTAACAAATAAGCAGTAATTGATTAATTCCCAAACAAAATAAATGAGTGGGTTTTGTAGGCCGAGTGCAAAAAGTTAAATTTAATTAAATTCAAAGTGATTGAAATTTATATCATCAATAATGCATATTCCTCCCCCTCCATCATTACCTAAGCATTTACCAATTTTCCTACACTGTCATATTCAGAAAATGAACAAAATAATAATAACACCTAGGCTTCATACTAGCACAGAAATAAAAATACATAACAATCTAGTTTTGTTTTGTTTTTAAATTTTACAAAAAAAAAAAATCCTAATATATCAATATATATAAGTATTTTAGTAGAGATTAAATCACTATGTTTATTCACAATTCCCTGTGCTTACACATCTGCTATACCAGAGGCAAACTCTCCATACAGTAGTGCCATGCAGTAGAAGCCAGAGTAATCACTAGATTCATAAAATCCCTATAGGGCCTACTCTTCCAATAATCTCAGATTAGTTTCTAGCTTGTGGCTTTCATCAGTGAGGAGATATGGACTGAGAGCACTGCACCTGGAGGATTGCATTAGATTTTAAAATCTAGGTGTAGTGCACTCAGATCCAAGTATCCTCAATGATGAAATCCACATGCTAGAAACTAATCTGGGATTATTGGTTGAGTTGGCACTTGAGATTTTATACATCCACTGATTACTCTATCTTGCAGTGGATGGCACTACTGCATGGAGAGTTTTGTCTCTATTTAGTAGGGAGTTGGATTTCAAATCAATTTTATAAATAAACCTATGAGAAGAAAATGGAAAACTAAGCCAATGTACATGATTATGTCAAGTATTAAGGTTAAGATGACAGAATAAAATTATGAAAAATCATGTAGTGGAAAATAAATGCAGAGAATAACCAATGCACCTTATAGTGGATTATAGCTAGAAAAATGTAACACTGCGATGAAACAAATCATTGGAAAGATCAGCATATAAAAGTGATGATAACACAAGGTTAGTAAAATGGTTAACATTACTCAGATATAGAAATGGTGGTACAAGAAATGGCTATTGTAAGCTGGAAGCATGTGATATCATTAACTGAGTAACAGTTTAGATTTTTTCCCACAGATTTATGATTGAATCTAGAAATGAGATGGATTTCTCTAGATGCCAGACAAAGTAGCAAAACTGTCATTGTGTTCTCTTGGACAAATCATGCCTCTTCATGAATGCATCACACAACCATACATTATTTGAACATTTTAGAAATTATTTTTATTCTATAATATTGCATTATTTTCAATCAACATGATCATCTATCAAGATGTTGAAGATTTCATTCATATAGTGCCTGCAGTAAAATATTGTTTCTATAAACAGAAGAATAATTATATTTTTCCTGATTAAATCTCAATTACACAAATTCAATATTATTGGCTTTTATGGGCAATACTTAAGCACAATTGAAAGGTCAATGCACTCACCTAACATTCATCAGAAAACTTTTCTCCATAAAAAATAGTGTAATATTATTCATGTGACAACTTTATTTCATTCCATACAGAATACAAATAATTTTTTAGGCAAAAGATAAGCTTTCACTGCAGAAATAAAGAGTCACTAAAATTCCCATTATTTTGTTCAAATCTATATATTGAAGCAATATGAATATGTAAAAAAATATTTTTATTATTGTGATATTTTGCAAAAATAATAACATCGACATTAGTATAAGTTGCTGCACTTCAGAAAAAGTAGAAATAATACTTCAGATTGCTTACGGATAAGCATTAGATTTAATTAATGATGAAATTTACAATAAGAACATTGCTATTGATAAATTCCACAAAATATTTGCTGATTACAAATATTTCTTGATAAGAGACTAATTAATTAATGGAATAGACTTTATTATAATCTTATATGGAAATGAATTTCTAGGACACCAATTAATTGGATAGAACAGGAAAAACTCTCCATACAGTAGTGCCATTCAGTGCAAGCCAGAGTAATCAATGGATGCCAGAAAGCTTGTGCATACAATCCCTATTTAGGGCCTACTCATCCAATATCCCCAGACTAGTTTCTAGTTTGTGGCTTTCATCAGTGAGGGGCCTTGGATCTGAGAGCACTGCACCTACATCTTAGGATCTAATGCAACCCTCCAGCAACCACCTTTTATCTCTTACTTAATTACAAAACTATGGGAATAAAATTGAAAACACAATATTTTCAATCCAAGCTCATTAGCTTATATAGTCATATAGGTCTAAACTCTATTCAGTACCCATACATTTTGCTGTCATTGGTTCTTTAATAACCATAGCCACCACTATCCTATTAGGCAGGATTGGTATTCCACCACTAAACATCACCTAATCATCATTTCTTATGCTTGCTTGCTCATAATTGTTATTAAAACAGGCAGACCTCTCCATACAGTAGTGCCACTCAGTGCAAGCCAGAGTAATCAATGGATGCCAGAAGCTTTGTGCATAAAATCCCTATCTAGTGCCTACTCATCCAATATCCCCAGACTAGTTTCTAGCTTGTGGCTTTCATCAGTGAGGAGCCTTGGATCTGAGAGCACAGCACCTAGATCTTAGGATCTAATGCAACCCTCCAGCAGCCGTCTTTTATCTCTACTTAACTACAAAACTATGAGAATAAAATTGAAAATACAATATCTTCAATCCAAGCTCATTGGCTTATATGGAGAGTTCTGCCTGTTGTAATAACAGTTATGAGCAAGCATAAAATGTGGTGATCATGTGATGTTTAATCGTATAACCTAAAACATTACCATATTTGGAAATAAGTAATCAATTGTGTAAGTAATCAAAAGCTAAGATGAATTTCATTGCATGATAAAAAAAAAACTATAAATAGAATAAGCAACAAAGTGTATGGTTCATTTTCTGGTTCATTTTGCAGAGAGATGTAAGTGGCAGTAGCTTCGATGAGTGTAAAATGCTGTACAGTGAAAATATGTTCATGGGCAGCAGCTGAACAAGCCCAAATAGTTTGGGAAACTGGGGCCAGAGAAAACCATCTGGATAGCTGCTAGATGTGAAGAGTTGATTTTCCAAATTTCCAGTGTTTACCAAGCAGACAGTTGCAAAGAGATGGACGTAACTGCAGCTGAAAGATTTACTCACAGTGATGGTCACAGAGCTCTATGACAAAGCCAAATGTGACTGCATGCAGTTGAGCTAAGTGTTTGGGAAACTGAGGCCAGTAGTAACCATCTTGAAAACAGCTGGTTTTAAAGTGTGTTGGGGGAAATGAACTATATATATATATATAGTGTATGTTACATATGTAGCAATACCTCATCAGATAAAATTAAACAAAGTGAACTATACATGTCTATAGTATGTTAGGTATGTAGCAATAACTCATCGAGGGAAGTTAACCATAACAAACTATATATATTGTGTTGCGAGTGTAACAGACTGCTCGCTATTCTTATTATTTATTATTTTGTTTGTTGGTATGCCGAATGCTTGCATTTCCAATACACAGCAATTATTATTATTTACTATTATTATTTTGTTATAAAAAAAATACTACCAATACTAATTATATAACCCTATTTTAATTAACTCGTTTTTTTAACTGCAAAAATTTCATTTAATTTATATTAATTTATTCCACAGATTCATTGCTAGAAATAAGAAAACAGATCTTATTAATGAAATATAAGCTATGCTGTTTTAAAAAACTGTCTTAAAAAGTTATATTTAGTTATATTTGGAAAAACGTGTCACTTTTTAATGCCCTAAATTATATTTGTAAGAAGAATAAATGCATGTCTTTAATTTCTTAATTCTATTAAATAATTGTTCTTTTCAGTTATGGAAATTTCAAATTTTGATTTGGCATGTTATTTCAAAATTTTTTTAAAAAAAAAACTGACATAATACAAAAAGGAATAAAATTTAATATAATTTTCAGTACCAAATATGTATGAGAAAAAGAAAAAAAAATGTATGTGAAATACATATTTATGCCATAACCATGAGAATGAAAAATAACTTTGAAAAAATACAAACATTATTTTAATCTTAGAAGATAAATACATGGTTAACTATGAATTTTTCCTTCTTATGAGACTATCTTGCCCAAGCTTTATACAAAAGAAATCATTATCTACTGACTTTTTTAAATTTTATTTGAAGTCCAAGTTCAAAGACAAAGATTCAGAAATTATGATAATTGAAAATAATTTTTAAAAAATAAACAATATCGTTCACTTTAAAAAACAGAAAGCAAAAATACCAATTATTTTTTAAAAAGAATTCAAATTTAAATAAAGATCAAAAATTAATATAAGTAATTGATATAAAAAAATGAAGGTGTAATATTAATTGAATATAAATTGTAAAAGTTAAAATAATCGATTTTATAAATTTATATTCATATAACTACTTAAAAAAATTAAAAGACAGCTAAATACAATAAAATAACAATTACTTTTGAATATATTGCCATAAAATAGATAAAGATTTAATAAAATTTTATAATAAATTATATGTAGATCCAATTGAAATTGTTAAGTAAAAATTAATATAAAATATAGTGTAAATTATATAATATATAAGCATGTAATTGGTATATTAAATTATATGGTTATATAAAATAAGGTAATAAATATATTGCATGATTATAATAATAATAATAAATATATACATATAATACAATAAGTTCACAAGTATATATTAGTGAATGTTATATATATAAATTGTAGATTATATTTACATACAATTTGTAATCATTTCTGTAATACAAAAATAAAAATTTATTTGAAATTGGTATTCAAACATCATAAACAATTTTCTTATAAAGCAATTTAATATTTAAGCTTTGTTGAAGGTTGTAAATTTAAACAAAATAAAAGGAAATATAATTGTTTTGGCAATTTTTAATGGATGTGATGTGATATGATGTGATGTATTATGGCTTCTCCTTAAACGAAGTCAAGAATATCTCAGCAATTATGCCCAGATAAACCTGTTAGCCACTTTCTTTTACATTCCCCACTCTAAATTTACCCATAATCTGCTCTATCCCATTTCCACAACATTATTTTTGTCAACTCTATAACCTTTATATCTAAATCCCCCTTATCTTTTCCCAAACCCAGCATAAAAACCAATAATTCACTTTCTGTATAATCACTCTTTTCATATTTATTTTTCCACAACTTCATTATATGTACCCTTTCTGTTTTCAAACATTTACATTCAATTAACAAATGCCTAATATTTTCAATTCCTTCCTTACATAATTTGCAAAATAAATCACCCATATTTTTCCATTTACATGTATATTCTTTTGTAGCTAAAGATCCCGTTCGAGCCTTAAACAATAAACTACTTTCCTTACTATTATCATAAATTAACTCACACCTAATATTCTGTTTATTTCTATATATATTTAAACTCTTTTTACTCTCCATACTATTTCTCCATCTCTCTAACTCCCTAGTCTTTATTAATAAATTTATTCTTTTATCCCATTCCTTACTACTATAACACTCAATAATCCTCTTAACACAATCATCCCATCTTTTGTACAAATATACTGATATAAATTCTTTATCCACGACCTCTATAATGGATTGTTTTTTGATAAATAAAATTTGTATGTCTAGTGTTGTTGTTATTTCAAGTCAAAGAGTAGGGTTATAAGGTTAGAAATATACCACAAAATGGTAATTCATATTAAACATAAGTATAAATTAAAACGATTGAATAAATATCTAATATTAAAACAGTGTAGCCGTGAAATCTATTTTATTTTATTCCAAATCCTCCTTGCATACATCATATATTGTACATAGCTCATGTTTTATGATATGCTTTGATTACAATACCTATTGTTTAGTAAAATGCAAGTATACAGTGGTTTTCAGCATGCACACATTATACTTTTTATGTGTACAGTATGTGTATATAAATCAAGATTTTAGTATAAACAAAATTTAAAAATAAAGTTGTTAATAATGAATTGAAGAAGCACATTTACATATACATTTCCTGTATGTATGTGTTCATCTATTTACATTCACTTAAAATAATAATAAACGTACTGGACCATGTCTTTATTTTTTTAAATGAAATGAAAAATGAAGTATTTCATCACAATTAAAGGCCCCTGTGCAATAACTTTTTTCTTCAATAACAATAACCTTTCTAGTTGTTTTCATGTTTTTTTAAAATAAAATAGTAAACTTTATTAATAAATTATATACAAGTATTAACATATATATATATAGGAGAAAAAAAGAATTCGCATGACAGATGATACATAGCTTATAAAAATATAATCATTACAACTAGTATTTGAGGAAAGATAAAATGATTCCATTTTGTATAGATGAATATATAATATATATGCTTTTATTCTAAAGTACTGTACAAGTAATAAAAATATTGTTCTACCAAATTTTACTCATAGTACATATAGATGAGTATTTTAGAGCACATAAATATGTATTATATCACTTTATTAATTTTTTAAGAACATATTTTTTATTGTCAAAAATTACAAAGCAGTGAGCAATGTTCTAAGAGTCTGAATAATTACTATGGCTTTATAAGGATGAAAATTTTTAATATTTTTTTAAGCAATTTTTAAAATTAATTATTTGCTTGTGATAGACTAAATTTAGATGAAAAGTAAGAATGTCGTCATATCTTCTAGATGATTATTATGCAAGACCTATGTGGAATCCAGATTTAATTTAAAATAGTTAATGAGAAAGATTTTTGTAGGAATAGTGCCAATAAATAAGTTAAGCAAAAATTTCATCCATGATTGACGAATGCACCTATTTTGGAATCTGGTTAAAGCTTTGATAGGTGTTTTTAATTTCACATCAATCTCAGAATCCACACCATTATTTTAACCATTGTAAACTCATTCTAAAAGCGGAGATTTGATTTGTGTTGTTTTTGTTTCAATAATCCCTGGGTAAAATTCTTAGATTAGATTGAGCTGGAGATTAATATTTGCCCTGCCTTAGGTGTAGAATTGAACAACTGGAAAGGTATTTGCAGGAAATGTAGCCAGGTATAAAAGATCCCGCAAAATTTGGCACAATAGCTTTTGCTTTTATTCTGGACTGACAAGCTGTCTCAAAGTGAGAGATTCAGTATTCCATATACACTTTGATTATCACCTGCTGAGAGTTATACCATTTTGGATAGCAGTTCAGACATTTAATTACTACTAAAAACTTACAATTATTAACAGATTTCGTTGCTGTACAAGATGTCAAAATCTACCACTCTGAGTTTTGCCATTATCAGGATGTCTTGCTAACTTAACTCAAAAGATGGAACCTTGCCTGCCAACTCTCCTTCAATCCTTCTATGAACATCTAAAATAAACAAGACCCTACTGCATCTACCTTGCCACTGTCAAAGGACCGGAAAATGGACTAAAATAAACGTGTGCACTCTACGCGAACTGTGTCTTACCGTAAAATAAAATTTTCTTTTATTCTTCCCAGGGTAAATTTCTTTTAATTAAATCTCCGCTCAATCTAATTATAAATCTGTATTCATAAGCAATATTTAGCCTCATATTTAATATTTGCTGTGTTTTCTTGTATTTTGTAGTGTGCCTTGGAATCTTAGTTTTAAGATTCCAAATTTGCTTTCAATTTTTGTTTATTGGAGAGTGACGAGTGATGTTTTTATATTTTTATGCCTAACTTTTACTAAATGCTTTCGCAGTCATGTATATTTTAAATGATTACCTGTAATTATTTTAGTAGCCCATAATTAATTTTAAATACTGTGTTTGTGCTTTTGCAAACCACCAAAATCTTTTGGCTGGTGACTTGATTTTCCTAGTCTTCCGCAGGTGGGAGTTTAGTTTCTTCATTTCTTGTGTCCCCGAAAGCGGAAACTAGAATTGTTTTTGCTTTGTAATTTTATAAGTCGCCAACAGGAAGATAATATTTATTCCTTTATAAACTGCAGGTGAGAGAGACTTTCGTTCTGCTAAAGTATTTAAAGCTTTAATATTTTCGTACTCATGTGCACTCTCCGATAGATTTACTTTGTATTTACATGTGGCTTTACATTTATCAGAGCGTGTACTCAGAACTTGTTTCCTAAAGTTATTTCTTAATTATAATTATTTGTAATCCATTTTCTTTAATTGCTGGGGCAGACGTAACTGTTTTTCTAATGATTTACTTGTCTCCTATTGAGACCTTTAATTATGATTCTTAGAGTAATTTTTGCCAATCGTTTGGTTAGGATCTGCCAGTTTTAATTGTTTTCCTTTCATTTTCAATCATATTTTCCGGTTGTTCTTGAGGTAAATCAATCACCTTTATTTTAAATGTAATAATAGGTGCAGCTTCTACCGACATATGACATTCGTGGTCCGACACGTTTTTCGGGCCTCGGAAAGCTCACCGGTGCTGGTTTTCGTTGATTTATTTCAAAAACGTAAAACCAAAATTTGGGTGAATCCTCTGCTGAATGAAATTGCTTCCTCCCTTTATAATTCGTTATTAGAAAATCAGTAAGTCTGCCAGAGCATTGCGTTTAGTCTTTCTGGTACATGCCTGAGCTAATCCTATTTGTTAACTTAGAAACTTTTCTTATAAATCTTCTCTTAATAAAATTTTTAAATGTTTTAAACTTAATTTGGCTGATGTTTGTCTTGATGCTTTTGTGTCTCAATTGTCTAAAGAATTTTAGATCTCTTGTTTCTCCCTGAGTTTAGTCAGCGCAAACCATCATCATCATCCATTCTGATCATAGTAAATAAATTTTTCCAGATACGTAGTGATCTGGTGGCACCCTCTGTGTCAGAATAGATTGACTGCCTGGTACAATATATTAATTAATAAAACAATCCATAAATTTCATAACTTGCTTTTAAGCTTGCATTTAAATGATCACTAGATGGAGCTTACCAATAGCTCTAATCAAGCTTTATTTTATAAGTGCCGAAAGAGAAAGAATTCAAAATCTTTATCGGAAAGTCCCTATCTCCAAACCAATTGTTTTCAAGCTTATGGCTCACCTCAGTGGAGCGCTGGGACTCTAGAAACTAGATCTACTAAAATACTAACTCAAAAGTCTGTACTTATAAAACACGTTTCTATCAATTTGAAAGCCTGAACTTTTCAGATATGTAAATGTCTTCAAATTCAGCTTAACAAACCAGATAGCTATATGGGTCTGAATTCAGCTCAGTTTCACCATATAGTAATACCGTCTACAATATAGCATCACAAAAGCCTTCAAAGATACACTTATAATAATTAATAAAACAATCATAAATTTTGTAACTTGCTTTTAAGCTTGCATTTAAATTATCATTAGCTCTAATCAAGCTTTATTTTATAAGTGCCGAAAGAGAAAGAATTCAAAATCTCTATCGGAAAGTCCCTATCTCCAGACCAATTGGTTTCAAGCTTATGGCTCAGAGTGCTGGGACACTTATAAAAATAAAGCTTGATTAGAGCTATTGGTAAGCTCCATCTAGCGATCATATATATATATTTAGGTGAATATTTTTAAAAAAACATGTATTTCTTAAAAATAAAAAAATAATAGGTGAATGACTAATAGGTTTATCTTTGAAACATGTTTCACCTAATTAAAAATATCTTGTTTAGTAGTAAGACTACTAATTTACAAAACCAAATATCTATTGAATTTGTTATATCTCAATTAATAATAAAATGAGGTGAAAATACATTGTCCCACCTACCCTCTTGGTGAAGCATGGATGAAGCAGTGCTTGTCATTCTTTGAAACTACAAACAACACTATTACAGATCCAAGAAGATAACTCAAGATAAAATCATTGTGAGAGAAATAACTTTCAAATTTCATGTTCTCTTTTTGCATCATCTAAATAAAAAGTACACTGAAAATAATTAAACTATATATATATGTGTACAGATACACATATGTACACATAGAGCCTAGAGTGCTTTTTCAATACCTTAGGTAACCAAGTATTTGATGCCCCTTTCTCTATTCATTAATGATAGAAGGTAGCTGCTTGGCTCCCAAACTCAATATATGAATGAATAAATCATGCATGCTTGCTGATAAAATTTTTGACCAATCATTCTGTCTCTCGCTAACACTATGCTTCTGTGGATACATTATTGCTATTTATCAACATAAGCAAAATAGTTCCTTTGCAAGAAAATTTTAGATGAAAAGTTTTATTTTACTAATGGCATTCTATTACATATAGAATTAAAAAAAAAAAACAGGATAAAGAAAGAATTTGAGTAAAAACTTGCCTCTGATGTGGAGCAAACCTTCAGCTGCTTTTGGCTTGCAAACTTAGGTGGAATGATACTATTAAACAAACCTGAGTGTAATCTTGGAGTTGGAACTAAAAGGGTTTTATTAAGCTGTAACAACACACATAAAAAGATTTTTAAAAAATCAGTATAGAATATTTGTGATTTTAAAAAATAAGTAAAAACAAAACTGTAATATATTACAAATACATTATCATCTATACGCAACCATTTCTCTATAATAAAGTAAATATTAGATGCAAATCATTTTAGCTTTTTTTAAATAATAATAACAATATTTATAATGGAAAAGCTTTTTTGCTTGGGAGTTCATAAAAAGTTTGGGCATTGAAATTGACAGAATTGGGCATGATCTATGGATCTTATGCTTCAGATTCTCCACTCCAGCACTGTATAAAACTCTGCAAGACAATAAACAGTGAGGATTACCAATTCCTCAACAAGCTTTGTGATAAATGCTTAGCACGAAACTATGGTCAGGGGTTTGGGGGGTTACTGACAGAGATATTTTAAATGCTGGCTCTGGCTAAGCATTTATCACAAAGTTTGTTGAGGAATTGGCAATCCTCACTGTTTATAACTTACAAGCTTAAGAGATAGGGTCATGTGATCTATGACTCTTATTTTGACTATTTATTGTCTGCAAGACAATGTTCTAATGTTCTGCATGCATAAAACATCAGACTTTTCAAATAACATTTCTTTTTCACTAGCCATTCACAATAAATTTCTGTTTTGATAAATACTTTTAAATTAATGAAGAAAATATTTATATCTAATGCAACATCTTTATGATAATGAGTTTTCAAACATATTCTGAGAAACCAGAAGAACTTATAAAATTTTGTGATCTAGCACAGTGCTAGAGTGGCAGACTTTGAAATGTGGAATCCTAGGGTTGATTCTGATGCTGGATGTTCCAATGCTTGAACTTCTTATAAACTTTTGAGCAATCAAGCCATTCAAATACCTTTGCTTAAGATTTCATGTTTGAAATGGTCAATGGGTCAAGAGGAAGAGGATGATCAAGCTTGTAATGGATGGATAACATTACAGAAAGTATGGAATTGGCTGACAATATTGGAAGCATACAGGGAAACAAAGAAAAGAATGATCTAGTGCTAGTTTATCTATACTGCCATCCATGAATTGGGAGGAAAATAGTGATGAATATGAAAAAATCAATTTTTCCATCAGTTTATTTTCCTCATATTATTATTCTAAGCAAAAACATTGTATATATAAAACCTAAACTTCATAGCTTTTCTTCACTTTAATCTATATTAGACGATGACCTCTATCTTCATTTCTTGAATAGATCATGATAGCATTAAGCCAATGAGAAACTTGGGCCAAAAATGTCTAAGTTTATTAAGTCAGGCAACTAAAACAATAGACCTAGTGTTTTAACATATACTAAAATTAAACATTACAAGACATTCTTTGCTTATATTATTCTATATTAGATTGCAATAATCCCTCTAACTCTGCTATACCATTTGTTTGGCAAACACTATTTATTTGCTAAAAAAAAAATCAAACACAAAAAATATATTATTCAGCTCAAGGTGTTTCAAATTTTCAAGAAATTGGCATGAATAGCTTAACAATATATTCTGCTAAAAGTAGATTGATATTACTGACATAAATTGATCTGCACTAACTTAAAGTATCTGTCAACAATTCGAGGTTTATAAGAGACTTACTAGAAAAGAAGAAAAGATGTTGGACTGTTGACAACTCAAAGCTTACACGTTTTATCCTAGAAAGTAAATACAGAAAGATTAGTTCATCAACAATTTAAAGCTTATAAAATTGGTTCTAGAAAAGAAATACAAAAAGACTGGTCTATCCACAACTCAAGGTATAAACGATTGATCCTAGACATAAAGTATAAAAAGATTGTTACTATCTAATCAATCTTCATATTAATAACAGTAATGATATCTTGACCTAATTGTAGAAAAGCAAGATTATGATTTTTTTTTAAGTGTTTGAGAATTTCTAAGCAATCCTAATGTTTTTGAAAGTAGATTCTCCAGAGCTGCTTAAATAACCATCCAATTACTAATCAGTAAATAGGTGACTAGATATTTTAAGTGAAAGGCAACAATGCCAATTGATCAGATGAACATCATTTACAATATGGTACAATGTTTACAGCTGGTTAAGGATCATATTGTCACACGTGCTAAGCACATGCTTAATACCTACCTTAAATCACTAGACATCAAGTTAGTAAGACAAATTTCAAATTTTTAGCCCTATTCTGGTAAAGGGGATTGAATTTCAAAATAGCAATTCATATTGCATTTCTACTGTTAAACTATCTACATAAGCATGAGAAATCAATGGATATAAGATGGTCATGTCAAAGTGATTCCCAAATTATTCTAGTTTTTTTAGTCTTACACAACAATATTGAAATATTTGCTTTACAGGAAGTCGTGATTCCTAAGCATTATAAATGGCAGAATGAACTTTGATCCAGAATCTTTTAAGTCTCGATTCCAACTCTCTATTACTTAGCTAAACCATGTAATAAGGTAAGCTAAGAAAGTGATAATTACCAAGTACTGGGATTACTTATAACATCTACTCCCATTACCCACACACACATATGAAATATACAATATTATCATATTAACATTAATTTAAATAATACTAACCTGAAGGGCGTGGAACCGGCTTTTCTGCTGTGCTTTATCTGGATTTATTTCTATGGTATTTGCATTTTGGAAACACTCCAAAAGAGTTGCCCGGTTACCTGCGGCATCAGATCCCTTGTAAAAAGAAGTATATATACACATTCAGAATTTATAATTATTTTAAAATAAATAGAAAGTTCAGAAGTAAATATTCCACTTTATTTTTGGAAAAACAGCCATTTGTTTTTGTCTATGATAAATACAATATAATAAATTTCTGATTGCAAAGAAATGACTCAAATAATAGTGATGTCACTTTTCCACTCTATAAACTAAATTCATGTACTAGTACAATCAACTGTCACTAGGATAACAAACTCCATACTTGATTTTCAGCTTCTTTTGAGGGAGATTATGAATTTTCACACTGCTTCTTTCAGATGCTGTGTTTTCACTCTAATGGTTTAAAATTACAAACACATTAAGATTTTGCACTCAAGATAACATGTTATATAATTTCATAACCCCAATTACGAGCTCTTACAAGAAAAAAAACTGGTTTCAATCAATGTTTTACGTGTGGCTTCTAGAGTTTAAGAAATTAGTTATTGTTCCTTTATTTTTGGTCTCCCAAATAAAGTCTGATTTGTTGAATTCAGAATTTAAAAAAAAAATTATTTCTTATCATCTCTTCCTTTTTCAGTATTCATTTCAGTTTCTACAACATCAAATTTTTTTTCCCTTTTTAAGAATAAAGTACTTAAATTCTCAAGTTTACTCACATTGTAATGTAATATTTCATATAAATTATACTTATATTAATTCCTTTTTAAATCTAAAGATATATATTGTAAAAGTGTGGAGTAAACAGTGAAATGGAAAATAATATGGGGAGATGGAAAATCATCATCATCCCCATAAAATAGCTAATCAAATTAATGACTAAATATATGAGATCCAGTGAATTTAGAACAGAGAATCAGCATGAACAAAACCATAATGTACATCTCGAATATTACAGAATAATTACACCAAAACTAATCAGAAATCATTAACAATCTTGTGACTGGATTTTAAAAAAATACACTATAAATAGGCTACTTATTTAGAGCACTACTAAACTTAGGACAGAAATACAACACAAAACTCTGGATAAATATACTTAAAGTGCTAATCCATCACTCGTAATAATAAATATCTTATGCTGGAATATAGAAACATGGTGATCATCAATGTTCCGACTGTGTAGTGCTATTAATGTACTGGCTAATTATAAACTTATTTTCAAATGAAAAACAAAATGCAATAAATGGACATTAAAGGCGATACCTTTGTGCCATTCAGACTTTTCATCTGAATGTCCAAATGCAAACATATGCACATGTCTATAGAACTAACCATTGTGTTCTAAACTAGCTCAGGGAACAATAACTCTATGAACTGTTACTGTGAGTAAAAAAAATAAATATAACAGCTTATTCTAATTTATTTAAAAATAACTTTACTGGAATAATTTGAAAACAACCCTCAAACTCTAAGCTGTATTGAAATCAAACCAAGCACACTGTCAATTCATGTAACAGATAGCTGGAGGAATAAAGACCATAACACTAAAATATATTTATAAACAATCTTTTAATAAACTAATTAATAATTAAAAATGATATAATATGAGGATTCAAATTTATACATTCTTATCAAAAAGTATAGTTTCATAAATAAAAACAATTAACTTTTATTCCTTAAACTAATTAACATTTGCTTTCATTAAGTTATTTCTTTAATTGTTTTCTCTTCACTAGTAAAAATTGTAATTATAAATATGCAACTTTTTTCACATGCATTAGTGAAGCTATAATAATCTCAAAAGCACTAAGCAGACCTATTAAACATTATTTTAAGTATAATTATAGCTTCACTAATGCATGCGAAAAAAGTCACATATTTATAGTTATTTCTTTAAATAACAAAAGATGAAAAATAGCTTTTCAATCAGAGATAAGAGCATATTAAATTAGCTTACCCCTTCTGTATATAATTTTAGAGGAGAAAATATAAAACAAAAAAAGTCAAATTATATAAAAATTAAGTTTCTTTTTTTATAAAAATCTACAATTTTGAAAGAAAAAAAATCACATGAATTGAAAAAAACATGATCAATTAAAAAAACTACTAAAAATTATTAATATCAATTGTTACTTGTCATCAATGATAATGTGATCAATAGATGTGATACATGTTTCACTATCTCCAGAAAATGGACAAATTAATTTACATATGCATTTACATACATTACCATTTATCAATATCACAATTTAAAATCTGTTTGAGTTATGAATATGAGACAAAACCTCAAAAGCACTAGGACTACATTAATTTACTTTGATTTTTCTTACCATTAACAGCTTCTTCACCAAAGCACTTGTATATACAAAAACTCCTTTACAAATTTAAATTTAATGTGGATATTTAAAGAAAAAATATCTTATACCATGGTTTTAATTTTCTTTGGAGTCCTTTCTTGCATTTATAATTCATAGTTTTCCAAGTAGACATTGCTCTTGAAGCCTTCTTAATTTCAAATTAATATACAATTATTTTATTTTTCATTTTTCAATAGGATATTTCAGATTAACACACACAACAAACATGTATCCATTTTTTTTTCAATATTTTTCCCAGTTCGGGCTAACATATAGAGGCACTCATTCTCTTGGTTGGAGATAAGGTTTTGTTGCAAATTACTTTGAGGCATTTTTCTTCTCATTTAAATTTTTCTAATGAGACAGCTTACATTGAGGTAGATGATGTTTAGCTTCATTGTCAAAGACATTTTTAAAGTTGAGTTTCTGCATCTGCTTTCTTGTTTAGCAGCTGAGTCAGGAATGACTGTTCTCCTCAACAGCTTAATTGGAACTACTATTTTCTTCTTCAGCATCTTGATTAGAACTTTTTCCTCCTACTGTCTTCTTCAGCAGGTGGATCAGAAATGTTTGCTTTTTACAAGACTCTGAGATCAACTGATTGTTTTTAACTAATCACATCCTAACTCTTACATGGCAAAATTGAATACTAATCAATTTGGGCAAATTTTTATAAACACAATTGTTCAACTATTTCCCTCCTTCAAGACATTGGAAAACAAGTCAAAAACTTAAATTAAAATCAGTTTTTTTTTTTGACATTCTTTTTTAATTAAAATCATTTTTCTAGCAAAAAAACAAGATAATCAGATTAATTACACTGCCTTTTTCTTTTTATAGAGATAAAGAATACAAAAAAAAAACTTTTCTTACTAAAACTCAAGTGTATCAAATTGTTAAAAGTTCTTTTCTTAAAAAAAGCTTCACACATACACATGTTTATTTACTTTATCTCTCTTAATATTAAAATAAAAAATAATTTAACTGAAAATTAAACTGGGAAATAAGAAAAATTATTGAAAAGAGAGAACAAAAGAAATTATTTCTCTGATTTTATAGCTCTTTTACAATCTTCTGTAACTCACAATATATTTTAAATATTAAACTTATGTTAACATAAGTCTGAAGTATCACATTATCATGTCAATTTTTTTTAATTATTAATCACTTAGTTTATTAAATAATCATTTAAAACATATACTAGTGTTAATGTCTTTATTTCTCCAGCTGTTATATGAATTGGTGGTGTGTACCACTTGATTTCAATAAAGCTTAGAGTATGAGAGATTTTCAAATTATCTCACTAAAGCTATTTTAAAATAAATTAGAATGTTATTTATCTCTTAGAGTTCTTGCTTCATCAACTAGATTAGAGCTTAATGATTAGTTGTATGGATGTAGGGATTTATGTTAGTGTTTGCAAATCTAGATAACCTTAGATGGCATAAAGGTATTACCTTTGAAGTCTATGCACTGCATTTTTAAATTGGTTTTTTATTAGAAATTTAGTTTATAGTTGGCCAGCATACTAATAATGCTGTGGCCAGAGCATTAATGATGATCTGCATGTTTCTGTATCCCATCACAATGTTTTTATCATAAGTTATGGATTAGCACCTAAATATATGCATCCAGTTTTGTGTTGTATTCAGGACCTAAGTTTGGCAGTGGCTAGATAATTATCCTGTCTACAGTGGACCCCTTTCAAATCCACTCACAATGCTGATTGTTGATTTTTGATTGTTTTTGTTGATTGTTGATGATTAATGATTATTATTCTTCTGTAATGATGAAATTGCACCTTATGGTTTTTGTTCATGCTGACTCTCTGCTCATATTCATTTATTCTATATTCACTCTCTTAGTTCATTAATTTACATTAAATAACAATGATGTGTTGTCACATCTCCCCATATTGAACCCTAATACTTCCTTACCATTACAACATGGATATTCATTTATTCTATATTCTCCTTATTCATTTTATATTTAATTTTTATTTGTTCATTATATTTGTGATTAGTGAGGAAGATGATGATGGCATGTTACCATCTCTCCTTATTAACCCCATATTAACACCTAAATTCCCACACCATTACAATACAGTACAGCTGCTCAATTATTTTACATACATAAATTACAATTTTTTGTTACAGTGACCTCTGATGAACTACTCGTGTACTGGGGAAAAATAGTGCTAAACTCTAATTTCATTATTTATTAAATATATAAAAAAACCAATATCATGTGACTTATCATCATGTACTTTCAAGAAGTTGTGATTGCTTCTCCTTAAACAAAGAATATCTCAGCAATTATGCCTAGATAAACCTGTGAGCCACTTTATTTTCTATTCCCCACTCTAAATCTTCCCATATTCTGCCCCATCCCATTTCCACAACATAATCTTTGTCAACTCTATGGCCTTTATATCTAAATCCCTCTTATCTTTTCACAAACCCAGCATAAAAACCAATAACTCACTTTCTGTATAGTCACTTTGTTCATACCTATTCTCCCATAACTTCATTATCTGTACCCTTTCTGCTTTCAAGCATTTACATTCAATCAACAAATGCCTAATATTTTCTATGCCATCCTTACACAATTTGCACACTAAATCACCCATAGTTTTCCATTTACATGTATCTTCTCTTGTTGCTAAAGCTCCCATTTGAGCTATCAAACTACTTTCCTTACTATTATCATAAATTAACTCGCATCCAATGTTTTGTTTGCTTCCATATATATTTAAGCTCTGCTTACCCTCCATACTAGTTCTCCATCTCTCCAACTCCCTATTTTTTATTAATGCTTCTATTCTTTTATCCCATTCTTTACCACTATAACCCTCAATAATCCTCCTAACACAATCATCCCACCTTTTTATACAAGTATACTGATATAAATTCTTTATCTAAATCTTTTGCATACCGCATTACCTTTCTCACCCATCGTGTTACCTGCCCTTTACTCATAACCCAATTAAACACTATTTTGGCTATTCTTTTACTATCCATAAACTGCAACCTACCAAACATTTTCATTTTACTTTTTGCATCTCTCATATAAAAACTTGACCATCCCATTTCTCCTTGAATTGCCTCTTTTGCTGTCCACATCTCTGCATCTAATACATGTCTTCCTACTTCCCTTTGTATTTTCTCTAAATAATCTAAAACCCTTTTACTATCACATAATGCATCATTACCATATGTTAACCCTTCCATACAATTTTAGCTACATCATATTTATTATATAAAAATACTGTTAAATTTCTTTACCAAACCCTTTCTTTTCTTTGCTTCATTTACCAATTTTTTCTCACATTCATCCAAGCAATTTTCCTTGATTACATAGGATGATTCCCAAATACTTATATCTATCCACCACATTTTAACTTTATATCCCCCAATGAAAAGTCTACATCTTCTCTTTCCCCAGTATTAACCGTCATTATATTTGATTTTTCTTCAATAAATTTAATCCCCATCTCTTTACCCACCCTTGCACATGTCCACAACATAATTTCCATATCTTCTCTTCTTTCTGCACACAAAAAGATATCATGTGCAAAAAAAAGACCTGACAAAATATATACCCCCTTGCCATCTATTAACGGTATCTCTATCCCTCTTCCTAGTCTTTCTATTGCTTTCTCTATTTCACTCAAATACAACAAAAACAAAATAGGTGACCTAGGGCATCCTTGCCTTAATCCCACCCCATTTTTAACTTTAACTGATTCTCTATCCCCTAATTGGTAAGTATAATAATTATTTTCATATAATTTCTTAATAATATTTACTAAAGCTTCATCCATTCCCAAATTTGCTAACCTTATCCATAATCTATTTCTATTTACTCTATCATATGCTTTCTCTATATCTATAAAACTCATATATAACGATCTACCTGAATTTCTACTCATCTCCATAAGTTGTGTAACTACAAACAATCTCCTATACACCTATTTGACCTAAAACCTCCTTGCAGTTCCCCCACTACATTATTCTCTTTCCCCATTTTACAACTCTTCCAGCTACCATATATGAAAAAACTTTATATAAAACTGATGTTACCGCTATCGGTCTATAATTATTTATAACTTTCTATTATCCTTACCATTTCCTTTAAATAATAATCTTATTCTAGTATACTCCAACTACCCAGAAAAACTTTCTTCTGTGCCATCTTACTAAAACATGATAATAACTTTGCTTTTGTTCTATGCCCTAAATTCATTACCATCTCTGCTGCCCACCCATCTAAACCTCTCGCCTTTCCACTTTTCAATCTCTTCCCTGCCTCATTCAGTTCATTTTTTGTGAACCTAATATTCCCATTACTAAATCCTTTCACATTTTCTATCACTAAGTCCTTCACACCTAACATCTTTTCTATATCAATTACATATCTATTTAAAATTCTCTCTACCTCTTCTCTAGAGCTACACTCTATTCCCTCATCATCTATTAATACTATCTCTCTTTCCCCTATATTTCTCCTTTTAATGTAACTACAAAGTTTTTTACTCCCATCTCTTCCACTTTTATTAATATCCTCCAACAATTTACTATTCAACTTCATCCTGTGTCTGTAATTATCCCTTTTAGCCAACTTCTTCTTTTCTAAATACTTTCCCCATTTAACATTAACATCATTTTCACTCTCTTTTTTCTTAATAGCACACTTATATTCTCTGCATGCTTCTTTCCTCTCTTTTACACTTTTACTAACTCTTATTTTTTTATTACTTTTATTCTTCTACATATTCTCAACTAAAACCCTATTTGCCACTTTTTCTATTTCACCACACCAGTCCTTATACTCATCCCCAACCAACTGTTCCATGGTTTCTTCAACTTTTATCTTATACTCTTCCAACTTATTCTTATCATTCACTCTCCATCCACAGCTTTCACTATTGTTTCTACCTTTATATCTATCCTCCATCACATTACTAACCATTTCTATTACAATAAAATTATGATCACTATTACATACTCTCTCTTTACTATCAAACACCTTAATTTTCTGTATTTTATTCATTCCCTCTTTCTCTACCAATACATAATCTATTGTGTAAAATATATTCCTAGACCATGTGTATTGGCCCTCATAAATATTTGATAAATTCCCAATGCTCAAATTTACTCTTTGACAAAATTCCTTCAAAAACTGACCATTCTTATTATCTACATAATCAATTTCTTCAATATGCCCATTCATATCCCCTATAACCATTATTCTCTTCCCCTTTTCTTTAAAACTATGTATATCCTTAATTAGGCATTCATATATACTACTGTTCCACTCCTCTGTATATCCTTAACTAGGCATTCATATATACTACTGTTCCACTCCATTACAGTTTGACTATCTCCAGTGGCTATATACACTACAGCCACCATCCATTCTTGTCTACCCAACCTTATTTCAAACCACAAATGCTCTTGACATTTAACAATATCTAAATATTTTTTCGATATAACACCTATACCGCCACCCCTTTTTTCTTTTTCTATTTATACCCTGCCATACCAACTGTTTCAAAATATGTTCTTCTTCTTCTCTTAGATGTGTTTCCATTACTGCTAATACCTTAAGCTCTTCATTTTCAATTGTTTTATTTAATTCCATCCACTTTTCTGGTCTCCTACCACCTTGCATATTCAAAAACCCAATTTTAACAATTTCTTCTTTCCTAACTACTCTTTTATAAATTCTTTTGAATCTTTCTTCTCCACTACATTTATAACAAACTTTCTTACCATTAATCTTACAGAACCATTCCCTCTCCATATCTACACTTATATCTAAATCAAACATTTTTTGTTTATTTCTTATATCCCATCCATTCTTCTTCATTTTGATAATATTACCCTTTAAAAGCCCACCCCCCTTTAAAAGTTTCCCGAATTATATTCTTTAAATATCAGACTCCCTAAAACTTCACTTCCTTGTTTTCCTAAGTGCAATCCATCTTTACTATATAACTCCCTCTTCACCTTACTGAAGTGCCATCTACTATAAGCTTGAGAAATCAATGGATACTAAATGGTATAGTGCTGTGATATCCTATTCCCAGATCAATCTGTCTTGATTTTCATTAGGAAATTCTACAAACCTGTAACTAATGAAGTCATGCATCTACCATTCTGCTGCTACTTTTTTAAATTTATCAGTGGAGTTAATAAGTTCAAACTGTAAGAGTTTTTTTCTAAATTCCAGAATATTAGTTTCACTAGTATAAAAACATAAAAAGAAAAGTGGTATTTATATGAATGTATTATTCCAGCTTTGAAACCTACCAAAATCCAGAAATTACTCAAAAAAATGAGGATTTTCCAATGGACCATCTATAATCTATTGATTGTTCAAGCTTACAGTAGATGGCTCTACAACAGGATGGAAGCTATAAATAATCATAGCTAATAACGATATGAAATTGAAACGGGAGTAACTGCCACTCAAAGGGCTGTGTTTAAACCACTAGTCAAACGTCAATAAATTCTATTCTATTGTTTTCATAATTTCGTTTCCGTTTAATAAGATAAAGATTATATTTTTTAATTATTAATAAGATTTTAGATATTACAACTCACCCCCCCCCCCGACAACAGGATTAATCATTAACACCTAGAAATGCTTATCGATTAAATTACAGAACTTTTCATTTTCAATTTTGTTATTTATTTAAAACATTTCTCCCGATATTGTTTATTATCCTACCTTAATTTAATATTAAATTGCAAATTTTCTTTATTTAATATTACTTTCGATGCCTTCATTTTCAAAGCTTCGAAAGCGCTAAGTATAGAAATAAATATATTAGAGTTTAGTGTGAAGATATTACCGTAAAATATCTGATCATTACATATATAAACCACACATTTAATTATTTAATAGTTTCTTTATTAAATAAATTATTCGTTTTTTGATTTATATTCTCTGATTTTTTTTTATTTAGCCATCTGTTTATATTATGTATTGGCAGCTCTCTTCCCCTTAACATAAACTAAATTATATTTTCTACAAAAATTTATATTCACTTTTTTTTTAATCTAACAGTCATTTATTAGCTACTTGCCTAACTTTATTATACCCGTCTTCATAAGCTAATGGATTACTAATAGATTCTACTTGTACGATTCTGGATGCAAATATGGATTGAGTAAATAAACACTTCGATATTTATTCAACAAGTTTGGGTTTTTCTTTCAGATAGACAGTACGTAGTAGTAAGCCAGTTAATTATCCATTTTACATATTTACAACTTACTCCTGACATTATACACCGGATGAACATTCATTCCTTTTTTTTTTTTTTAAATTACTGTATCTTAATTTCCATTATTTTATTCCCACCTTTTGGTTCATTTGGTATTTTTATAAATAATTATTTTCATGGTTTCATTTCAATAATAGTTTCATCCTTTAAATCTTTAATTTTTCCACTCCCACAAAGATTTTTTTTATCATTACAGAATTTATTATAAAGCGAATCAACTAAAAGTTTACCCTCTCCCCCTAATCAAAGGTTAAAATATAATCCATTTCTGACTGACATTCAGTTTCAATTTTCTGACACAAACTGCAAAAATATAGTAATATCATCTATTTAGTAATAATAACTATTAAACAAATATTTTAGAACTCAATTTTAAAAACTTGAGTGAAAACACTCATTACTACCACTGACTGATAATTCCTAGATTAACTATTCCTTCCTTGAAAAACCTGTAATACGAAAGCATCATTAACACACTGACCGATATGAAAAGCCGTTTTTAATGACAACCGTTTAGGGTTACCCGTCTTCAAGTCATTGTGTCAAATAATATATATTTTTATCCTACATTTAACCAGGAAGAAAACTACCAAGGTGAAAAAGAAAAAATTTGTCAACAGCTTTTAATGGGTCAAACAGCCTTTGGCATTTTCGAATATTCCATTTTTCATCTGTCGGCTTTTAAATCCTTTCTCATTTTTTTTTTTAAATACTACATATAATTATTTTCACACTAGCAAATAAATATATAACATCAGCAAAAAAAAAACAATCGCAAACGAGAATGCCATTTTTTCCAAAATCAGTAGAGCCGTCGGTGACTATTCAAACCTATCTATTAAGCAAAAATATATCGAGATTCATAAGACTGTTAGTCCATTGGCCCGTGTATTTGATACTTAGCGATACAGTCTCCTAACTTCTGCAGCAAATTTTTCGTTCTGAAAGATTTTTAATATTATGTCTAATTATTTATTCTATTCTCAGCTATATTTTCCCAATGAAAGCAATCTTACACAGAGGCAAAACTCACCATACAGCAGCGCCCCCAGAATAATCAATGGATGCAAGAAGGGTTTGTGCATATAATCTTTATCTAGTGCCTACTCATCCAATATCCCAGACTAGTTTCTAGCTTGTGGCTTTCATCAGAGGAAAATTTTGCCTCTGTCTAAACATGTTGTGTAAGCATAAAGAATGGTGAACATGCGATGTTTAATGGTGAAAATCTTTAAAATGTAAATATCTTCTCATGACATGGTCAAATTCCACTGAAGTACCCTTTTGTGGAATTGTTGCCATACATCTGCTTCATATGTCCATTCCAACAAAAATATAATTTTACAATAATAGATTCTATGGAATCACATCCAATATTTCTATAGAACGAACATATTGATTAATTATTAGATCTTGTCCATTGTATTTTTTAAATTTTAAGAAGCATTCTTCAATGAAATTTTCTGATGCCTCTGCAATAAGGTGATAGGGGGCCCAGATTTCATTTCTATATAATAAATTGGGCAAAATTACACCTCTATTTATATTCTATTTAACAAGAGTTTCTCAATCAACAAAGGCATGCACTCCGAAATAAATATGAAGATTTTTAAAACTGAATAAGTTAAAAAAATAATAAATTTTAACTATGGTTAACACTTCCTAATTTGCAAGACATAGACCCAGAAGATAATTTGAAGCAGAAAAAAATGTTTTATTGTGCTTTGATTCTAGACTTATCTAATTAATAAAAGAAAAGAAAAAACATTATTGTGTGGAATAGAATACTGCTATTTGTCTAGCGCAATATTTTTTTCTCTGGACTAAACTGATGATTGCTGGTTTCACATGAAATACATATATTGGTGATTATTTATCTTTTCAACATGTGTATGATCAGGTGGGTCAGCAATATGAGATGGCATGGAGAGTTGAGGGTTGTGAGTTTGAATCCCTTATATTACATTATATATGTGCAGATGTCTGTAAGCCTGTACAGTATATTAATTCTCATAAATTTTTTTTTTAATTGAGTAAAAAAAAACTTAGCTATTGTAAGGCTATAAGAATTAAAAATATGAATATAGATGCTAACATTATTTAGTTACTACAGATGCTAATCTCAAATCAATATTCAATTTAACATTCTTGCATCATGAATTAATTCAAAAGTTGACTTAATTAAGAAAAAAATAAATATCACTTGTTTTACAGCTCAGATCTTTATCTAGCAGAACCTTGCTTTTCTTATACATAGTTTTAAGCAGGATGTTCCAGAACTATTTATTCAATTTTTAAAAAAAACTGAAATGAAAAATACCATTTCATGGCAAAAAGTTAATGATGAAAAAACTGTCCGAGATAACATTATGTACCATGAAATTTTTTTGTGAGGTCCATGTTGGTTCTTTTTATAATTTCAAATTAAATTTAAAAATAATTTTTAAAACATGTTTTCTTCTCATAAACATTAAATAATTGAATATTATAAACTGAATGAAGTAATTGAGCTATTTGTAAACCTCAAACAATTAAAAATATTACATGGAGGCTGCTAGCATAGAATTAATTTATTTGTAATGGTTATATCACTATAATAATATACACTATCTTTTAATCCTTTTGCATTGCATTAGCACTATGACAGTATTAATTATTTTATCTGTTTGTAAGCTTTTAATTTTAAATTTAATATTAAACTGTTATTTATCAGATCAACTGCACTCAGCTATGAATATGAAGTCTAAGAACTTTGAAAGCTCTTAGCCATATAAACTTAGAAACAAAATTAAACTTCTCTAACAAGCATGTTAGCACAGAATTAATAGTATTATCAAAATATAATAAATTTGACTTTATTTGATAGATATTTTTGTTTAAAAACAAAATAAATTCTAAAAAAATCACATTTGATTTGTGCAAATATTGAAAAAATTGCATCATAATCATAATTAAGGGCATGGCTTTTAATAAAGTTTATAATTTTGACAGCATCCTGAAGCACATCATTCAATTCTGTTGCTATTTTTTTTACTGCAAGGGACTCTCAATGGATTAGGCAGTGTGTAAAAGTTACATGATCATTACCAGAAGCTTTAATAAATGATTTAAAACCAATATGTTCACAAGTCATTGCTTTTGCACCAACTGTGTATACTTCAAAGCAATTTTTCCATTCTAAACCTTCAGTTTTAAAAAATTTGTCTACTTTATTATATATATCTTCCCCTCTTATATGTTCTTCCAAAGAATGACAAAATAACAATTCTTCCTCAATGTTTTCTTTATAAATGTATCTGACATATACTAATAATTGAGCTATTTTTGAAATATCAGTTGTTTTGTCCAACGGAATTGTAAATATTGGGCTTTCTTTAAATCTAGTAATAAGTTGCTCAAATTGATCATTGCTAATTTCAGAAATACTATTAGTGACAGTGTCATTTGACCAAGGAATTTTCTGAATTTCATCACCATATTTACTTCCGTGAAGTATTTCTACCATTTTAATAGCAGCAGGTAATATAAGATCTTCTCCAATGGTGTATGGCTTTTTATTTTTACAATCAGATATGAAACTTCATATGATGTGAGTAAATATTTTTCATTAAGTTATAAATTTCTTAAAATATTGTTTTTCTTTATTTGAAGTTTTTAACACTTGTTCAAAATATTCTTTTGGTTTATTGACATATGAAGGATGCTTGGATTGCCTTTTTAATTTTGATGGTTTCATACTCTCCATAGACAAAATATTATTGCAAATTAAACAAAAAGGTTGTTCATTACCATCACAGTTGTTGAAAGTAAAGCCAATAAAGCCAAATTGGAGAAATGTCTCATCATATTTTCTTTTTCGCATCTTAGATGCCTCTTTCTGATCACAAGATTCTGCTTGAAGAGACTTTGTAGCATTGCAATCTGCATCTTTACTTTTGGTACTCAAATTCACCATTTATCCATGGGTAAAAAAGTATTTTATTCTAAAATATAAATAAAAGAACTACTTATTAGTTAGAAAAGACACCAAGTGGCAGCCATGTTTTTTGTTTAATTATAAGAAGCATATTTACTCCCGTATGTTCTATTTTTTAATATCCCCATATGTTATATTTTTTAATATTTAAAAAATATCACAAATCAATTATAAATTACCTATTAAGTTTAAAAAATAGGGATCTGTTTTTACTTGTAATAATAAATAAATGACAATAAGTTTCAAATAAAAAATAAATTTTTATAATAATAGGATAAATTTTGAATAAAAAAATTGAGAAAAAAAAGTATACAGGCATTTTTATATATATATATAAAAAAAAACACCTTTCATAATATTTATTCAAATAAATACTAACCTTAGTCAAGTAAAACAGTAAAATACAATATTGTATTGTTCTTGTGATGTGGACACTTGTTGAAATGAAACTGAAACAAATAACTTGACTGGAAATGCATTATATAATCACAGTGAGGCCAACCTTATTTTCGCCACTTCAGCATATATTTTGATTCTGCAATAACTTATATGCTGAAATTGCAATGTGTAACCACTATTATGATGCACTTAGTGTTATTTTTCAATATGTAAATATAATTTACAGCTCAACTTGGTCATCATTACAATTTTATAATTGCGCTGTACAGAAAATGTAATATATTAAAGATAATGAAGGGATTGTGACTAATACTTCTTTAAATTCATGCATCTGAATTAAATTTTCACAACCCCAACTTTTCACTTCATGATCCCAAATGGGATTGCAACCCGCTGCTTTAGATCATAGTTTTAACATTATCCTAAGTGGTAATGAGCAATGTTTTTTTTAAAAAAGTAGATTTTAATTAAATTTTATTGATGTTAAAGTTGAAAAAAAAACCTGAACAGGCCAGCATCTTATGGACTATGGCCAAGATCAAGATTTCTCCTTTGTTCTTTGACAGAAAGAAATGCTCAGAGAGCATTTATATCCTTCTGATCTGGTTTTCACATAAAGGTTTTGAAGTATAATGAAATATTATTTTTGGTTTATTTATAAAATATTTTTGATTATTTTTACATGCTAATTGGTTGATTATTTTCAATTTATTGATTTATTTTATTTTTAGAAATAGAAGTTGTAAGTTGGAGTAGATTGAAGCCTGTCCATTAAAGTGTGAATATTTGACATCTAAATATAAACTGAGCACTGATTATATATATATGTGTGTGGGAGATGATAATCTGGACCAATTGATGAGTGATGGTTCAGCATGAAATGCATATATTGGTGATTATTTATCTTTTCTACATGTGTGTGATCAATGGCATGAAATAGTGTGAATAGTTGAAGGGTGCTTAAAAGTCTGTGTTCAAATCCCCTATATTTTTACAATTAAGGCCCAGGTATATGAAGAATGCCTATATTTCAAATCTTTAAACATTAAGCCTGCATTCTACCCATCCCTTTTCTATGTACTTAAATGGATAAGGTCCTATACATGAGGAGTTTGAGTGACATGAGGTCAACATAGGCATGGCAATTATGCATCAGCACGGGGCTTAGGCTTTCCATCATCAGATTTTCAATGGTATGGATGGCTGGAGGGTTGGAGGTTGGAGTAGATTGAAGCCTGTCCATTAAAGTGTGAAGATTTGCTATCTTAATATAAACTGAGCACTATTTATATGTGTGTGGTAGATGATAATCTGGACCAACTTATGAGTGCTGGTTCAGCATGAAATATGTATAGTGGTGATTATTTATCTTTTCTGCATGTGTGTGGTCATGTATATCAGTGGTATAAGATAGTGTGGATAATTGAAGGATGCTTGAAAGTCTATATTCAAATCCCCTATATTTTTACAATTAAGCTCCAGGCATATGAAGAATGTCTGTATTTCAAATCTTAAATAGAAATTGATAAACTTGATCATAATATAAAGGGAAAAACCCATAGTGTCTATTATGATGTTATTATCTGTCAGAAATAACTTAGTGTTAAAATATTGTGATTTTTTGAAAAAAATATCAGATTTTAAAACAGAATTTGATAGTAGTCATAAATTTACCTACATTCATTCTCATTAAAAAAAATAATAATAATATAAAAGAATTTAAGTTTTCAGAAAAAGTGTTAACATAAGAATCTATATAACATTTATGGTACATTGTTATATTTACAGGTCAGTTTTTAAATATTTAAAATGCCCAAATATGATTTTTTATTATTATCATTCATTTATAAAATTACATTTAAAAGACAAGTTCAATTTATTGAGTTTTAGTATAAAATAAACATTTTATATAAACAGACAGGTTGAGCATTTCCAAACACTTTCACAACATGAAACAAGAAAGTTTAAATCCAAAATTTTTAGATCTAAGACTTTTTTGGATTACTGAATTTTTTGGAGATTTTCAAAAGAAATCATCACCCACTCCCTACTGTAAATTGAAACTCCACTAAATACATAAATAAACATTAATTTTACTTCCTTTAGTTTTATTTATTTATAAATAATTTTTGGATATTGTTTAAATAATAATTTTAAATCTTAAAATGCAAAACATTTTTTGTGGCAGTACGAATGACAATAAATGACACAGCAACATTTACTGATTGATTCTCTTTGATTTTTAAATTCCTTGTTTAAAATGCAGGTCAGCTTTCTGTTTTGCAATTTAATGTAATCTGATGTCTAAGTTATTAAAAGTATGTGTAGATTGAGATGTTAGCTGATTAAACTAAGTCCCAAAACTATCTAAGAGAGCTTAATGTTTTGATTACATTCTATATTTTATCTGTACTTAAAAATTTATATGATATGAACTAGTCTTTCAGTAAATATTGCAAAAAACAGTATGCATTACATATGCATATGATATGTCAACTAATAATTAATTAATTATTTTTTAATTGCCTTTCAAAAACAGTAATTCTTATAGAGTTGTTTTTTTTTTTTTATGAATTTAAGTTATGTTTTAACAAACAAAAAAATATTTTTGTTAAAAAAAAAAAAAATGTGGAAAATTAAAGTATGGTTATTTTAAAATAAATTGATATGTACTTCTAGAATAAGTATAATTTTAATAATTATATTTTTTTAATAATAATTTGTTACACTGAATTAAATTGTCTTGATAAATTATTTCAAATTTATTCCCAAAAGTAAAATTATTTTTTATTACAAAAATAAAATTGGTTAACAGCAATCTATGGAAGAAAATGGCCATGTTTGTACACATAAATATATACGTATGTACATGCATGTATAAATTACTAAATGCAATTAATAAATTATATCACAGTTATTATTAAATAAATAGTTGAAAAAAAAATCATTATTTATTTTGTAAAACAAAAATATTCTTCATAAACATATATTATTATAGCTGACTCTCTGATTGAAAATGAAATAACAAAAACAATCTGAATTTTATAAAAAATACTGCTAGAGATATAATTGATAAGTATTATTATATATCATTTTAATTAGAATTTTACATAGATCAATTTAAATCTATTAACAAAATTACTATTGTAAAACTTATATATCAAAATTCACAATTTATGAATAATTTTGAAATGAATAAAATTAAAAATGTTTAAGTTACTTATTTTATGATTGATTATATTTTCAAGCTTTATTGTTTTTATCATATGTAACTTTATGGTACATGTAGTATTTACCTTTAGTATCATATAAACTAAAGTTATTGTAAAAACTGCATCTTCTCGCTATGGCATACATTATAAACAAAAATGTTAAATTTTAAACATATTGTTGATATTAAATAGTCAATAAAAATTAAAGACATATATCACGACTTAATATTTTTAAGCTAGTAAATAAAAAACAATGAGTTATGCCAGTTGCTCTACCAAGCTTTATTGATAAATGCCAGCAAGAGAAAGCATTTCAAAATCTCTATCTAGAAACCATACCCTAACCTGACCAATGGTTTCATGCTTTGGCACTCCTCAGTGAGGTGCTAGGATAGTTTCTCTTGTTGGAATTTATCAATAAAACTTATTAGAGCAATTGGCACAGTTCATTCTTTTTTATTGTTAATAATGTTTATGCCATATGTCTATTTAAAAATTTAAATATCATATGAAAAGGATATTCAACATAAAAGGGCATGAAAAATTGTATTACTATTATAAAATATAAACATTAATTGGTATTTATTTTATATAGATCCAATTCAAAAATATATTATATATATGATAGATAATGGAAATGACATCATTTTCCAATGTGCACATGGAAGAAAAATCATTTTCATTTTCTTACATATATTTTCAAAATGATATATATATTAATATCATGCATACACATTGTAGTCTTCATAGTTAGCTACAAGTTAAAAAAAATGATTATCATGGGGGTTAAGCTGAAGTAGAGATGGATACATTAGAATCCCATGGTAGTGGTGGAATTTGTAAAAAAAAAAAAAAAAAAAGCTATATTTTAGATATTTTTTCTCTGAAAAAAATAAATAAATAAATAATATTCTATGAAAATGAAACAGACTGAACTTATTTATTTATCATAAAAGAAACAAATCAAAATTCTTAAAATTAAAAAGTAAACAAAAAGTTATCAATTTATTAAAATTAATATTAAACAAGTTTGTTTCAAAATAAAGTTAAATTTGTAAAAAAAAAAAAAAGAAAATAAATTTTCTCTCCATTTTCTTTTTACTTTTTTCTTTTTAAATTAAAATAGATGTTAATTTTTGGAGATAGACAGCTTCAGTTGTTGGACGTTTTTAAAAGTGGTGATGATTAGCTATAAATTAGCTTAAATTATTTAACTATTTTACAAAAGTTAGTATGGCTGCTGCTCATTTTTTTTAAATTAAAATCTCTTTATTTTCATTTTAAAATTTCAGGAAATATCAAATGAACTGCCAATACTATCATTCTCTGTGGTTCGATTTCCTCTTTCATCTTATATATGGCATGTTAAAATCAGACAAAAATTACAATTTTTATTAATTTTTTTTAGTAATATAAGTCGACTTAATTTTTTTTTCCTGCTCAATTTATTAAATTGCATGGAGAAAATAAGGGCATAAATATTTTAATGGCAAAATATAATTAAAAAATGAATTCTACATGCATTTTTCAAAGATTTTGCAATTTCAAAGTATTCATCCTGAAAATAAATGTAATGCAATATATTATATATAAGTATTCAATTTTAAATTTTTTTTAGTATTTAATAAATAAATAATTTATTAATGTGTTTGTCTGGTATTAGCGTGTCTGTATAGTATATAAATTATATTTGTATTCAAATATAATGAAAATAGTGATTTTGATTGCAGCTATAAAATTAGGCAATTATGTATAATGTAATTTTGGGGCTTTGATCCAAGTTTGAGGCAACTTTATTTTATAGACATAATGACTCTCAAGGGGTTTAATAATTTATTAGCATGTTTGTATTAGCATATTGGTTTGTATAACAAGTAATGATTCTAACTGCATTTATAAAATTAGACTATTATAGAGCAGTGCAATGTAAATATTAAGACTGATTATCATATGCACAGAAAGGATGCAATTGATATAGTATCATATGATAGTATAAACTCTTAAAACTAATGAAGGATGTGTGATGATAGCCACAATGGTTATGTATACCACATGGAATTGTATGCAGGTAAAGAATCAAATTCAGATTCTTGCCCATGCCTTGGACCACACATCTTGCATCATATTATTTTCAAGTCTAAGAGCTAGCAAATGAGCTATATGCAAATAAATTATATTTCTGTGAGACAATAAATATAACAAGATAGCATCACTGGTGTGCATAAAAGATATAAAATAAGGAAAGGAGACTCATTTTATCATTGATAAAGATAGTGGCTTTTAATTTCTAGTTTTGGATGGACAAGAAGCCAATTGCAATGATTACAAATGCATATCCACCTTCTGGAAATGATTTATTTTGTATCTTTTTATTAGAAAGAATCTTTTTTTAGATATCTTGAGATTTTTTAACTTCTGAGATACAAGAAAATATGACTAATTCTTATGATTTTTTTTTTTTAGTAAGTACTGAAGCTATGGATTATCTCAGGTAAGAAATACAATGTATGGTTTGAATGAGAATTTTGTGAGGAATACAAAGAAATTATCAATTAAGATGTAATTTTAAACTTACTTAATGGTAAATTAGAAATTATGAACAAACAATAATATAATAATTTTTTCAGATATTGACATTTATTTTTTTCCTTACTTTTTTAATAGTAATCATTTCTTTTCTTAACTGTATTTTTTTTTTCTTAGTTTTTCTATTTCCTATCAATATATAACATTTTGCTCTAACATTATTAGAAAGTGAAGTTAATTTTGAAAATTTATCTCAAATCAACTTTTTAAAAATTCAATATGGCATTAAACACTGCAAAACACTTAAATCAGAACATGTTGCTAGCAGAATGAATCAGAGGTTTGAAACTGATTGCTATACTATAAAGAGATGATTTGTCATCAAACATGCAATTGGTCATACCTTAAAATAGAAAAGTTTAAAACAAATTAAGTTATATTTGCTAGTGAGAGAAGAATACTTCAGCATTAGGCCAAGTACTATAATCATTTGTACTTCATCAGAAGTATGGCTCAACTTCCTCCAAATAATCATCTCTGTTCTAGTATATGGCTCCATATATGAAGAAAGTTATAAAATCCAGCCCTAGTCTGTATAGAAAGATAATCTCCATCATTGTAAAAAAAATTGTTTTTCTTGTCCAGAGATGAAGATGACAGTTGCTGGTGCCCTTCAAAATTCAACCAACTGATAAAGTTAGCCCGTAAATAGATTGTGGTAATAAAGAAACATATGAGGCTGGCCATCCTAACTTGGAAAATGACAAATAATAGTTTCCAGCCTAAGTATAAAATAAATAAACTTAAACATGAGAGAAAAAAAATAACTGATAATCATACCTAAGGAATAAGGGTATTTAATAACCAGCCTGAATAAAAAGTGATAGTGTAAAATGGAGCAACTAAATGATAAACTCTGAAAAACCAAATTGTATTTGAACTGGCAAAAAAAAAAAAAACCTTAAAAAAATTGAATATTATTGAAACAGGTGTAAGCTTTCATCAACACAGAAATTTGGTAAAACTGTTTGATATATATATATGTGGGTGTGAGCGTGTTGTGACAAATCTTAATGCTTAAAATTAGGAAATGACTTTTTTTTTTTAAATATGGATTATTGGGTTTAATGATAATTTATTTTAATTTAGAAGGTTTGAACTCAGACTTTCACACGACCCTCAACTATCCACACTATCTCATACCACTGACACACTTGATCACACACATGTCAAAAAGATAAATAATCACCAATATACGTTATTTCATGCTGAAACCAGCACTTGTCAGTTGGTCCACATTATCATCTCCACACATATATACAATCAATGCTCAGCTTATATTAAGATAGCCAATCTTCATACTTTAATGGACAGTTTCAATCCCCTCCACAACTCTTCAGCCATCCATTTCATTGAAAATCTGATGATGGAGCACTCAAAACCCACATTGGTGCCAACCTTCTCATCCTACCAATGTTGACCATAAGTCACTCTGACCCCTCATGTACAAAACATAATCCATTTACATACATACACAAGAGATGGGCAGATCTTACAGCACTATATTTTAATATATGATTTTTTTTTCCTACAGTACAGGCTTTCCATCATCAGATTTTCAATGAAATTGACAGCTAAAGAGTTGTGGGGTGGAATGGATTAAAGCCTATCCATTAAAATATGAAGATTAGCTATCTTAATATAAGCTGAGCATTGATTGTATATATGTCTGATGATAATCTGGGCCAATTGACGAGTGCTGGTTTAGCACAAAATACAGATATTGGTGATTATTTATCTTTTCAACATGTGTATGATCAAGTGTGTCAGCAGTATGAGATAGCATGGATAGTTGAGGGTCATGTGAAAGCCTGAGTTCAAACTATATGCCTGTACTGTAGAAAAAAATGCATATATTTAATTTATAGTAAAATTGCTTACATGTCTATGTATTTATGTTAAGTGCAATATTAAATATATTGTATTTCATTTGATTATTAATTATTTTTTCCAATATGTTTATAATCAAACATGGGGTGGGGGGAGGAGAAAGAATATTTTTCTTAAACTTTTTTGAAAAACATACCATTGTTAAACACACTGCTAACGTTGCTGGATTAATTTACGTGTGCTATGTAGACGATGTATTTATTGCAGTGCCAAAAAATGTAATTGTCAATATTCAAAATGAATTACAACTACAATCTAAATTGATCATAAACACCACTTGGGAGAACGAAGGGCAGAAGCTTAAATATTTGGATTTGCTGGTCCATAGAGAAAACAGAGATCTGCATTATAGTATGATAGTTAAGCCCCTTGAGATCCGAGGCTTTACTCACCAGAAATCCATGTCACCTACTGCACATAAATTCGCAGGGCTCAATGCGTTTTTATTTAGAAATCAAAATTTATGTAAATTTGAAGCCGATAGAAAGACCAACATCGCAATTTATATAAATGATTTGCTTAGCGTAAGTTTCAGCTACAGATCAATTGCAAAGAAAATTAAGCAATTTCACAGTAAACTAATAGCTAACCACAAAAATAAGGATAAGCCTCAAATTACACTCCCTTATATTCCCAAAGTATCACAACAGATAATAAAGACTCTAACTGGGGAATTTAAGGTTGGTTTTCGTACTCCCCTAATTCTAACAGACTCATTAATAATTCAAAGGATAGAACAGACCCATCTCAAACACCCCAGGTGATCTACAGCATGTCATGTCCACAGGCCGGATGCAAAGCCATATACTATGGGGAAACTAAGGCCACTGTTCACAACAGAGCAGCTCAACACTTGTATACCTATAGAAGAGCAAAAAAGAACAGCGATAACTTTTCAATATTTCTGGAACATGAAAAGCAGACTGGCCATGTGTTCGAACCAGGCAACCCCAGGATTGTATGCCCTGAAACCAACGACTGTAAGAGAAAGATCAAAGAGGCGTACTTTATTGTTTGCGACAACAATTCTATCAATAGACACGACACGTGTTTTTCCATTTCAAAAAAATGGTCAAACTGATTTGCATTTACATTTGCATATTTGTTATTTAATAACACTACGTAAAGATTTATTACGTTTGTCAGCCATGAATATGAGGGCAAACCTCAAAAGCGCTTGGCCCATTTAATAGTTTTATGCGAAATTTGTTTTGTTTATTTGGAAGCTTCTTCGTCAGCGAGTAAATCGTTTTTAGGCTAATATAAAGTGATGAAAATAGAATGTAATTAAGATTATTTGTAATTATCTGAGGGGAGAGTATTGACACATTTACATTATAGTTACAACCTGGAATAAAGGTTGTTAAATTTGAAACTTTAGCCTATGTTTTAATCCCCATTCTTGCATTTCCTTAATGCAATAAGGTATTATAAATTCCATTAATAATACTGTGCAATATCGTGATTGAGTTTCTTGGGTCCCAAGCTACTGATCTGTGCCTTACTATATAAAGAATGATTTGATCCTGGATTCTCCACCATTTCTCATCAAAGTAACAAGGTGGTGCTAAAATGGTCATGGTTAATTGTGCCAATTCAATAAATAAATGAAAATGCCTAGAGAGCTCAGTTCTTTTAGACTAAATTCTCTTTTATATGTAATTAGATGGATATACTTATGGTAAAAGCATTTCTATATGAATGAACAACGATGACCAGAAAACATTAATGTTGCTCGGTTAACATTACCAGAAATAGGCTTAGAATCTGGTAAAGCTCTTTGGTATGCTCATCACAATCTTTGGATTTGGTTCAGGTTTAAATCTCACTACAATATATAAGAAATGATTATGATGAGCAATATAATTAATAATGATCAACTGAAACCTTGACTTAAAAATCTGACAATTCATTACTTAATTAGTATAACTTACCACAAAATTTGGAATTCTGTTATGAACAGGTCTTGGAAATTGGGCAATTTTTGTCTTTTCCAAATAATTCCATACTTTAGCTCGAATGCTTGCTTTGTTCTCTAAAAGTTATATATATATATATATTTACTGTGAATGTTTAGGTGGTTACTGGTTGGAAACTAATTATATATATATATATATTAAATGTGTGTGTACGGGAATTCACATATATAAATATATAATCAAAAACATATTACATACAGATGCCCAATGGCAAGTTTAGTGACTAAATTGTTAAATAATACATAATCATTTATTGCTTCCAGTCTTATTTCTTAATAAACATGTACTACTTACATAAACCTAACTTTTATAAAACCAGATTTAGATAAATATTTTCTGGAATATATAAAGTGCAAAAAGATTTTTTTAAAGTTGTGTAAGTTAATATAACTTTCAGTTTTAATTTATCATAATGACTGTTGCTATTATTATTATCTCTTGACATCCATTTGATTTCCATGGTAGTTTCATCTTACGAATTTTTTTTCTTTGACTCATTTTTGATTATTTCATTCCTTATGTCTGTAGTTTAATTAGTTCACTATTAACAACATCTAGGATTTCAAACAAATTCTGGTGTTATTTGTACAAGTAGTATACATACTTTTTGAATGACATCTCAGATGTGGAACAAATATGTAAATCTTTTACTTTCCTTCTAAGTTTACAGATGAGTAATTCATGATTTGTTCTACAATCCTCTTTGATTTTTTTTTTCGTTGTTGTTGTTGTTAAAATTGGAATCTTCCATTTCTGGATCAAGAAAGTAATTCACTTAATTCTTGTGGCCTCTATCTGTGACTTTTATATCAATGCATATAATCTGTATTTCGGTTGATTAAAAATTTATTGGCAATAAAAAATCACCATTGATATCTCAATATCTTATTAACCAATTATGCTTGTAAATCCATAAGGACTAACAACACTTCCTTTCTTTGTATTTCTGACTTCAACATTCTAGTCCACAGCTATAAAACCATTTTTCTGCAAGTTTTTCAATTTCTATACAGAATTTATATTTCTTCACCATTAGAAATTGAAAAAAGAACTTATATTTTAGTAATGTTGAATGAGAGTACAATCAAAATGATGTTGTATCAATCAATCACCAAATTAAATCCAATAACAATCCTTGCAATATCTTTCCTGACTTTAAAGAGTCATGTGTCTTCATTATCTGACCTGACTAACTGTTAATGTTCTTTTCATATAAAATCCCATAATCTAGTCAACCTTATTTCATTAGCTCCTAAGATGTCAATGCATGAATATTTACATTGAGTTCATTATCCATGATTCTTAAAACTTTTTCACCAATACCATGGTTCAAAGGCATCTATATTTCTCCTAATTTATTTCCCCATTATTCAACATTCATTTGCATATGAACATAAAAGAATAGTAGTCCACAAGAAGAATGCTGCAAACACACAATTTCTTTAAAATGAATAATACAAAAGTTTCTCACACTCTTTGTTCAAGTTATAAATCTCTTGCTTTTTATCTTTTACTTTTGTTATTCATTGCAATTAGCAATAATAGAAATAAAGACAAAATCATTAGTAGAATTTTGTCAAATATTTATATACTATCACTTAATACACTTTCTGTAATCATTTTTGATATTTTTTAAGTTTCGACTAGCCAGCATGTAAGAGCTATATTATTCAAACATTTATGATCAAACAATTAATACATTTTAATACATATATAGATATAATTAAATATAAAACATTAATACTTTACATATTTACATACTAGAGTTTACAAATTACATTTATTTTTCAATCAAACTAATACATACATATTTCTTTGTAGATTTTTTAAAACCAATTAATCTCTTCTTTATTTGTGTAAAATATTAAATAGATGTTATATTTAATTATATGTATATATGCAATAAAATATACTAAATTAAAAGATCACAAATCTTTGAATATTGTAGTTCTGATGAAGACTGTTAGGCAGTCGAAAATGTTAGAAAATATTGTCAAGAAATAAAAATTTACTGCATTTCAAAAAAATGATTATTGAAAATATATTATATGGTATTATATAGATATATACAATAAATGCAGAATGAATTAAGGAGTAAAATTATATATGCCAAATATTTCACAGAATAAGAATAACCAATATATAATTAAATTACGATGATAACTTCATGGGAAGAAAAACAAATGACTGACTACTAAGATGAAAAGAAAAGCAGCTGAACTCAGGCACTTTAAAAATATTGATAGTTGCATCAGCAGTTCATAATGGACTCTTTAAAAAGCTTCATGAATTTCTATTAATAAGCACACTGTTCTAACCCTGTTATACAGACTATACTGATTTATTAAAACAAAAATATATCACATTCATTCACTGTATTCTTTATAAGTATTGATTGTTGCTGTGCTTATAATTACAATAATTTATAAATAAATAGTATAAAATATCATTATATATCAGCAATTAACATATATATTTAATATGTAAAAGAATTTTTTTTGGCAAATAATTGATGCATTCCTTAAACATAATACAATCTGTTTTAACCCTTAATATGCCATTACATATAAAGTAATGCATTCAGAATTGTTTGTTCCATAAATGGTCTTATATTCTTAGAGTTATATATTTGATAAGCCATAAAATTATTGAAATATTGAACCTATATATATTGCATATAGTTAAGATATTTGTACCTACCTATAACACAATTTAATATATACATATGCACATTTAGACATCAACAAAAATAATTAATAAAAAAATAGAGTAATGCAATTAGAAAAAAAAAACAGTATTAAATTGAAAGAAAAATAGGGTATTACATGGTTAAGTATACTGGACAAAAAAATGGAGATGATTAATAATGGCGCTCACAAATATGACTATAAAATGAGTTTCTAATTTTTCATTAATACTTTTCCAATTGTGGATAATTAAAATCATGAATAGCGAGTCTGTGGATACAAGAAGATTTCTGATTATGAACACATTATAATTATTGGTGACTTAGCTCCCCCTTTATTTAATTTAGGATAACAATAAATGAATTTATTTAAAAATTTGAAAGTTTATAAAAATACTCAAATTGGAACTTAAAATTGATTAACCTTCATTCCATACAGAATCATCAAAATTTTTTATGTGTCTTTACTTCATTATGTAGCTAAGAATAGTTGGATACTTATTAAGATCAATATTGGATACCTATTTAAGAGTGATATTGGATCATTATTGAGTTAGCTATGTAATGGTTATCTGGATAAATCCTGAGTTTATGTGAACATTTTCTACTACCTGAAACATTTCTACCTTCATTCAATCACCTTTCAGTCAAGTGTGATCTGCTTTAAACAACTTAAGAAAGTATAGATTTATACAATTTGCTAATCATATTAACATAAGTAATTATTATGGAATATCATTATTAGCCAATACATCAAAGATATTTTCAAGAATTTTGTTGAATAGGTTGCTTCCAACTAAAAACGAATGATTACCAGAGACACATTATGTTTTTAGAAAATAAAAAATGACTATATAAAGGTTTTTGTTGCCAGACAAATGCAAGAAAATATATCAAGAACAAAAAAATGATTTGTATATAGCTTTGAATGATTTTATCAAAGCATTTGATTCACTTAATATGACAGATCTATGGCATTAATTTGAAATTAGTCAATTGTCCACTAAAATGTATAATATTCACTTCTATCTGATGGAATGAGAGGAAGCGTTATTACTATAGATGAAATGAAAATTGGTGTCAAACAAGAATATACACTTGATCTGACATTGTTTCCAATTTTTATGACAGTCATCTTTGAAATTGTTTATTGACAGCATAATGAAACAGGGATCAGATATATTTTTGGTGCTGAAATTTTTATTATGAATCAATTAAAAGTGAAAACAAAAACTGCGTGTTTTTGGATTCTGAATTTATAGCATGCTGATGATTGTGTTATTTTTTCTATTTCAAAAGAAGATTTATAGATTGTACTTAATGTTTTGAATACAGCATATAAAGACTTGGGTTTAATAATTAATGTTGAAAAAACTTGACAATTGTTAGTTGGATGGTTATTAATTTGAGAATGTAAAACCCAATTGATAGTTTCATAAACAGAAAGATGGACTTAGACAGTGAGATATAGCAAATTCTAATGTGCTACTGCTACTATAGTGCAACTAAGTTAGCTGTTTATAAAACTGTTATTTTATATACTTTATTATATGGAAGTGAAACTTGAACACCCTATTGGCACAATATAAAGGCATTAGAAAAGTTTAATTTAAGGATGACTTATAAAAAAAATTTTAAAAAAACAATGGCAGAATCATAAAACCAATCAATATATTCTTCAGCTTGCTGAACATGATATTTATCGGTTTCACTATTGTAAAATCATACCTTCATTGGATTGGACATGTAAAACAAATAAACCATGATAAAACTTCCTAAAAAAAGTAAACTTGAGATTGGTTTTGGTGAGAATAGTAGATCCTATCTCTATTAAAAGAATTATCTCAATGAAATTCTAAAAAAGTGCATGGTTCTTTTCAGTGGAAGGATATGATAGAGAATAGAATATACATTGGAGATGCACAATTAGATATGGTATTAGTTTATTTCAAAAAGAAAAGGTTTCTGCTGAAGAAATTAAAAGACAGTATCAAATAAATATAAAAACTGACTAGCATGTTCTATAAGTGGACATATATGTAGTTCACAGATTGGTTTATATTATCATCACAAAACTCATTTCTAGAGCTTTTTTTCTCTTGGAGTTAAAGGAATCTCCTCCTCCTTCTCTTTCTCCTCCTCGTTGTTGTGTTGTTGTTATTATTATTATTATGATTATGATTATTAACATAAGCTTATCATATTTTCTGGAAACATTATTTATAGTATATAGAAAACAAGTGAACATTGACATAAAGATAAATATTATCAATGGCACCTATGTCAATTGCAGTGGGTAATAGGATAAACTATTTTATGTAAACTCTAAACTTCACTCACAAACTATATTTGATTTCAAGCCTTCCTGTTGCTGCAGCCACTGTGATCATTCCAAATCCAAAAAAAGATAAAAATAAAATCAATCATAATACATTAAAGATGAGTTTTGTGATGAATACATAAACCAATATATAAACCGCCAATACATTCACATGTAGAACAGAGTGATACATCATTCCGTTTATCTGAAATTTTGAGTGCTATCTTGTATTTTTTTCTACAAGAAACTTTTCTAAAAATATCTTATCCAATTGATTACATTCTATTCTCAACCATATTTTTGCCTGACATATCTTTTTAATGAAAGCAATTCATATTGTACTTTTAGAATATCTGTGATATAATCTTCATAATGTAAATGAGGTTTGGTTCCCCTATGAATACCATGCTAACAACTATGATGCAAATTAATTTAAAAATAAATTATCAACAAAAATAATTAGCAAAAATAAGCTAAATTATTTACGAAAAAAACAGAACAATAATAAATCAAAAAGAAAAGGAGAACATCCACCATTTATGTGCATAATAAGTGTAAAAAATGAGAAAATGGCTAGAGATGAGTTGAGCCTGACATCATTATAAGCAGGACGCACACAAAAAAAAAATATGAATTTCTAATTTTTTTAAATTTTTATTTAATATTTTTTTCGAACTTCTGGATAGCGAATAATTTAATATATGAAGACTACTATATAAAAATATTTCACTAATCTGTTATATATGTATGTTCTCATAAATGAGATTAAAATTCTTTCAAAAAAAATGAATGCTTATATATATATGATCTAAATGGGAAGTTCTTCCCCCATCATCCTATATTTTCTCTACTTCCTTAAGAGAACTGCTTGTTTATATTAGTATAGTGCACGTATAATTATCTTATTTATTTTTTTTATCCACATAATCTTCATCCTCAGTAAATTAATATAAGCTTTGTTTGTTTGCAAAATTGCTTTAAGACAAATCAAAATAGAGGATCGGTAATAATTAGCATTACTTGGTTGTGCAAATTTAATCGATCCTGTTTGACATTAAAACACAGCTTCATATTTTTAAACATTGACCTGATTATGTTGACATACATTAGATTACACATTAAGATGTTATTATTTAAAAAAAAAAAAATTACTTAAGTCATCATTTCATACTTAATACCTAAAGCTCTAAATAATTTGAGTTTATTTTTTTGCGCTGTTTTATACATTATCAATATATTATAAAATAAAACTTAAAAATATATTTCAATACTTTATTATTACTCGTTTTAAATTAAGTAATAATGTTATCTTTCTTCCTGCCTTCTTTTCAGATTGACTGGCTATATAGACAAGTAGTCTTGTGTTTAAAAATCTTAAGATTGTTTGGAGCATTCAATAAGTTACCCATTAGTAAAGCTAGAATGCAGTTTAAAACAGTGTTCCTACTAGCAAAAAACAACTCAGGGGAATCCTGCGACAAAAATACTTAATGAACACTGATTTCATTCAATGTTTACATCATGGTATCTAGACTACCAAGATATCATTACTACCTAATTATACATAATTTTTATGTAATGTTTATATAGAAAAGTTTCTTGCCTGTTTGTAAGATGGTATGCAGTGCCACGCCATTCATTTAATACTGGTTATATACATATTCAAAATGCATCTCTCATCTCAACTTTACTATATTGGAATCATCCACCAGCATAGAAAATTAGACTACCTTCTTTCAATATCTATGCATTTCATGGAATATCTTCATTCTTCAAGTAAGCTAGAGATATCAATAGCTGAATCTTCATGCCTATGTTGGCATCTCAATAATTTTCATTACATCATTGTCATGGAAGATAAAGACAATCATCACATTGTAGATATGTAACTTTTATCAGTAATCCCTCATCTCAACTCCATTATATGCAACTATCCACGTGGTGGGTTTATAAATGATAGAGTAAATATGATAGAGTAAATAGAAATAGATTATGGATAAGTTTAGCAAATTTGGGAATGGATGAAGCTTTAATAGATATTATTAAGAAATTATATGAAAATAATTATTATATATATCAATTAGAGAATATAGAATCAATTAAAGTTAAAAATGGTGTGGGACTAAGGCAAGGATGCCCTATGTCACCTATTTTGTTTGTGTTGTATTTGAGTGAAATGGAAAGAGCAATAGAAAGATTAGGAAGAGGGATAGAGATACCGTTAATAGGTAGTAAGGGAGTATATATTTTGTCAGGTCTTTTTTTTGCAGATGATATATTTTTGTGTGCAGAAAAAAGAGAAGATATGGAAGTTATGTTGAGGACATGTGCAAGGGTGGGTAAAGAGATGGGGATTAAATTTAGTGAAGAAAAATCAAATATAATGATGGTTAATACTGGGGAAAGAGAAGATGTAGAATTTTTATTGGGAGATATTAAGTTAAGTGTGGCGAATAGATATAGTTATTTGGGAATTATTTTAAGTAATCAGAAAAATTATTTGGATGAATGGGAGAAAAAATTGATAAATGAAGCAAAGAAAAGAAAGGGATTGATAAAGAAATTAACAGTATTTTCATATAATAAATATGATGTAGCTAGAATTATATGGAAAGGAGTTGCAGTAGCAGGGTTAACATATGGTAATGATGCATTATATGTTAGTAAAAAGATATTAGATTATTTAGAAAAAACTCAAAGGGAAGTAGGAAGACATGCATTGGATGCAGAAGTATGGACAGCAAGGGAGGCAATTCAAGGAGAAATGGGATGGTCAAGTTTTCATATGAGAGATGCAAAAAGTAAAATGAAAATGTTTGGTAGATTGCAGTTTATGGATAATAAAAGAATAGCTAAAATAGTATTTAATTGGGTTATGAGTAAAGGGCAGGTAACAAGATGGGTGAGAAAGGTAATGCACTATGCAAAAGATTTGGATAAAGAATTTATATCAGTATATTTGTACAAAAGATGGGATGATTGTGTTAAGAGGATTATTGAATGTTATAGTAGTAAGGAATGGGATAAAAGAATAAATTTATTAATAAAGACTAGGGAGTTAGAGAGATGGAGAAATAGTATGGAGAGTAAAAAGAGTTTAAATATATATAGAAATAAACAGAATATTAGGTGTGAGTTAATATATGATAATAGTAAGGAAAGTAGTTTATTGTTTAAGGCTCGAACGGGATCTTTAGCTACAAAAGAATATACATGTAAATGGAAAAATATGGGTGATTTATTTTGTAAATTATGTAAGGAAGGAATTGAAAATATTAGGCATTTGTTAATTGAATGTAAATGTTTGAAAACAGAAAGGGTCATATAATGAAGTTGTGGAAAAATAAATATGAAAAGAGTGATTATACAGAAAGTGAATTATTGGTTTTTATGCTAGGTTTGGGAAAAGATAAGGGGGATTTAGATATAAAGGTTATAGAGTTGACAAAAATTATGTTGTGGAAATGGGATAGAGCAGATTATGGGTAAATTTAGAATGGGGAATGTAAAAGAAAGTGGCTAACAGGTTTATCTGGGCTTAATTGCTGAGATATTCTTGACTTCGTTTAAGGAGAAGCCATAATACATCACATCACATTATATGCAACTATCCACGTGGTGGGTTTATAAATGTATATATATATAAATGAAGATTTTCACAGGCTACACATATAAATAATAATAATATTGATTTCTCTAAGACCAGGATACTATTCAGATGTGACACTTTCAACTATTGGAGAATCAGCAAAGCCATCAAGATCCTTAAGAGACCAGATTAAATTAATAAATGTGCTGAAACAAGTGAACTATCTTCTATCTGAAAACTTTTTTAAAACCCATTAATCTGAATAGCTTCTGATTTTTTTTTCTATTACTTCAACCTCAACTTTACAGTTTTTAATGTTTTCTGTACTAGTTTTATAGTGGTGAAACTTTCAATCTCATTTTACATCAATGATTACAGTGCCTCTACAGTCATTTTTCTTATAATATTCATTACCCAGTTGATGCAGTGATAAAGCTAAAATGTTGATATATTAGTACTTTAAATCATACACAGATGAATTCAGATAATAAGTCATTAAAATGTGTACATAAATAAAACAGAGCACTGAAATCATTTCTATTAATCTAAGTATGTAATATGATTTTAATGTTAATGCAATACTTAATTACTGATAAGTGAATTATAAGTGTTAGGGTACAAAAGGCTACAGTTTCAGACAAATCCTCATGGTCTACAACAATATCTTCAATCTTGAGTAATCACAATCTATCTGAATAACAGCTATCTTGAAACTGTGTTACAGTATTTATAATAAGTATATTAGAAATTAATTTAACTTGAACCCAATTAGAAGATGTCCATTGCTATCTTTATAACTTTCAAAGGTCTTCATTAATTAAATTTTGCCTAGTTTTAAATAAACTTACATGTAAATAAGTAGCAAAGGTGTCTAGTTTGCAATTGACTAATGTAAGATGCTGTAACCAAATTAAAAGATTTGCTTAATGCGGGTGATAATCTCAGATACCTTTTTTCATACCATTTTTATGATTTACTTTTAAATGATAAATTATCATTATGATAATCAAATATATTAACCATCAGCCATGACAAACTCACAAATAGGAACTGACTAAGTTTTAAAAATACACTAGGAAGAAGTTTAAACTATATGCTTTTAAATCAATAAAATAAAAGATATTTTAAAAAAACTGTATAAAAAATATTTTGTATAGTCTAAAGCTATCATATGCTTACAAAATAAATTTAAAAAAGCATAACTCTGAACAATTTTTTTATGCAATTTATAAACATTTTCCATGCTTCTTCACTCGAGTATTTTAAAGTCAAGAAGATGCAATCATTGGATTATCTCCAGTTCTGTAACTTATTTAGTGACCCAAGCTATGACGTTGGGGAAATAGAAATAGTTCATCAGAGTTATTTCATTTTAAAATCCAATAAAAAATTAAAATCGTGCACATAATATCCCAGTGACTATCCTATACTTTTATAATGGACAAAGTCATGTAAAGAAGAAGTAACCTCCTCCTTTTTACAATCAACTGTATAAGAACTGATTTAATTAACAATTAATTATTATCATTGTCTACAAATATAAAAGTAAAACAAAGCCTATGATATTTTCTTTGACATATATATAAACTTGTCATTGAATATCTCAGGATATTAGTATCATTATTTAATGTACCCACAACAGACTCTATACACAGATAAACCTAAATAAAACCTTAGTGGCACAGAACAAAATGGGCCACTTGAAGTTCCATAAATCATAAAAAATATTGTTTATAATACACCACTGATGCCAATTCATTATTGACCATTAGCCAGTACTTTAATTTAACATACTATGATAACAGTGATATGATAAATGCTTTTAGTGAACTAAAAACAACACACAAACAACACAAAAAATTAACAAGAGGATTAAAATTAAAACTACTATGCTTTGTTACACCCTTTGCCAGGAGCTTCCCTTGTAAGATAGGATGTGTGTTTGTAATTTAAATTGTTAATCCCAAAAAAATATTACATTATTAAAACTTCCAAAATTAAGACTTATACATGTGTGATAAATTCAGGTTACTTTTATATTTTATTAGAAGAATGTGGAATTGATATTTCTCCCTTGCATACCCCTCCCCCTTAGTTACATCACATACTATTAAAAGTCTTAAGGCTTTATTTTTTAATTTTCAGCTTGAATAAGTGGCTGTTAAATGCATGAGTTCATTGGCTTAATTTTGAACATTACGTTCTCATTATTCAAGTAAAAGCCACAAACTGATCTGGACATATGGACTATTCAGACTTCCAAGAAATGACTCTAGAATAAGATGAAGACAATTGCTCTTGGAAAAATATAGTAATTTAGAACTTTCATATATATATATTTTTCCCATATATAATGAAATTATATTGCAATATACACAATTGCTTAGACTCATTCCATCTTTAAATTATCTATAAATTTCAAAAAACCTGCATTCAGAAGCATGAACATATAATGCTTAAACAATACCCATTGAAACAATTGTCTGCATGATTTAGTATAATGTTCTTGCATAAGGACAGAATGGTCGACACTGAACCTGAAGGTCCATGAATCATGGTTTGAGTTCTGTCATTTCTGGTGCTCAAACTTCTTATGGATTCCTGAACAATAAAACCATTTGATTATTTTACTCTGCATGGTTTATGCAATTGTCAAGTGATGGACTCTGGAAATCAAGATCCATGGATTTGTACTTCAGATGCCCAAACTCCTTTTTTCAATTCTCTAGCAATAAACCTTTCAATAGTTATTGTTATTTAGTACAGTAGTAGAGTGGCTGATTTAGAAGCTAAATATCTCTGAATTAAAGATCAACTAAGCCATTTCTGGTGCTCAAAAATCAAATGATCTCCAGACACTCTGCATAGTTTGGTGCAGTGATAGATATAACATAATCTGGAGCTTAAGAACCTCAGACCATGCCCAGTTGATACATGAAATGCTCAAACTTCTTATAAACCCCCAAATTATGAAGAGATTTTAATTTTTTTTTATCTCCAGGGACATGATTGGTGAATACTTTATTATGAAAATAATTCCATGAGATGTTCCTCTAAGTACACTTTAAAAAGAATTACCAAATTTTTACTTGAAATAAAAATATTAAAGAATTTTTCTATAAGTGATTTCAGAAACAACTAAATCAAAATGAATAATATTTATGTAGTATAATTCTCATTTATACCACTCTCACTCAAGGTGAGGATTGATTTCCATTCCTTTTAACACCTTGTAAATGGATGTAATCATAAACATATTACCAAAGATATGTGAAAAAAATCTACAATCTCCAAGAAACACATTTTGTGTAAACCAAAAATCAGCAGTTGGCCACGATCACAATTTTTATATACATCTTTATCATTGTTCAGTATATATATATAACTACTAAAGATAATGGTAATTAACTATTATGTACAGTTTTTTGATCTGCAGAAGTACTTTTGGTTAATTTCTTAACCCTTGTCAACTGCCGTTAAATTCAAAAAACAAAATGGAAGCAAACGTCATCAACTCAAATTCCATGAATCCCAAATTTTAATGTTAGAATCTTGTCTATTAATTATATTCATTTTATTTCTATTTATTAAAAATTCTTCTTTAATTTTTTTTTATTATGATTTCTCTCTTCATGTAGAATCTTAACACTTTCAATATCAAACTTAAATTTATATTTACATGTTCTTTCATAGTCCAAGAAAACAACAATTCAAGCTCCTTTAATCTTTTTTCAATACTGCACCTCATATACCTATATATGAAATCATACATCCACAAAAAAAACTGATATATGACATTATTTTTCTGCTTGACAGGTATGACATTTTTAGAATTATTCACTAACTTATTAACATTATTTGTAACAGAAAATAAAACATTAAACACATCCTTATATATATCCTTAAAAAAAATTTTTTGAGCATTTGAAATATACAGAATAAGTATCCATTTTTTACTATCAATCTTCAACTCTTTTAATTCATTATAACTTTTTTTAAATTAAGTATTGTTAATCTGTTCAGTCTTATAATCAATTTCAAGCAATTTTTTGGCAAATATCTCAATATTTTTTAATTTATCGCATTGATAACAACATAATTTTTCATTATGAATCAAAAAAAATCTAAAATTCGCCATCTTATACATAATTGCTACTTTTGATTTACAATTTATATAACCCAATTTTTTCAATGGTTTGATTATTAATTTATAACTTACCATACTATTATCTCATGTAATATTTAAATCCAAATACTTAATACTTTTGTCCTGTTCCTTTCCAATAATCCATTTCAAGACATTCAGTTTATTTAACTCCTCTACAAGCAAATTTATAATATTGGTATTTCCACAAACAAAAGCATCATCCACATACCTTTTGTAAATTTTAACATCTTTAAAAGTACTCATATTTAAAATACCACTCTCATATGTAGACACAACAAAATTGCAAACTTGTGCAACAACAGGCAGATCCATAGGTCAACCTTTAGACATTTTATAATATTCACCTTCAAAAGAAGCAACAATGTTATCATCAAAAAAATTTAAAGAATCAGTAATAAATATTATCACATATTTACAAACACCTTTACTTTCTAATGCATGTTCAATTATTTTTATGGAATCCACTCTATCAATAGAACCCTAAATTTCTGTGGCATTTAATGAAGCAATGACATCATTCTCATTAATCACTATATTTTTAATTCTATCTACAAAGTCAAAAGATGAAGCAATAGAATTTTCCCCAAATTCTAAAAACTCTTGTAACATCTTACCAATATATTTAGAAGTTTGAATATAAATGAGCCACCAAAATCAATCAAAATTCACAAAGGATTATCTTCTTTGTGTACCTATATTTGCAAAAATACAAGGGCATACAACACAGGAAGGAATATCTTATAGTACACATTATTACTTAAGGCTTTATTTTTAGCACTTTTTTAAAATACTATTAATTAATGCTATTCTCTGACTATCCATATTATATTCTTCAATCAAAAAGAAACCAGGTTTATTCATTTGTACTTTAATTTTCTCAATAAACTGACATTTTGTCATTTAAGACATCTGCAGCCCTTTGTCTTCTTTCAAACAAATCACATTGCCATTCTTCAGTCTCTGTTAATTAAATGATAATATGATGTTTTTGAAAGAAGATAAAAAGCTGCAAATGTGTTTAATAATGAAATGTCAGTACACTGAAAAAGTTAAAGTGCAAATAGATAACTTGCTTTCTTTTTGATTGAACAATATAATATGGATGGTCAGAGAATAAAATTTACTAACAGTATTTTTAAAAAAACTAAAAATAGCCTTAAGTAGAAATATGTACTATATGATATATCCTTCCTATGCTATATATTCTCGTATTTTTGCAAATATAAAGTTACATAAAGAAGATAATGCTTTGTGAATTATTATTGATTTTGGTGTTTCATTTATATATCAAACTTTAAAATATGTTGGTAAGATATTACAAGAGTTTTTAGGAAAATACTATTGCTTTATCCTTATAGTGATTAATGAGAATGATGAAATTGCTTCATTAGATGCCAAAGAATTGTAGGATTCTACTGACAGAGTGGATTCCATAAAAATAATTGAACATGCATTAGAAAGTAAAAGTGTTTGTAAATTTGTGATAAAATTTATTACTGATTCTTTAAAAAAATTTGATAACATTGTTGTTTCTTTTGAAAGAGGATATTATAAAATATCTAAAGGTTTGCCTATAGGTCTGTCTGTTGTTGCACAAGTTTGCAATTTTGTTTTGTCTACATAAGAGAGTAATATTTTAAATGGATGTACTTTTAAAGATATTAAAATTTACAAAAGGGATGTAGATGATATTTTTGTTTGTGGAAATACCAATACTATAAATTTGCTTGTAGAAGAGTTAAATAATTTGAATGGCTTGAAATGGACTATTGAAAAAGAACAGGATAAAAGTATTAAATACTTGGATTTAAATATTACAAGAGATAATAGTATATTAAGTTATAAATCAATAATCAAACCATTGCAAAAAAGGAGATATATAAATTATAAATCAAAAGTACCAATTATATATAAGATGGTGCAAGTTTTAGATATTTTTTGTTTTGTAATGAAAATTTATGTCATTATCAATATAATAAATTAAAAAATATTGAGATATTTCCTAAGGAATTGCTTGAAGTTGGTTATAAGACTAAACAGATTAACAATAATTTATCAATTTAAAAAGAGTTATAATGATTTAAAGAAATTGAAGATTGATAATAAAAAATGGACATCTATTCTGTATATTTCAAATACTCAAAAGAAATTTTTTAATAATATATATAAGGATGTGTTTAATGTTTCATTTTCAGTTATAAATAATGTTAATAAGTTAGTGAATAATTCTAAAAATATCATACCTATCATGCAGAAAAGTAATGTTGTATATCTATCTTCTTTTTTTTTTTTTTTGTCGATGTATGTTATCATATATAAGTGAATTGAGGTGCAGTATTGAAAAAATATTAAAGGAGCATGAATTATTATACAGACATGTGAAAAGTTAAAATTGTAATTATTTAATGACTGATTTAGTTTTCTTGTATCATGAAAGGACATGTAAATATAAATTTAAATTTGATATTGAAATATCCTTCATGAAGAGAGAAACTATAATAAATAAAAAATTAAGGAAGCAATTTTAATAAATAGAAATAACATGAATATAATTAATAGACAAATTGATAATGTTAAAATTC